>UESW01004335.1:168820-253490 GCA_900491605.1 Calamus simplicifolius
ATTTTACTTGGCCCTGCCAAGGTTCGGAGATTTGTTGCTCGGCCCTGCCGAGGTTCGGAGAAATATTTTACTTGGCCCTGCCAAGGTTCGGAGATTTGTTGCTCGGCCCTGCCGAGGTTCGGAGAAATATTTTACTTGGCCCTGCCAAGGTTCGGAGATTTATTGCTCGGCCCTGCCGAGGTTCGGAGAAATATTTACTTGGCCCTGCCAAGGTTCGGAGATTTGTCGCTCGGCCCTGCCGAGATTCGGAGAGATATTTTACTTGGCCCTGCCAAGGTTCGGAGATTCGTCGCTCGGCCCTGCCGAGGTTCGGAGAAATGTTTACTTGGCCCTGCCAAGGTTCGGAGATTTGTTGCTCGGCCCTGCCGAGGTTCGAAGAAATATTTTACTTGGCCCTGTCAAGGTTCGGAGATTTGTTGCTCGGCCCTACCGAGGTTCGGAGAAATATTTTACTTGGCCTGCCAAGGTTCGGAGATTTGTTGCTCGGCCCTGCCGAGGTTCGGAGAAATATTTTACTTGGCCCTGCCAAGGTTCGGAGATTTGTTGCTCGGCCCTGCCGAGGTTCGGAGAAATATTTTACTTGGCCCTGCCAAGGTTCGAGATTCCTGTTGAACAGACAGCTCGGTTGTGCCGAGGATTGGTAAGCAGTATCTGTTTCTTCTTGCAATTATAGCAATATAGGGCATAATGATTCACGCAACAGGTTTGGAGGAAACAGATAAGCAGGAATATGCAGTGAGGTATATGGAGATTGTTTGGAGAGGACATACCCTATTGATAATATTTACGAAGGTTGTCCGCGTTCCAAGTCCGGGAATGGACTTCCCATCCAGATCCTGCAGCTTGTAGGTTCCTGGTCCAATAATCTCTGTTATTTGATACGGGCCCTCCCAGTTTGGCGCCAGTTTTCCTGCTCCAGCGGTTTGGATACAGAAGCTTTCCGGAGGACAAGGTCGCCGGGTAGGAAGGTTTTCCCCTTGACCCGGGAGGCATGGTACCGAGCCACCCTCTGTTGATAAGCAGCCGTCCTGATTCGGGCCTTTTCTCTGACTTTTCTACCAAGTCGAGGTTGGTGCGGAGTTGCTCGTCGCTGGCTTCCTCCGAATAATTCTCCACCCGCAATGATGGGAGGCCTATTTCCACAGGGATGACAGCCTCTGTGCCAAAAGCCATTCGGAATGGAGTCTCGCGGTCGGGATTCTCGGGGTAGTTCGGTAGGCCCACAAGACATGATGTAGCTCATCGGCCCATCTGCCTTGGGCTCTGGAGAGGCGAGCTTTAATTCCCTGGAGGAGGGTCCTGTTGGTTACTTCGGCCGCTCCGTTGGCTTGTGGGTGTCCGACGAGGTAAGGTGGTGGCGGATTTCGTGTTCCTCACAGAATTGGCGGAATTTGGAGTGTCAAACTGTTTACCGTTATCGGTGATTATGGTGTGGGGGAGGCCGAATCGACAGATGATGGATCTCCAAACAAAGTCCCTGGCTCGCGCCTCGGTGATCTGCGCGACTGCTTCCGCTTCGACCCATTTGGTGAAGTAGTCAATGGCGACAAATAAGAACTTCCGCTGTCCCATCGCAAGCGGGAATGGGCCGAGGATGTCCATCCCCCATTTGGCAAAGGGCCAAGCGGAGGATATAGAGACTAGCTCGGCGAAAGGGAGTCTTTGGATGTTTGCATGTCTCTGGCAGGAGTCACAGGCTCGGACTAAATCGTCCGCATCTCTTTGCATGGTCGGCCAGTAGTAGCCTGCCGCAGTACCTTGTGACATAGGGATCGGCTTCCCAGATGGTTGCCGCAAATCCCTTCATGCACCTCACGTAGAGCATAATATGCTTCGGATGGGCGAAGGCATCTAAGCAGCGGCATGGAAAAAGACCGCTTGTAAAGTTGGTTGTCAATTACTACATAATGGATGGCCTGCAGCTTCAACTTCCTAGCTTCTCTCCGGTCGGACGGAAGCGACCCTTCTTTGAGATATCTGAGGATAGGGTCGAACCAGGATGGTTCGGCCTCGACTTGCATCACTCGGTCGGCTTCCATGATGCTCGGCTTTTCCAGAGTCTCCAGGTGGAATTTTGCTCAGCATCCATTGATTCCGTGGTTGCCAGTCGGGAGAGTAGGTCGGCACGGGCGTTCTCAGATCTGGGGATCTGAATAATTTCAAATTCAGAAAAATGAGGAAGCAAGTTACGCACCTCCTGGAGATACCGAATCATGTTTGGCTCCCGAGCTTCAAACTCTCCCCGAACATGGCCGGCTACCAACTGAGAGTCGGTGAAGGCACTGAGCTTTTCCACCTTCAGGTTGCGGGCGATCCTGAGACCGACTAACAGGGCTTCATACTCGGCTTCATTGTTGGAAGCCAGGAAGGAGAACCGGATGCCATACTCGAAAGCCATCCCCTCAGGACTAGTAAGAACCAGACCCGCACTGGAGTGATGGGCGTTGGACGACCCATCGACGTGGAGGAGCCACCGGGCTCTGGACTTTGGCTCTTCAGGGGAGTCTGGGGCAGAACCGTCCTCTGGGATGGTACACTCGAGGAGGAAGTCGGCCAGCACTTGGGCTTTGATGGCAGGGCGAGGCTGAAAATGTATGTCGTGCTCGCTTAGCTCGACGGCCCATTTGGTCATTCTCCCCGATGTTTCTGGACGGTGGACCACTGCCTTGATGGGTTGGTCAGTCAGGACTGTCACGGAATGTGATTGGAAATACGGTCGTAGCTTTCGGACTGAGGTGACTAAGGCCAGCACCATCTTTTCAATCCTGTTGTACCTCGTCTCCGCATCACGGAGCAGCCTACTCACATAGTAGATCGGCTTCTGGACTTTGCCTTCTTCTTTGACCAGCACCGAACAAACTGCGCCCTCTGAAACGGCTAAGTACAGAAACAGGGTCTCCCCCGGGGCCGGGCTACTGAGAAGTGGGGGAGAGCCGAGGTACTTTTTCAGATCTTGAAATGACTTCTGGCATTCGGGAGTCCACTGGAAGTTTTTGGCCGATCGGAGAGTTTTGAAGAAGGGGAGGCATCTCTCGGCCGACGCGCCACAAAGCGGTTAAGGGCCGCTATCCTCCGGTTAGGCGCTAGACCTCTTTTACAGACGCAGGGGGCGCCATTTGTTGGAGAGCTTGAATCTTCTGGGGGTTAGCTTCGATACCTCGCTGGGAGACCATGAAGCCGAGGAACTTCCCCGAGTTGACGCCGAAGGCGCACTTGGTCGGATTGAGTTTCATCCCATATTTGCGCAACGTTGCAAAGCTCTCTGCGAGGTCCTCAACATGTCGTGGCGCTTCCTTGCTTTTGACCAGCATGTCGTCTACGTATACCTCCATGTTCTGGCCGATTTGCTCTTTGAACACCTTGTTGACCAGCCGCTGGTAGGTCGCCCCTGCATTTTTAAGACCAAAAGGCATAACACGGTAACAATAGGTACCTCGGTCGGTTATGAAGGCGGTCTTTTCCTCATCCTCGGGGGCCATTCGGATCTGATTGTATCCCGAATAGGCATCCATGAATGACACATCTGGTGGCCTGAGGTGGCATCCACGAGCTGATCGATCCGAGGGGGGGGAAGCTATCCTTCGGGCAGGCTTTGTTGAGGTCGGTGAAGTCGATGCAGATCCTCCATTTCGTTTGACTTTTTCACCATGACGACATTTGACAGCCAGCTTGGGTAATTCACCTCTCGGACAAAATTGGCTTTGATGAGTTTGTCAACCTCCTCTTCAATGGCTTTTTCCGTTCTGGGGCGAAGCTTCTCTTCTTCTGCTTAACAGGCCTGTGCATCTCGTCCACATTGAGACGATGGACGAGGACCTCGGGGCTAATCCCTGGCATGTCGGAGGTGGTCCAGGCGAAGATGTCCGCATTGCTTGGAGGAATCTGATCAGCCCGCGGCGAGGCTCTCCTTGAGTAGCGACCCGATCCTTATGGTTCGGTCGGGCCGAGCTTCGTCTAGTGGTACCTCCTCCAGCTCTTCTGCCGGTTCTCCCCGCTGTTCGGTGAAATCTTCGCGAGCGTCTAGCCCATCAATTTCGGGCATTCTAGACTGAAGGCTCGTAACGAAACATTGCCGAGCCATGGCCTGACTTCCCCGAACCACTCCAATTCCTCGCTCGGTGGGGAACTTCATAGACAGATGCGGGATAGAGACAACTGCCTTGAGGGACATCAAGCCAGGCCTGCCGAATATGGCGTTGTATGGGGACCTAAGGTCGGTCACTAGGAAATCGGTCTGTACAATGATCACGAGGGGCCAGGTTCCCGCGCGGATCATCAGGGTGACGATTCCTTCTGGGATGATGACGTCGCCGGTGAATCCCATCAGGGCGGAATCCACGGCTCGAAGGTTTTCTATGAGCAATTTCATCCTGGCAAACACACCGAGGTACAAAACGTTTACCGAGCTTCCACTATCAATGAGGATTCGGCTTACATCATAATCGTTCAAATTAAGGGATACAACCAGTGCATCATCATGAGGGAGTTGTATTCCCAGAAGATCGTCGTCCGAGAAGGAAAGTTCGCCTGTCCTTGCCTTTTTTGGCACCGATTCCTTAACGCCGTCCCTGGGGCTCGATCCACCGGCCTCCTCAATCATATTGATGCGGCCAATTACGGGCGGATTTGGTGGAGGAGGAGGCTGCTGGGGCTCAGGCTGGCGGTTACCTCCTTCTGGTGGCTCGGGTGCTCTCCTGAATTGGTCTAACCATCCCCGCCGGATCAGTCTCTCGATCTCATTCTTCAGCTGCCAGCACTCCTCAGTGTCGTGACCGTGCTCCCTATGGTAGCGACAGTACTTGGCAGGATCTCTTCGGGTCGGGTTCCCTCGGAGAGGTACTGGTCGGGGAAGCTGGTGCTCTATCTCCATGAGGATTTGCACTCGAGGCACGGTCAACGAAGTGTAGCGATCGAATCGCTTGGGGGGACTCCGGGAGCGATTCCTTGGTGGCAGCGGAGGGACTCTTTGGCGGCAAGGCGGACTTGGTCGACGGATGGGACGGTGTCTGTCGAGGAGTTTAGGCTCCTTCTTCTTTGCTTGCTCAGCATGGGCAACTCTCCGTGACTCCTCGACCCTAGCGTACTTATCCGCAAGGGCCATCATATCAGAGAGACATGGGGGGTAACTGACCTCCATAGCCAGATAGAAGTCGCTCTCATTCGAGACACCCCCCGCTAGGGCGGACATAGCCACCTCATGATTAAGGTGGTCCACCTCCAACATGGCCTTGTTAAAACGGCCAAGGTAGTTCCTCAAGGACTCCCCCTCTCTTTGTTTGACTTCGGAGAGAGAGTCAGATCTCCGCCGGTGGCGGCAGCTGCTGACGAACTGGCCAATGAAAAGGTGACTCAGTTCGTCAAATGAATCGATGGAACCTGGCTTCAAGGCGTTGAACCAGGTTCGGGCGGATCCTCTAAGGGTGGATGGAAAGGCACGGCAGAGGACCGCATCGGATGCTCCGTGGAACATCATTATCGACCGGAAGCTACTGAGATGGTCATCCGAATCAGTGGAGCCGTGGTAGGGTTCGACGGCTGGCAGTTTGACATGGGAGGGAATCACTTCCTCCATGATCCCCTTAGAGAAAGGGATACCCTGCTCCGCCTTGGGCTGGGGCAGGTGGGTCTGCTTGGCGCGTCCAGCTCCTGACGCATCTCCTGGATCTGACGGCGGATCTCCTCCTCGCTGGCCAGAGGAGGAGCCGGGCGCGAGAACCGCAAGGATGGCATTGAATCATGGTGAGACGTCGCCGGGGAGAGGGAGCGGGCTCGCCGAGATTTGAGAGGATCTCGATCATGACCGCCTCGCGGGATTGGTTTGTCCCCCCTGGGCCGATATGGGGGATCCGCGGACCCACGGAAATCAGAGGAGGAGGCCGTCGGCGAAGAAGGAATCGCTGCCTCCTTCTGAGGATGCGAAGCAGGAGGAGCTGCAAGGCGCTCCTGGACCAGGTGGGTAAGAGCCTGGACTTGCTGGACCAGCGTAGCAAATTGGTCCTGGGTCACCAGAATGGCGGGCGGCGACGGAGTCTCGACAGGTGGGGTTGTGGCGCTGTGGCGCCAGTCGGATCAGGCCTCTGGGAGGCGACCTGATCTTGGGCATCAGAGGTTGCTCTCTTCCGGTTGGCCATCAGAGAGGTTCTTCTCCGGATTGAGATCCTTGTCTCCTTTCTTCAAGTTTTAATGGGACTTGAGACCCTTCCTCTAGCGCCAATCTGTTGCTGCCGGGATCCGTCCTCCGACTCGGGCGCGATCGATCTCCAGGGAGAGGGGTGCGGCGGACCTGCAAAAAGAAGCCCACACGCGGGGGGACGCTGGGGTGGTCCTCCGCGGAAGGCCCTCCGACGCTCAAGTCAGTGGAGAAGAAATCGGTGATCAACCAGACAGTGGGGAGGTGGATCTCTCCGGAAGACCTCTCCAGGGGGCGGCCAATCGGAAGCTCTAGGAGGGGGAGAGCGCCGATGAGCTACCGGGGAGAGAGGAGAGTGTCCAGAATTTTTTTGTGCGTACCTGAGGGGGTCTGAGAATCTGTTATTTATAGACTGTCATCTGGATCTTGAGCGTCTTCTGGAAGGTTCAGAGGTTGTTACGATACGGAGGCGGACAGAATCAGGCCATCGTGGGGCCGTTAGGCTCCGTACTCGTTTGTTAAGGGATCGACGGCCAGGAGAGCTCCTTGACGCCTCGAGATCTGGTCAGGTAGGCGTGGGGCGGTTACAATAGGCTCTAGGCCACGTCCCGACATGATTCCTTGTCTGGGATGCTGTTCGGGTAGGCCTGGGCTCTCCCGCGTCAAGTTCCGTGGAGGTGGGTGTTAGGCTACGGATCGCTTGATGAAACCGAGCCATGGAAGAGACCGAGCCACAGAGGCCCGGAAGGGGCCGAGCTATGGAAGCCCGGAAGGAGCCGAGCTATGGAAGCCCGGAAGGAGCCGAGCTATGAAAGCCCGGAAGGAGCCGAGCTATGGAAGCCCGGAAGGAGCCGAGCTATGGAAGCCCGGAATGGGCCGAGCTATGAAAGCCCGGAGGGGCCGAGCTACGAAAGCCCGGAGGGGTCGAGCTACGGAAGCCCGGAGGGGCCGAGCTACGGAAGCCCGGAAGGGCCGAGCTACGGAAGCCCGGAGGGGCCGAGCTACGAAGAGACTCCAGGGACTCTTGGGATATCGTGTGGACGAATTAATGGCACCCAGGCCAACAATCTCCCACTCATCCACACAGGAACATTATAACCTCAACTCTCAACTTGTAGTGCGGTGGGGTGTGCGACCCGATGAAACTAACACACAATGACACATAGCAGATAAACTGTAGAATAACTAACTCAGTAAACATAAATACAATCCAATCCCGTCTGTGTCCTAGATAATTCGATCACACCTGATCAAGCACTCTCAATCCCTCAAGAGATCTATCCTGAGCAGCACTTGAAAAACACAAAGTCGTAATGTTGGTATCCATAATCATATACAACTCATACACATGATTACCCGGGCAATGGATCACAAACATAAGGTGTGGTCGCGAATAACCTTCCTTGAACACTCATACCAGTCCATATTTATCCAGTTAACTTCCTAGGATTGTCTCATGTGGCCGTATCAATTCCATGACCCTGAAGGACAAGGCTAAGGAAGTCATACTGAACTCCAACTTCATGATATAAGTTCAAGTCCAAGGACACTACATAGTTATAAGGCTCACACGGTAACGGAGAGGGAATATATCACGTTACTCCTTACTACGTCGTCTTAAGCACGTGTAACATAATACATGTTATGGTGGAGCTCCCACTCAATGGGCCATGTCATACTCAAGCACCGTACGAACACAAGTCCAGGCATCACAAAGTTGCCTGACTTGAGCACACTTTAATGCTCCAAGTTCGGCTACAACAGGCTTAGTACGATTTAGTGGATATATCAAAATGGATACATCATGTATGTATGTACACCGTACTCGACTCTCCTGAGTCTCATCTCAGTCCACACTGAGGCGACTATTATTATAATCTATTCAGTTATAATATATGTAGCCCATTTTGCAACTTATGCATTCTACAACTCATGCATTGCTACTCAAGCATCTATAATGGCTACATTAGTCTCATCCTGCCCACTATAAAGTGTTAGGGCGATCACCCGTGTGAGTGGGCTGATCTAAGCATGTGACATTTATACACATATGTGCCTATAAATATGAACTCATCATAATAATGAAAATAAACATTTCATAAATTTTAACACATAGTCATTGATGTCCATACAATCCCTGTCTGACAACAAAAAAAACAGACACAAACTCCTATATAAGTCTGAAACATATCACGGTCTGTCACACTCTATACAAACCAAGACCCCTCACATGAGCCTGGAACATATCCCTAAGAATAGGCTTCATCAGAGGATCAGCCAGCATCCTGCTAGTAGAGATATGCTGTAGGATAACTTCTCCTTGTTTGACCATGTCTCTAATGAAGTGATATCTGATGTTAATATGCTTGGTCCTTCCATGGTACTTAGGACCCTTAGCATATTGTAATACTGCCATACTATCAGAACTAATCTGAATAGCCTCATGTGGAGTAGCTGATATCTCAAGTCGCCTTAAGAACCTCCTCAGCCACACAGCCTCCTGGACAGCAGCCGAACAAGCAATATATTCGGCTTTCATGGTGGACAGGCGGTACAGCTTTGTTTCTTACTGCACCAAGTGACAGCTCCACCTCCAAAGATAAATACATATCATGTAGTGGATCTACGCTCATCCCTATTACCTGCCCAATCAGAGTCACAAAAACCCTTTAATCTCAAATCACCACTCTGATAGCATACGGTGAGATTGGCAGTACCACGAAGGTAACGAAAAATCCTTTTAACTGCAACCAAATGAGCAAGTCCTGGATCACTTTGGTATCGGCTAACCAAGCCGACTGCAAAGTAAATGTCAGGACGAGTACACAACGTAGCGTACATCAAGCTCCCTACTACACTAGCATAGGGGATCCTGCTCATCTTTTCTCTCTCCTCATCAGTTCTAGGGCACTGATCGATGCTTAAAGTACAGCCCTTCTCTATTGGGATATCAACGGGTTTCGAATAGTGCATTCAGAATCGTTCTAAGACTTTCTCAATATACGTTTCTTGTGACAAACCAAGAAACCTCTTAGCACGATTCCTTAGGATCCTCACTCCCAGCACAAAATTCGCCTCACCCATATCCTTCATTTCAAAGACAGAGGACATCCACTCCTTAGTGGCATTGATCACTCCAATAGAACTCCCAGCAATTAGGATGTCATCTACATACAACACCAAGATCAGAATTCGATCGTCTGATTTCTTAATGTACACATAGTGGTCCTCTTCAATCATATCTAAGCCAATCGATGTAATGGCTTTATGAAACTTGAGGTACCATTGCCTAGATGACTGCTTGAGACCATATATAGATCTTTTAAGGCGGCACACTTTGCCCTCCTGTCCTTTGGTCACAAAGCCCAAGGGTTGATCCATATAGATCTCTTCATCGAGGCTTCCATTAAGAAACGTTGTTTTAACATCCATTTGATATAGCTCCAAATCTAAATGAGCTACAATAGCTAGGATCAGGCGAATAGAGGCAAATCTCACCACAGGAGAAAATGTCTCCTTAAAGTCTACACCCTCCCTCTGGGTATAGCCCTTCGCCACAAGACGAGCTTTGTACTTATCAATTGACCCATCAGCCTTGTGCTTTATCTTAAGAACCCACTTATTTCCTATAGATTTGCACCCAGACGGAAGGTCAACCAAGTCCCACATATGATTCTTGGCCATCGATACCATCTCATCTTCCATAGCAGCTTGCCACTCACAATGAGCAGGTGAATTGAGCGCTTCTTCAACAGAAGTAGGCTCATCTGGATCCAACGGAGTGCAGAGAAATACATTCCCTTCGATTCCAAAATGTCGTCGTGGAATATGACTACGTTTGCTTCTCCGTAATTGCGGATCTGAACCCTGAAGACCGCTCTCAGGTGGTGCATCAACCCTCATAGGTGAGCTCCTACTAGGCTTAGCTTGTGCGCTTCCATTGTCTGGTGCGACACTCCCACTGGGTCTAGTATTCCCACTATATGTGGCGATCTCTGAGATAGGTCAAAAATCTCCTTCCTCGCCAGAGATAGTAGGAAGGTCCTCCTGTAACTCATACAGAGACAGGTCCTTTCTAATTTCACCAATGCTCGGGAATTCATTCTCTAGAAACTCCACGTCTCTGGACTCCACTTCAGTCAACCCTCCATCAGGATGTGCATCATACATCACGTAACCCTTCGAATTCTCAGGGTACCTGATGAACACCTTTTTGCTGGCTTTAGGACCCAGCTTTCCCAACTTATGAGAGGCGTTGTGAACATATTCTGCTGAGCCCCAAGGGCGCAAATGATCCACAGAGGGTCGCTTGCCATGCCATAACTTATATGGAGTGGAGGGCACCGTTTTACTAGGGACACGGCTAAGGATGTAGGCAGCAGTCAACAGCGCATCTTCCCAAAAACTGATTGGAAGATTGCCTTGCGCCATCATCGACCTAACCATGTCTCGTAAAGTCCTGTTGCGATGCTCGGCAACTCCATTCTGTTGCGGTGTCCCAGGAATGGTAAGCTGCCTACAAATCCCCTTTTCCTCACAGAGCCGCTTGAATTGCTCAGATAGATATTCGTGACCTCTATCAGTTCGGAGAGTCTTCAAAGACCTATCCTTCTGATTTTCTACCTCAGCTAAAAATCGTCTGAAACAATCCAGCGCTTCATAGCGGTGGGAGATCAGGTACACATACCCGAATCGCGAAAAATCATCTATAAATGTCAGAAAATAGGAAGTGCCATGTCGCGCCTTGACACTCATGGGTCCACAGATACCAGAGTGAACTAGCTCTAATGGATGAGAGGCCCTAGTAGCCTTACCAAAAGGCTTTCTTGTTGCCTTTCCTGCAGACAAGACTCACACACAGGTAGACTTATCTTGGTAAGAGGGCCTAATAGCCCAGCTTTAGCCATACGTGCCATCCTATCTTGGCCCACATGACCAAGTCTGGAATGCCAAAGAAAATTATCATCACAGGCAGGAATAGAAGCACAAGAAAAAGAGGAGTAAGAAGCACATAATTCAACATCAAGTCTAAAGAACCCTTGTAACAAATATCCACAAAAGGACAAAACACCATCCAGATAGACTGACATACGGTCACCAGAAAAACTAAAAGTGTAACCAAGTGCCAATAGGGCAAGAACAGAACAAAGATTACACCGGATAGTAGGGACATACAAAACATCATGTAGGATCAACACATGTCCACCACGAAGCGTAACACGATATGCTCCTACACCCAAAACCTGCTTACGCAGACCATTCCCAAGCACGACAAACTGGGTATCTACAGGTATCCAGTGAAAATCCACAAAACCAGCTCGATCTCGCACTATATGTTTGTTTGCTCCCAAATCTACAATCCAATCGGGGAGCGAGTCAGCAACTAATGCATATGAACAAACATAGAGAGAGCTTAATATGGAGCATACCTTCTTTGCTCAGTGCAATCACGAGCAAAATGGCCTTTAGCTCCACAATTGTAGCACTTAATCTTTGTCATATCTCTCTTGCCCCCTCGACGTCCTCTCTTAGGTTTGGCCACGGTTTTTCCTTTATATCCCTGAGCACTGCTGTTACTTGCCTTTCCCTTCTTTTTGTTCTTGGGCCTCGAAGACCCATCAGTAACCACATAGGCCGAAGGAAGGGAAGTCTCAATGCGCTCAGCCTCTAGCTCAAGGTGACCAGCAATATCCTCAAAAGTCTTGATGTGCTCACTATGAGTCATCAAGAGCTTCATCTGACTCTACTGAGGGTCAGACAGCAAACGAATCACTGCTAGGACCTGTTGCTCATCAGTAAGGTCAACTCCAGCAGCCTTCATATCCCTAATCATGTTTCCCATCACACGAAGGTGGGTCGACATAGAATGATCGAGATCCTTGACATACTGTATGAATCTAAGGTTCAAGGCACGTAGCCTTGTGGCCGAAGTTTGACCAAACCTGATCTTGAGCTGGTTCCACATATCCTGAGCAGTCTGGCAATGCTCAAAGTTGCCAATAAGATCATTGTGCATGCTGCTCAACATAGTAAAACGTGCACAACGATCTTTCTTGACCCAATTGTTATAGGCTTCCCGATCAAGGCGATGTTGCTCAGTAGTGCCAGGCACTGGTGGTGTCATACAAGTTGTTAGGGTCTCCAAGACTTCTAAGTCATTCAGCAGGTATTGGATTTTCCTATGCCACATATCATAGTTTTGTCCATCTAGCTTCTCACCTTTGTTGAGATCAGCTATCACAGATTTGGAGGCCATCACTGCATTTAGTCAAGCAAGGTATGGACATTAGGCACATATCAGTGTATACTGATATTAAGAAAAATAATCAGATTACAAATGCTCCTTCTTATAAATGAGATCAAAAATTTTGCTAAGCTCATAATCATCACTCATTTAATAAGATAGAACACTGAATCCGATAATTTTTCATAGAACATATCTATATTGTCCACAAAAACAATGTTGGAACAAATCCAATTGAAGGAGCCGATGATAAGGGACATACCGTAATCTCGACAGCAGCGGAAGCAATAGATCGTCGGTCGTCGAGGGCTACCAGAGTCCCCTGTGTGTCCACGCCCCTAAGCCGCAGCACCGGTGAGGGAGAGAAGGAAGAGCCTTCGGTGACCCTCGGATGCATCTCTCACTCAGAAGACCTCTCGTTGAAGACACCTTCGGTCTTCTATTTAAAGACGGCTATCACCAGCAGATAAGCTAGATGATTAACTTACCCTCAGAATCCGAAGAGTCCCAGAGTTACGAAGAGACTCCAGGGACTCTTGGGATATCGTGTGGACGAATTAATGGCATCCAGGCCAACAATCATATTTTAAGAATGTTGAATTTCTGATACTCTCTTTCAAGAGATACGTTAAAATTAACTAGCATTCAATAAGAGAAGAACTCGATATATTCCTATTAGAGTGATACTAGTGGCAGGAATGAGTTGGACATACGGACCAAACTAAGGATAAGAAGGATAGCTTAAGATATTGAGCCGAGCTAGATCTAAATCCGACCTGAACTAAGGACTAAATATTGCTAGCTCAAGTTTGATCCTATAAAAATCTCTTGAAATATTTTTGTGTGTTGTCTTCGATGCATAAAGGCGTGCATCGAGCGCGCGCAATGACCATGCGCCCATGCGAACGCTCATGCCACGGCCCATTGGGCCACGGCACATCCTACACGCTCGCTCGCATCGATGCACAGCTAATGCGCGCGCTCGATGCACATCTTTATGCACCACCTTCAGTACACAAAGACTTTTCCAAATATGTTAGGGCTTGAAACCGGTTCAGAACCAGCTCTCACTTTTTATAAGTATTTTTTAAAATTTTTATTATAATAAAAAAGTAATATGAAAGAAATGATGCCGAATTGGACTTATTTTTCTAGCTTTCTATATATATATATATATATATATATATATTCTTAAGTTAGGTCAAATCAAATTGAACCTATTTTTCTAAGCCTTAAATTTAAATGGACCTAAAAAATCAGGTCCATTCTAACATTATGGGCCAAAAATCATGTCCGGCGACTTCGGTTGGCCAGCGGGCTATCCAGTCCATACCCATTTTTAAGATGACATATAAGCTATTTCGTCAATTTTAGTAGATCTTATATAATAAAAGTCAAAAATATAATATCTTTAGAATATAAAAAATTAAATTATAACAATAGAAAGTTTAACAAATAAATTAAATTTTGAGCGAAAGCCCGAAGATGAAAAGCATAATTTAACCAATGCCAATTTACTGCTTCCAGAGCGAGCGGATCATCGATCATAGCTGAGGTCAGTTGGACGTTACAAGGCACCCATCAAATTTTCCATCCATGTCCAGGGGAAAAAGGTTGGCAGATTGGCATGACCGCTAGCTCTGTCCCGAAGAGAAACGAAGGCTTGCCGAAGGTCTAATTATACCACTTTGATGGTCTCATTCACAAATGCTGTTAAACTGCGGCCGGATTGGATGGTAAATTTTCATACCAATATCTTAGAAATGAAATGACTCATTGCTGTATCATAAATAAAACTTTCATGAAATTCAACAATTATATACTTTTATCTACACCTTTGGGCTTCAATTTCGTACCGATCAAAGAGATCCTCCTTTGCTCCTCCTCGTAGGACTCTAATTGTTGTTGATAAAAATTTACTTAATCTTTTCTTTAAGCCATTTGAATTAGAAATATAAATGGTACCTTAGTTATTCCATCAATTTTAACTAAATCAAGTAACGAAATACTAAAAATATAATATTCTTAAAATATAAAAAATTAAATTGTAATAATTAAAAATATGAGGACCAAAATAAATTTTGAGTGAAAGTTCGAGGACAAAAATTATATTTTCACTCATACTATATCTAGGGATGGCAAATTGTATCAACATGTTGTAAATGAGTTGAGTCAACTTTAAAGCACAATAACAAATGGATCACCCGTGTATTATATGGGTTACACGAGATGACCCATGTAACCTGTTTAACCAATATAACTCATATAACCCATAAAACCTGTATAACCTATGTAATCTGTGTAACATATGTAACATGTATAATATCAATTCACTTATAAAGTAATTATATATTTAAATGCTATTAATTTAAATAAATAGGTATGATGGGTCGTATTTAGGTTAGTGGGTCAATTTATATGGATTGATTTTTTTAATAATCGAGTCAATTACATATCAAGTCATAATTCAGTTTGTTTATTTATCATGTTTAACAAGTCAATTCAATTTTCATGCAAATCCTTTTATTCTCAATCCAACCCTACTAATTTCATATCAATTATGAGTCGTGTTCATGAGTTGTATCCATAATTACCACTCTTAATTATGTCATGATTAGCCTCTCTCTAATTATAAAAAAAAATTACTTTCTCTCTCTCTCTCTATGTGTGTGTGTGAGTTGTGTGTATTTATTATTTCCTTTCCTTTTTTTTTTTTTTTTTTTCTATAAGCGTGTCTTTGACTTTTCTTTTTAGCATATGATTGGTTATAAGAATGTCAAGGAAAAATAAAAGTTAGAATTTTTTTCACGTAATGAAATATTAAAAAGATCCAAAATACAGTGATGAATTTTTCAAATTCGTCAAATTTCCATCCAAATAAATAAAAAAGTACAAAACTCAAAAAAACAAGTTTTTATGCAATTCTCTTTGCAACCAAACATATTATCAAGAAATATGTTGGCATGCCACTATCAAGGTTAGATATGGATGCCAACTGGTTCAACTAAAGACAATTCTCGATTGATATAGGTGTTGTCCTTTCTCTTTGTTTTGAAAGCATCCAATGCCACCTACTTCAATTCTAGATTTCTTATTGGCGTGCATTAATTTAAGTATGATATTTGTAAGCGTAGGAGAGTAGAGAAATCACGTTGCAGTCGTTGTTGATTTGATCAATTTGGTTGTCTTTGGGAATAAAGCTTAGGAAGCAAATGTGTTTCACAGGGTTGGTTAGCATAGCACCATTAATGAGAAGAAAAACGAAACCAAGGTCAAAGATGAGGCCATAACCATGGAGACCACATAGGAAGCCCATCATGTAGGCATAGTGCAACCCCATGCATGCGTGTGTGCCGAAAATTTGTTTTTGATAAAAAAAAAACACTTTCACTCAAAATTTGTTTTCGTCCTTAAAACTTTTAATTATTATAGTTTAATTCATCATATTTTAAACATATTATATTTTTGATATCTCATTACATAAGATCAATTAAAATTGATAAATATATGATATTTGTATCAGAATGGCATGTCAATTATGCAGTTAAATTTAACTAATATCATATGATAGAACATTAGAAATGCAATATTCTTAAAACATGATGAATTAAATTATAACAAATGTTACTTTAGGATTAAAATAAATTTTGAGAGAGAGTTTGAGGGCCAAAGATATATTTTAGCCTATGTGAAATTAGTAGCCTTATGTTATGACCCTTTGTGTTCCATGATGTAGAGTTGAAGGGTTGGTTGTGGAAGGGTTTTTTTTTTTTTTTTCCCTTAATTAAGTTTGGGTTGGAACGTGGCGAAGCACATGAATGTTGTAGTTTGGGTAGGTCGCTTGTATTTTCAAATGTCACTGAAACTTGACGTGGCTTGTCACTTTGGACCATGCTTCTTCCTTCACGTTTCAAAGCTGGGATTTTTTTTTTTTTTTGGGCTAAATTTTTAAAATTTTTATATCTTCTTTGTTTGTAAGTCAATGATTTTGGCGTCAAGTGTAACCTTGCCGAACCATTAGATTGGCATCCAAATATGCTGTGACATCAAAGATCAATCTATTGGTGACTTCACGTAGATGAAGGATTTTTTTTTCCTTCAATGGAAGACTGACTATATGCAATGCCATCCTACTTTTTTGTCGTGCATGCTAATATAAAACAGATAGCATGATAAAGAAATATGGATGAATACACAAATATTGAGAGAGAGAGAGAGAGAGAGAGAGAGAGAGAGACAATACTTACTTAATTACTAGCTAGAGGATTGCTCACCATTATGAAAACCAGAATAGAGACAAGTGGACTTTTAAATATCTATGAGGGAGAACTTGGTCAAGGACTACCAAAGATCTTTCGTTTCTCTTAACTTTTTTTTTGGTTTTTTAAGCAAAGCAGTGGTACACTACTGCATTATTTCATTACAATGAATTGTGGGAACAGAAACCACCAGTGGATCTTTTGTTTGCAACTTGAACGCCATCATAACCTTAATCATTAGGCCCTTTTGCAATAATTCTGAATGGTTTCATGCATTGTCATGTACTAGTTGTTCCAATTAAAGTGACCTCCAGTTTTATTACAAGCTATCTTGTACTTTAACTCATGGTTTCCATCCATATAATCATAAGGTCACATATATTTTTGCAGGAAAAAAGGGTGATTTTCTGAAAAATCTCCAACTTCTTTTTAAACTTCACATCACTAGCATGTGTATGGAAGGAAGTATTTTTGCAGTTGAAGACATGATTCTTGTTTCATCCTGTGAGGAAAAGATTTTAGGGTAGACTCGGTCTTTGAAGAGCCAATCATTTCTCATTGCCTCAATTTCTGATGGTCAGTGTAGCAGAAGGTGCGCTAGCTATGAAACGGAGGACAAAGTTGCACAGCAGACTCTTCTGTCTCTCTGAATCTTCCTAGTAATTTATGAACATAACTGATGCCATTCTATCAGTTATGGTGTACATCAGTTTATGATCCTCTGAATATTTTTTAACTGTTGTACACTATTCTAGATATGAGTCTGGTTTGTTCATATAGTCTTTCATGTTTGGACTGCTTTTGGACTGCACAAACTTCATTCTAAACTTCTAACAATCTATTACTCTTGGAACTTTATGGTGCAATCTAATACATTAGTCTCTCTCTTAACAAAAAAGTTTTCCTTCCATTAATCTATTACCCAGAGTTAGTTGCATAGGAATCAGCAAGAGATGTGTTCTAGAATCTCAATCGATCTCTTTTCCCCAAAGTAACACTTGATGTGTTCCATATTCTTAAGAAAGAGGAAAATATATAGAATATTAATTGTTGCAAAGCATCAGGTATATTATGTTAAGCCTTAGAAAACAAAGACACAAGATCATGCTTCCAGCTCATTGGCTGATTTCAACAGCTGATGGTGAAATGATTGCATGGATTGCAAGAACCGAGTCAACATACCATGCTCAGATCAACAATGGGCAAGGTGAGAAGAAAAAGAAGATGTGACTATTGCAAGGAAATATCAATGGTGGGTACACCCTCATTACCTTGGGCCTTAAGTTTGTGGCCATTCTATTCATCCACATGTAACTTAGTAAATAGAACCTTTAGAACAAAGCATTACCAGGCAACAGTGCTGAAAAAACCTTCTTGCATGGTAGTTGGTAAGCTATATATATATATATATGCATGAGAAAATTCGAATCAAATTAGAGAAGTTCTAGCAGGAATGCACCTGAAACCAGCAGCCATGCCCATGACTTGTTGAAAGGTCTGCATGACTCCCCGAATGCCAACTAGGAAGTGCATCAACCCTCTTGACAAACCATCTTAGATGGCATTCAGGGAGCCAGGCAGACCCACCCAGCAAACCACCTACACAGCACCCAAAATTATGTCACTGCAGCACTTCATTGGCAACTTAACCCCTAATTAAAATATGAACAAAATCCAGTAAAACTTACATTCCACTTGCTTCCAAGAAGAATGTAAAGCATGTCACAGGAGTTGAAGGCCATCTCTGAACTCTTGGAGGTGGGGAAGCTATATACAGGAGGCATATAAAGAGTAAGAGAGTCATGCTAGACAACTTGAAGGGCTCTACTCTCTACGACTGGCATCCAATAAGTGAGGAGGGTTGGAGAAGAATATATTGAGGAAGGAAAAGGCCATTCAGTGGTGCATGTGGAAGAGTGAGGGCCAACCTCTCCTCTCTTGCAATGGACGGCAGAAGTGACTTCATTTGCACTATATTTCCAAAGAGTAGAGCCAAAGGCAGCCTGGGTTTTCTAGCGAGAGGACTTTGGATTCTACCCTCCTCGCGGAAGGTGCGAGGAAATTTGTTATTTATATCAAGTTTGGTCTGGGTCAGCTTGCTTGGAGTCGGCGGTTGTCGGGACTGGGGATGCAGTGTTTTGTTTGTTCCGGCCGGTGGAGTATCCTCGCAGGGTGTTTGAAGGAAGCGGTGGTTGGCCGGGCTTGGGGCGTTTGAAGGCGGCGCCAGCAAGTAAAACGGGGGAAGGGCCGATGGGGTTAGGTGCCAGATCGCTACCCGCTGTGGTCCGGTGAAAAGGCCAGAGAGCGAAATCAAAGGGAACACGCATGGAGGCCAACCAAATAGCTAATGGTGGAGGCCACTGGAGGGAAGTTTTTTATTTTTTATTTTTAATTTTTCCTTAAAATAAATATTCTTTATTTTTAAACTTTTAATTTTTTAAAGCTTCTCATATTTTAATAACGGTGCATTTTTTACATAAAATTATCATACATACAACTATTCCATTAATTTTAATGAACTATATATAAAAGAATATAAAAAATATAATTTTTTTATATTATGAGATATTACATCAGATAAGCTAAACGTTTGAGGACCCTAATGAATTTTAAGGAAGAGTTTGAGGACTAAAAGAAGGGGAAAAAAAAAAAAAAGTGAGGTCCTTAACTTGGCAAGGACTAATCAAAGTAGATGTATCTAAGTGATATTGCAACTAAAACAAATAAAAATTAAAAAAAGGCCCATTTCAATCAATAAACAATTGCTTGGGAACTTTTTGGAAGAAATTATTTTGCTAAATTTGAAAAACTTATTCTAAATATTCGCAAAATTTACTCCTTTTCTTCTGAAAAGAAGATCTTTCCGTTATGTTTTCCATATATTTTCTTACAATTAATCGGAACCTAGGAGACAGAGTATTCTGAGCTAATAGACACATCTCAGTGAGTGAATCAGAGAAGATTCGCAAGGTAATAAAGAGAACCAGCAACTCTGCCAAGGGTAGACTTGAAAATCTGAACATAGAATGAGAACCCATTGGATGTCAGTGAGTAAAAAGAGAGGCTATTAATCAAAGTAATGATCATCGCCAAGGTAGCCCCCAGACCACATCCGACTACAAGTTATATTGTAAGGCCTTTCAATTCCACACAGCTCCAGTTCGGCATAGCGGACAAAGAGTAGAACAGAAGAATCCCAAGCCAGCATATAATGGTTTTAAATGATTAAAATCTCATGTTAGATATAGTGTTGGCTCTCTTTACATATTCATAAATGGTTATGTATCCTTTCTACAATTTAGTTTAATTTTTTTATTAATTTTGTTTTCTTTGATTAGCCCATTATAACAAGCTATAAAGAGAAGTTAACTTTATATCTAAAAATTCTTTCTCAACCAGCTCTTCATATCTAGAGGCAATGACAATGGATCAGAAAAATGGAATCGAGCAGTGCGGCAAAAGAAAGCAAATAGGAGAAGAAGAAAGGGGTGGAGTCTTTTGAGCACACAGCAGAGGGCAGGACAGCAAAAAAATACATCCAGATATCTACAACAGGAGGGAAGTCTTACCATTTAGGGTCATCTATATTTGCATTATTTTCTATGAATAGAGAATACGTAAATCTAGATACCTTGAGAGGATTGAGAGCTGTAAGTTCGTCCACAAACTGTGGAAATCTGTGCTCTTTAATCTCCTGTTTTCAAGTGGCATTTGCATGATGGAAAAAAATGTAACAAATTTTGTGTACCTCACACATACAAGGGTCTATGGTGATGTAAACATTGAACGATATGCTAAACAGTGACGGCAAAGCATATATAATTGCAACATTGAGATAAATCACAGTTCTGGAGTCACCTTCATCAGACCATAACCCAGTCTCTTTTTTTAATTTTTTTTTTTATGGTGACAAGATTGTGATGTGCAAACTGGACATGGAACGTTGGAGTTGGCAAGCAGGGTTGCATGAGAATCAATTATGATTGATTTTAAGCAAAACTATCAAAAAATGAAGAGGGCAAAATGCAGATGCCTGGTGTAAATAGATGGCACTTTGAAGAAACAGCTAAGAGAACCAATGGAAGAATAACAACTCAAGATAGGTTGGCCCAAACAACATGTAACATAATTATGCAAATTTTTGGGATGTGCATACATTGTTACTAAAAGAAAAACAACTCTCAAAAAATGAAGAGAAAACAACTCAAGAATGTAACTAAATAATATCAAAGGATGACTGTGATCATAATTCAGCATCAGCAGCATATTTGTGTTTGCCTATACTAAATCCCCCTGATCCAGGAAAATTGAAGCACCCAAAGGAAAAAAGTAGGCTAGCGTTAACTAACTAACAATGATCGATTTTTCAGAAGTACTGAAAACTACCTTCACTGATGGCACACAATGGTCACCATCAATCACTAATTCCCCAAATGACAATAAGTCATGATGAAACTCTTGCCCAGATGTCAACAATTATTTACAACTATGCCAAATGAATAGCTTCACTACTTCACTACTATAGTTATAATAGAGAGAAATGCTTCCTAGAAAGTTTTCTACTCTCATGTTCTCACTTTACCACTACATGAATGATTAAATCCATAAGTTAAAACAATCCTGCCTTTTAAGTTTTTTGCCTAGACTCTTTCCAAATCTCAGGGAGCCATAAAGTATGCTACTCAATTGCATGAGTGCATTGTGTAATAGATAACATAGATCTAATTGCTAAATTGGTGTTCTAGGTTAATCACAAGGCTTCTCTTTTCCAGAGTTGTCTTGGGTAAGAAAACAGGCACTGACTTATCACCGTAAGAATGTTCTCAAACTCTGATAGAACATGCCTTGATCTACCATATCAGCCTTATATAATAGGGGATAAAACTGCTAGCTAAGATTCATGGGAAGAATTAGTATTCAAATATTGGATTATTATGTACCAATGCATGCCTTTTCCAATAAAGTTCTTCATTAAACAATATGCATGCACTTACCTGTGCAGCTATAACTACAAGTTAAGGTCCAATATTCAGAACTAACTTTTATCAGTACGATAGATCTTATTAATAACCAAATTGAAATACAAATTCTTAATTTGAGAAAAAACTAAGACAACCATATGAAATCACATATCTTCAACTTTTCCAACATTGGTTTGATAATCCGCAAGATTGTAACGTAATCTATGCATTCAAGCAATGCAGCCTCTCTCCATTCTTTGAAAAGCTCATGTTTGATTAATTTAAGAGAGGGAAAAAACAAAGCAATAAAACCCGGTGCTATTCAATGCATATCTAAGTGGATTAGGCTTCAGATGGTGTCTTTGCAACAATGGAGAGGGCATGCAATCCGCTCTGCAATTCCTCTTGCAGCAGATCATAAACAAGCCTGTGTCTCTTCACCAAACTCTTCCCTTCAAACTCCTTGGATACCACCCTCACATTGAAATGGGTCTCTCCATCACTATCCCCCCCTGACCCCAGCATGGCCATCATGTTGATATGATATATCCTCCACATCCAATTCTACCGGAGATAGCTCCCTCTCCAATCTCTCCCTAATCCTCTCCCTTCTCCCACCAATCCCACCACCTGAAATTTTCTGCACCCTATTGGCGCGCGGTCCATACCATCTCTATCAACCTTCAAACCCCCAAAGGGTAGCGAATGGCCACTCCCGTTTGCACTTGAAACCTCTATAAAGAACGAATCTTTGACAGTTTCTTCAATTTTTTCACCCAAGATCGAATTTTTATTCTCCAAGATTCCACCTTTGGCACCCGAATTCGATCCCTTGGATTCTGAAACTCCGTTGACTTCCGAATCACCGACCTGGGAATAGAGCTGGAGGGCCTTCTGCTGCATAAGGTTGAACATGTTCAGGAACCCGTTATTCCGGGAGGACGTGAGGCTCCGCTGGAGGCCGAGAAGGTTGACGAAGCCGGGCGATATGGCGGCGATGACGAGGGCAAGCGACCCGGAAAAGTCGAAGACGAGGAGGGCGGCAAGGCCCTTGGTGAGGACGGAGTCGCAGTCGGCCGCGAAGCGATGGCGGCGGGTTCGCCGACGTCGCGGAAGGCGCGGACCCAGACCTAGGAGACGCGGCCGTTGTCGATCTTGAGCGGGGGTCGAGAGGCGGGAGCTGGGCGCCGTATTGGAGGGCTGCTGGTTCTTGGCCTTGGGCTCGGGGACGGACTGGAAGAGGGCGATGATTTCTTGCAATTTAGGGGGGAGCGCGGAGAGATCGACTTCGGCCTCGCGTTGCTGGTGCTGCAGCTGGGCTCTGAGGGTCCGCACCTTCCGCGGAAGAGGGGGGGGTGTGGTGTTTCGGAGAGGCGTTGAAAGGAGATGGGGAGGAGAAGAAGAGGAAGGATTTGGAGGGAAGGAAGGGGGATTTGGGGAGGGCATGGGGGAGTTTGGGGAAGAAGAGGTGGGGAAAGAGGAGAGGGAAGACATATGGGGAACAGAGGAGAGAACGAAGAGAGAGAGAGAGAGAGAGAGAGAGAGTCCTGTTTTGAGAGGGGCGCTCTCATGGAGATGCGAGGGTGCGAGCACTTGTCCTCCGTTGCGTTTTGTTTGCATTATGTTCATCAATAGACAATAATTCCATATTAAGCCTTAAACTTTCAGTTGTGAAGTCTAGTCCCTTAAATTTTAAAAATGACTGATTTTTAATTAAGACTAATAAAATAACGAATTTATCAACAAAAAATTAATTATTTTATATATTTAATTTAAAATAATATATTGATTATTTTATTAATTTTGTTTAATTTTATGTAATAAAACATTAGAAATATGTTATTAGAACTAAATTATAATAATTAAACGTTTCAAAATTAAAATAAATTTTAAGCATTGAAAGTATATTTTAATCAATTTCTTTTTAATGTTCGAATATGTGGAACAAAAAATCTGAACCATCAAAATTATTGGAGTAGACAAAGGATTTATAAATGGATTTACATTCAAACAATTGTTTGCCTATCATTGCATTGTGTCCCATATGGAACTAGCTTAAATGCAAGAATGGTTGAAATTGGTCCGAAACATCCCTCGTTTTGTTGGTTGTTGATCAAGAAATGACAACAGAATATTTGAATTGAAGAATTATGTGACTTGATGAACATAATGTAGGCTTCATGGAGCTGAACTAAATTAAGTTTTCTTAGATAATACCAACATGTTATTGGGATTTTAAACATTACATGTATCCATTAATACATTTATAAAAAAAAAAAAAGGAGTCAATGCACATACGAGGAGAAAGAATAAAAATAGATCCAATCAATGTTATAATTATCTTATTGACTCATGGTTAGAAATAAAAAGCTGTGTTCAAGTGTTTTTTCTAACCCAAGTAGAACATAGACTTGCTTTGTAATGACTCAATAACTCATTTATAAATGGATTTACATTAATATCAGAGCAGAAGAAGTGTTTTATATGAACAGTTCGAAATACACATGAACAGCTCAAAATATTGGAGAGAGAGCAAGTTTAAAGAGGGGGAGAAGAATTAGAGAGAGAGATCCGAAAGGAGTACATTTGGGAAAACGATCACAGGGAAGCAAGCCACGCTAGTATTTGTATCCCTTGACGTACAAGCTCTCGGAGGCCGCTGCATCGGCGTTGCCGCCGGTGTACTTGCCAAGGGTGGCCTCCGAGTTGGCCTTGCACCTCGCCAGGAACGCCTGTTGGGCCACCGGGACATTCTCCTTCAAGTCCATAACTTAGGCGGCCCCGAGTCATACTCTTAGATGGGTATTCGACTATCTTCAAGAGACAATTCTTCAAAGCGGCTCGGTGGCCCCACAGTCCTAAGGACATCCCGGGCTGGTATCACCTACCCCTGAGAAGGTTCAAGTCCATGACTTAGGCGGCCCCGAGTCACACTCTTAGGCGGGTATTCGACTACCCCCGAGAGACAATTCTTCAAAGCGGCTCGGCGGCCCCACAGTCCTAAGGACACCCCCGGGCTGGTATCACCTACCCCTGAGGAGGTTCAAGTCCATGACTTAGGCAGCCCCGAGTCACACTCTTAGGCGGGTATTCGACTACCCCCGAGAGACAATTCTTCAAAGCGGCTCGGCGGCCCCACAGTCCTAAGGACACCCCCGGGCTGATATCACCTACCCCTGAGGAGGTTCGAGTCCATGACTTAGGCAGCCCCGAGTCACACTCTTAGGCGGGTATCCGACTACCCCCGAGAGATAATTCTTCAAAGCGGCTGGATGGCCCCACAGTCCTAAGGACACCCCCGGGCTGGTATCACCTACCCCTGAGGAGGTTCGAGTCCATGACTTAGGCGGCCCCGAGTCACACTCTTAGGCGGGTATCCGACTACCCCCGAGAGACAATTCTGCAAAGGGGCTCGGCGGCCCCACAGACCTAAGGACACCCCACAGTCCTAAGGACACCGTTCCTCCTCGAGTTCAGGTTAAACTCCTCTGCGGGGGTCCCTAAACTGCCTGCCCTACCGGAGTTTCAGGGCTTGCGTCCTGAGACAATATGCCAGGAGAACGACCCTGAAATTCGGACTTAACACCGACTTACGGGTGGATCTCCTATGTAATGAGTAAAAATCAGGAGTCGAATAATTGAAGCATTGAGTAAGTAAAAAGTAGCATTTGCTCGTTCAAAAGTCAGATCGCTATAAAACTTTATAAAGTATTGTCCGCGAGCTGACATCAACTGATTTACAAAAGGGGTTCCCCAAGGACAAAGTCAAGAACGAAAAGTCAAAACCAAGGTAAGCCTGGGCGCCTTCCATTAGTCCTCGGGGCGCCCCCTCTCGGTAGTCAGACCGGAGGCCGGCTCCTCAGTTGTAGACGCTTCTGTGACAGGGTCTTTAATTATCACTGCCCTACCCGCCGCATCTTCAACCTCAACGTCAGAAGTTTCTTCATCATCCTCGGGTTGAAAACGTCCAAGGTTTTCTAATTTGAAGTGCCGGGATAGTCTCCGTTTGCACCTTTCAAAACCCTGAATGAAAGCGTCCATAGCGGCCTCGTGGAGTTCCGATGCAAAGTCCGGAGAACCTTTATATTCTTTGATGGCCTCCTGAACCCTAGCTTCGGCCGCAGCCACCCTTTCCTGAGCCCTAGCCTCGGCCGCGGCCATCCTCTCCTGAACCTCCGTCTCCATTGCCGCCACCTTGTCCAGAGCCTCCTTCGTGTCCCTCTCCACTGCGTTGTCGGCTCGGTTCTCGGTATGCTCTAGCCTGAGAACCACCCCCTTTAACCTTTCTTCCGTTGGCAACAGCTTTGCCCAGACTTCAGTCAATTGAGCATCCAGGCTCCGCAGCTCCTTCTCAGCCCTCTCCCGCCACGCTCGATAATCTTCCTGGACAACCCGAAGGTCATGTAATGCCTTCGATTCCCGGGCCTTTGCTTCCACCAATTCTTTACCCAAGCTCTCACTATGAGACTTGGCCTTGGTCAGGTCCTCACGAAGCACGAAGAGGCCGTTAGACATCTGTAGTATACAATCGATAAATACAAGAACTTCGTAATTACAAAAGGAGGAAAAGGGAAAAGATTATGACCCTACCTGAAGCGCGGCTGTGAACATAGTGTCGAAGGACTCCTCCAATGGTAGACTCCTCATTTTGGCCTGGAACCCAGGCAAGATCGAAAGCTTGAGAACTGTTTCCGATAAACAACTTTTATATGGGGCGCCCAGGCTAGGCGTTCGGGAAGGTGGAGACGGACTCCTTAAGGCATCCGAGGGAGCAGGGGCGCCTGCTTCTTTTGGCGATGATGGGCCAGACGGGTTGGTCTCGACGACCTCTGTGCTCCCGAACGACCCCCCGGCACCCCTAGTAGGAGATGAGGCAGCCGCCAGTAGGCTCCCCTCGGCAGGGCCCTCTATCAGTATTCCATCGGGAGGATTTTTCTCTCCCTCGCCCTCCTCTATTAGTGTTGCTTCGGGGAGAGCCGTTAGAGGCTGAGTAGGGCGACCCGGCTCCCGCTGACAGGGCCTCTTAGGCTCAATTCCTGTCGTGCCGCGGTCACTTCCTCCTCTCTTTCGAAGACCCGATATCAATGAATCTTGAGAAAACTTCATTGCTGCAATACGGAGAGCACGAGGTTAGCTAAAAAGAGGGCACAGAATATACTAACTGCATAAATAATATGTACACTAAGGGACATCTATTCAAATACCAGATGTCCAAACAAGTAAGGAAGTTATGATAATAATAATAAAACTCTTCGAGGCTCACCGGGCGCTGCAGCCAGCGACACCGGCACGAATGCGATCTCCCGAAGATTGTCCTCCGATAGAGTTCCCTACTGGGGGCACGATGGTGAAAACCAAAGTGTCGAATAGTTCACGGTCTTTCTCATCAACACTTGAGTTCTGGTTAGAGCTAGTATCCGGAATGCCCCAGTCTACGCCCACCCCCTCCAAATGTGCATAAAAGAACCGTGACTTCCACCCTTTGATTTTGGAAGGAAGGTTAAGCTTAAGGACTCTCTTAGGCCTCGACGCAAAGCTCCACCACCCATCCCTCACAGGATTTCGGATCCTATACAACGCCCTAAATAAGAAGAGTCGGGCAGAAACTTCGTGAAAATAACAAAGCACCAGAAATGAAAAGACGACACGAATGGAGTTGGGGGTAAGTTGTGCGGGAATGAGGTGATACCTATTCAACAAGTTTATAAAGAAAGGGTGCAAGGGCAATCGTAGACCGCCCTTAAAAAATTCTTCATACAATGCAACCTTTCCTGGTTGTGTTAGGGTAACCCTATCCTCGGGGAGGGGGACGAAAAGCCGAATGTTGTTGGGAATCCCAAACTGAGCCCTAAGGTTCCTAAGGTCTTGAGAAGTTGTAATTGAGGCGATCTCCGCCGGACCGGCTGATTTAGAAGTGACTGCCGGGAGCCCTACCTCATGGCTGGTGGATGAAGAAGAAGCCCTAGGAGATTGGGGTAACGGCCTAGACATAGGCCGCGCAGGCCGGGCAGCGGGTTGATCCCCGCGGATGATCACCCCTCCGAGGGTCTGGCGACGCGCCCGAATGATCTCTTCACGAGAGGCTCGATCATAGGGCTTTTACCTTTCCTATCTCGGGAGGGATCCATGGAAAAAGAAAAAGGAGAAGAAGGAGTCAACTAACCTGGATTTGGAGAAGTAAGACCGCGGAAGAATCTACAAAGTAAAAGACAAAGGGATAGAGGGGACGGGCCCTTTTTTATATTTGGATGCAACGCCTCGAGCGCCGCAAAGCCACATGGCGATCCCTGAGTGGGACCGGACAGGCGAAAAGACACTATCTTCCTAGGGATATGCGCCCCTCCCTCCCAACTTTTTTTCCCTTTTCTTGAAACGACACTTATCGAATACGGAAATTTGAAATTTAAACTTTTCCGTCCCTCTCCCTTGCGCAGGTGCGACGCACATGAATACAAGGGACATGGGTGAGGGTGCATATGATATGGTTGGTAAACAGGAAGTAAGATCGGGATCCTAGGCGACCCCCGGGTCCTGGGCGGCCTCTTGTCCTGGACGGCTCCCAGGTCCTGGGCGGTCCCTGGTCCTAGGCGGCCTCCGGGTCCTGAGCGGCCCCTAGCCCTAGGCGGCCCCCAGGTCCTAGGCGGCCCCTAGTCCTAGGTGGCCTCCAGGTCCTAGGCGGCCCCCAGGTCCTAGGCGGCCTCTTATCCTGGACGGCACCCAGGTCCTGGGCGGTCCCTAGTCCTAGGCGGCCTCTTGTCCTGGACGGCCCCTAGGTCCTGGGCGGTCCTGGTCCTAGGAGACCCCCGGGTCCTAGGCGGCCTCTTGTGGTGGATGGCCCCCAGGTTCTGGGTGGCCCCTGGTCCTAGGCGGCCCCAGGTCCTAGGCGGCCCCTTGTCCTGGACGGCCCCTAGGTCCTGGGCGGTCCCTGGTCCTAGGTGGCCTCTTGTTCTGGACGGCCTCTTGTCCTGGATGGCCCCCAGGTCCTGGGCGGTCCCTGGTCCTAGGCGGCCTCCGGGTCCTGGGCGGCTCCTAGCCCTAGGCGGCCCCAGGTCCTAGGTGGCCCCTAGTCTTAGGTGGCCTCCAGGTCCTAGGCGGCCCCCATGTCCTAGGCGGCCTCTTGTCCTGGACGGCCCCCAGGTCCTGAGCGATCCCTGGTCCTAGGCGGCCCCAGGTCCTAGGCGGCCTCTTGTCCTGGATGGCCCCTAGGTCCTGGGCGGTCCTTGGTCCTAGGCGGCCTCCGGGTCCTGGGCGGCCCCTAGCCCTAGGCGGCCCCCAGGTCCTAGGCGGCCCCTAGTCCTAGACGGCCCCTAGGTCCTAGGCAGCCTCTTGTCCTGGACGGCCCCTAGGTCCTGGTGGTCCCTGGTCCTAGGCGGCCTCCGGGTCCTGGGCGGCCCCTAACCCTAGGCGGCCCCCAGGTTCTAGGCGGCCCCTAGGTCCTAGGCGGCCTCTAGTCCTGGGCGGCCTCCAGGTCCTGGGCGGTCCCTGGTCCTAGGCGGCCTCCGGGTCCTGGGCGGCCCTTAGCCCTAGGTGGCCCCTAGGTCCTAAGCGGCCCCTTGTCCTGGACGGCCCCCAGGTCCTGGGTGGTCCCTAGTCCTAGGCGGCCTCCAGGTCCTAGACGGCCCCTAGCCCTAGGCGGCCCCCAGGTCCTGGGCGGTCCCTAGTCCTAGGCGGCCCCCAGCTTCTGGGCGGCCTCCTAGTCCTTGATGGCCCTCGGGTCCTAGGCAGGTCCTAGTCCTGGGCGGCCTCCAGGTCCTGGGCGGTCCCTAGTTTCAGGCGGCCCCCAGGTCCTGGGCGGCCTCTAATCTTGGAATCATTCTCGTATCAGAAGCACTAAACGCGATGAGCTATCGTGTCCGGAACAGAAATCGAGAATCATTAAGCATCATTACGCTTTAAATGACTCGAATAATACAAACGCTGGAGCATCACCATCCATCGAGAAAAAGAAGATACTGAGCATCTGTTTTAGGGCCAGATAACTCTTCTCTGACTCTGACATTCCCACTAACCCTGATATTCCCTCGGGAAAACCGAAATCATCATGAAGATCCTTAGTTTCCGGAGCAAGTTTCTTAATACCTTTGCTATTAATTATCGATAACTTTTATCTCACACATTGATTTTTGATCCAAAAGAAAGAAAGAAAGAAAAAATGACTCGATGCTATGAGGACGAAAAGGAGAAAGGAATTTTTTTTTGGAAGATATAAGGGAAAGAGGGGAGTTCTTTTGGGAGGGGGCTCTCTCTTCTTTCAGGAGGAGATCTTGTAATAAAGAAAAGAAAAACTCTGGTGATTCAGCATCAACAGTTCGAAATACACATGAACAGCTCAAAATATTGGAGAGAGAGCAAGTTTAAAGAGGGGGAGAAGAATTAGAGAGAGAGAGAGATCCGAAAGGAGTACATTTGGGAAAACGATCACAGGGAAGCAAGCCACGCTAGTATTTGTATCCCTTGACGTACAAGCTCTCGGAGGCCGCTGCATCGGCGTTGCCGCCGGTGTACTTGCCAAGGGTGGCCTCCGAGTTGGCCTTGCACCTCGCCAGGAACGCCTGTTGGGCCGCCGGGACGTTCTCCTTCTTGCCCGCCCACTTCCGGATGGTGCTCTGCTGCAGGGCCCGTCCAAATGAGAAGGACAGAGTCCACGGCTTCAGCACGTCCAGCTTGTTCATGGCGTCGAGGTTCAGCGTGGCCTCTTCCTCGCTCTGCCCCCCGGACAGGAACACGATGCCGGGGACCGCCGGAGGAACGGTGCGTCTTATCGCAGCCACCGTATACTCCGCTATCACTCCGGGTGTCACCTAAGAATCCCAAATATAATATATATTTCATTGAAAGAAACTGCTAGTAAGTATATCGTTAGAAATCATTAGATAATTTAATTCAATGAAATATGATGCATGAAAATGCTATACAAATTAACTTCTCCGCGTACAATACTGCTAAACCCCTTCAATTAGTTCAAGGGACAACTTAAGAAGAATTAAAAAAAGGCTTTTATTTGTGGCTTAAGTTATAGGACAGAGAGCATTGATTCTCTCCCCTGATTACTCTGTTCTATCTATGTTATTAGGAAGCTAATCCAATAAAGAATTATTTGATATATAACCAAAGGTTAAAGAAGTTGACAGCATAGGTTCCTATTCTGATAACCACTCCAGGGATAACTTGCCTTCCTTTTGTTGCAAATTTTTTCTCTTTATCAGTGACAAATATTTCATCATTCTGCTTCTCTCATGCATTCAAAGACTTAGACAACTGTGAACTCTATTCTTATATTTTGCTACCTTTGGCAGCAGCCTCCTCTCTATTGTTTTCGCTGCCCAATTTAATTACTTACATTACTTTCTCTCTCTATTATAATTATAACTTCATAACTTACACCCTATTTGTTTCGGTATTATAGTTGAAATCAGAATTGAAATATGATTTATAAATCCTGATAATATATAATATATTTTCAAATATATATATTGTTAGCTTGAATGAATTTAGAACTTAAGGATTGAAAATTCTAATTTCTTCTAAACAAATGCTCCGGATTGGAGCTGATGATTCTAACTCTAATTCCAAGAGATCATTCCAGCAAATTAAATCAAAATGAGTCTTAATATATCTAGGGAGAGAAGCTGTCTTCCTCCTTTACCAGTCGGAAAAAAAAAAAAAATTCCTAAAAATAAAAGGCCCTTGAAAGCTTAAGACGAGGGAATTACTACATACACCTAAATCTCTCTAAATCTTAGAATTAGCGAGTCAGCTGTTTGATGTAATGGTAGTAATTTGAAGAGAAATAAGATGTGTGGCTTGCCAACCTTTGGGCTGTCTGAGCCAGGGGTCACCATGTTGGGCTTGAGAAGGGTACCCTCAAGAAGGACATGGTGATCGTTCAGTGCCTTGTACACGGCGGCGAGGACCCTCTCCGTGACCGCCGCACACTTCTTGATGTCATGGTCGCCGTCGGTGAGGACTTCCGGCTCGACGATGGGCACCAGCCCGCTCTCCTGGCATATGATGGCGTACCGCGCCAGCCCCTGAGCATTCTGCTGGATGGCCAGCTCCGAGGGCTCCGTGGGTCCGATCTTAAGGACGGCCCTCCATTTGGCGAAGCGGGCGCCGGCCTTGTAGTATTGCTGGCAGCGGGCCGCCAGTGAGTCGAAGCCCTGGGTGGTGGTCTCCGAGTTAGTGCCGGCAATCTCCACGGTGCCCTTGTCCACCTTGATGCCCGGGATGACGGACTTCTCCTTGAGGACGTCGACGAAGGGCTTGCCGGAGGACGCCTTCTGGTAGAGCGTTTCTTCGAAGAGGATGACGCCGGAGAGGCAGGAGAGGGCGTTCGGCGCGGTGAAGAGGAGCTCGCGGAGGGCTTGCCGGTTCGACTCGATGTTCTCCACGTTGATGCTCGCCAGACGCTTGCCGATGGTGCCGGTGCTCTCGTCGGCGGCCAGAATGCCCTTGCCGGGAGTGGCTATGTGCTTGGCCGTCTTTATAAGTTCATCTAAAATGGAGACAAGATTTTGGTTTTTAGCAAAGAAGGTCATAGTCTCACCACATAATTGGAGAGGAGTGGGCCACTGGTTCTTGTTCTCTGTAACAAGTCTTGATTTTTTTGACCAAGGATTTAAGAATTTTGTTCCCTTTGAAAATTATTGTGGTGGTCTAACCATTAATGGTTGGATTGGGAGGTAACAAGATTAAATATTATAACTGATGAATTAATTTTATCCAAAAAATTGATATGGCTGTTACACAATACTGGCATGAGATATTACAAGGAATTTTACTGCCATACAACTTTGAAAAAAAGAAATGAGCGCTCTTCTTAAAAAATTTTTGTTTCATCAACAAAACTTATACCCACGGTGCAATTTCATAGCAGAAATATATATTAAAAAAAAAATTAAACTTAGATGCAGATCGTTAGATATTTACTATTTTATTCTTAATTATTTAATAAGTAATATATATAATTTTACGTTCCATAACATGCTTGTAGTCTAACTGAGAACGGAGGCCTACGTCATCTATTAAGCAGTAAGCTCGATGGTTGCATGCATGCTATTTACTATGCATTAAATAAAGAATTGATAGTAAATATTGAATGACTTGAACTTAAATCTGGTTCACTATAAAAACGAAGTGCTGTCGTACGTATCACCATTCTAATATTATATGGTGCATGCTTGTGAATAATTTATCTTCTAGGAATTAGATTTCTTAAGAACTATGTTAAAACAACAAGTACATTAATTTCTTTATCTAATTCAAGCTTAACAAATAGGTAAACTACTTGCATTATTCACTGATCATTCTTCAGTTCGTTTGCATAGATAGGTTTACAGTGAAAGGTACATGCATGTTATTATTGGTTGACAAGACGACCTACAAGAGAGAAACACTTCAGAAAGTCTTCAAGCTTAGCCTACGTACCAACAGCTCGGAAGCAAAGTCCCAACTCTGTAAACAGAAAGAGAAAAAAAAGAGTGATAGGGAATGATGGACTTACCAGCGTATTTTCCCACGAAGGCAGACATGTTTACTACTAAAGACTGGAGACGAGTAGTAGTAGCAGCAGCAGCAGCAGCAGCGAATGGAAAAGACTGGGCGCAAAACAAAGAAGCCCTTCACAAGGGTTGATTTTATAAATCCCCACACGAGGATATACCCAACGGATCTTTCACGGGGTGACGGACACGTGTCCGCATTGCAACCCGGTGAGGGTTATCGTCCTTGGATAGGGGAACGGTTGGTGCCACCAGGTGCCACGTGGAGCTGACGTGGACTTATCCCCCTCGGAGGATCTCAGGAACGAGTGGAATGAGAACTTGGGAGGCGCTGCTCCGCTACTTCCGTGCGTGCGAGTCCTCCATTAGATGATGGTACCAGTAATGGCGGTTTGGTTTAGATTGGGTGGCGAGCCGACCCAATTTGAACCGGAGCGAGAAGGCAATTGGGCCGGCAACATTCCTCAATTGGACATAAGGAGAGCATTTTTAGATTTCAGGATGACTCGTGGAGCACAAGGCTTTCAATTATTCTTGTTATGGATGCTCGAATTAGGATATTTCTAGGACTCTTTGTTCTCTATTGAGACATCTTTCTATTCCTGCTTGCCCAAATACATAGCAAAATATGAACTATAGCATCTTTAATCGGACAAACTCTTAGCCCAGGGTTAGGTTGTTCAATAAAATATCAACACCTTCTATCTTTTTTTGTTTTGAATTTAGAAATAGAATGACTCTTGTGCTATTATACTTAAATAAATATTATTTTTTGATTTATCTGAATTGACTCGCACTAGACTAGTAAAGGAGTAGGTGTATATCCTATCATAAAATTTTTAAGAGATGAACAATCTAAAAATAGAATTATCCTTTCTGTAAAGCTAAAAAGATGTGCTAAAAAAATAAAATTCTTTTTCTTTGATCCATTGAAATAAAAGGATAATAAATAAAACTTCATGGACTTCAAATGTGAGCTAAATTGGTCATCCAAGAGAACTTTATACCAGTCAAGATTTGGGACATACGAAAAACAGAGATGTTCAATGGCCAGCCTCATTTTTCTTTTCTGAAGACATCTACTGCTAATAAATAAAAAGAGGGCAATAATTATTTTACTTAACAAACAATATTGCCATTACTAAGTAAAAAATATTTAATAAGTACTTTTGGTGCTTGTTAAGTGAAACAATTATGTGTCGCTTATCAAGTAAAAAATTATGTAGTCAGCGAGCTGCATCTAAGTTTTGTCCTTAAAGATATTAGCAAAATAGTTTCCAGTGATCATAATTAAATTAGAGAGAGGCCCAGGCTAAGATCATGGGCTATTCATGTACTGCAAAGTCATAACCATATCAAGGGTTCTCACCCAACATGGAAAAGAAAATGGTGCAATCAACAGCGTAAGAGTAAACTACGATTGAGATGTGGAGTAAAAGAGGCAAAAGAAGACCGGGCCGGGCTAGACCGGGCCCAGTGCTAAAACTTTCAAGGCTCGAGCAAGGTTTTGAGCCCCATGAGGCCGGACCGTCGCGGAGGCTAATAGTTTAGGCCCATTCAAATTTAATGTCGGGCTTCGAAAACATAGGCTGGGCTCGGCTCTGCCTAAAAGAAAATGGCGCCGCCTCAGCCACCGCACCAACTACCTTTTTCCACCGCTCGCCGCCGGCCGCCCTCTCACCACCTCCATCGCCACCACTCCCACTCCAAACGTGTACACGTCGCCCTTCAATGTGACCGCTGCCGCCGCGGCGCGCGCCTTGGGCGCCAGGTAGGCCCCCCGCCCGGCCGCGGCCACGGGCTTCTTGGACCCCGAGATGCGGTGGGCGATGCCAAAGCCGAAGATGTGCGGGCGGAGGACATCATCGAGGAGGGCGTTGGAGAACATGATGTTCCCGTGTACGTACTTCCGGGACTGCACTCGTGGAGGCAAGCTAGCCTCCGGGCCGACCCATATGCACTATCGCCAGCCTCGCCGCCCCGGCCGGCGTTGGGATGTGGTCGTAGGTGAGGAGCTCATAGTCGGGGGCAAAGTAGTCGGCGCGAAGGCTCCACCACGTTGTGGTCCCTCGCCGGACTGATGCCCTCCGACTTCGACTGCGACTCGAATACCTCTTTCATAAAGTTGACTTGTCTCATCTCCTTGTCGAAGCTGCAATCTTCGAAGGAATTTTTTTTTAAAAAAAAAACAACGAAACTTTCCTTGAAAATACTTTCTTCGGAGGGAAATTCTAATTGATATTACCATAGAAGTCTTTCCCACTTTCCATATCAGGCGAGGAAAACCCAAAATCTCGGTATCCGCTAGCCGGCGAGACGGCCGAGATCTCCGTTGTTAGAGAGGGCTTGGAGCTATTAATTATGACAGAGGGAGTGCAACAAGTGGAACTAAATTTTTTAGAGACGCACTGAAGGCTCTCCCCCTCTGAAAGAAGACGGAGCCTTTCTTTTCTACCAAGGTAAGCCCAAGCCTTGAAGCTCTGCGTTCGTCTTTTGTTTCGCTTCTTTTTATTATGTCTTTCTTTTTTAGAGGACTTGTTGCCGTCGGAATCATCCTTCGACTCGGGCACGGTCGATCTCTAGAAAGAGGGGACGGACCTGCACAAAAAGTCCTCGCGGGAGAGGCGTTGGGGGTGGCCCTCCGCGGAAGATCTTCCGACGCTCAAGTCAGTGAAGAAGAAATCGGTGATCAACAAGATAATGGGGAGGTGGATCTCTCCGGGAAGCCTCTCCGGAGGCGGCCAATCGGAAGCTCTGGAAGGCAAGAGCACCGACGAGCTGCCGGCGTGAGGGCAGGAGAGTGAGAGCACACGTATGAGTGTGCGTCCAAGAGTGCGTGCCTATGCGTACTTGAGGAAATCTACCAGTGTCGTAGTTATAGGCTGTCACCTGTGTCTTGAGCGCCTTCTGGAAGGTTCAGAGGTTGTTAGGATACAGAGGTAGATAGAATCAGGCTGTTGTGGGGCCATTGGAATCCGTATCCTGTTTGTTAGGGGATCGACGGCCAGGAGAGCTTCTCGATGACTGAGATCTGGCTTAGTAGGCCTGGGGTGGTTATGATAGGTCCTAGGCCACGTTTCGACATGATTCCTTGTCTAGGATGTCGTTATGGTGAACCTGGGCTCTCTCGCGTCAGGTTCGGCGGAGGTGGGTATTGTATTGTGGATCATTTAACGTAGCTGGGCCATGGTGACTCGGGGGGGAACGAGCTACGGAAGCCCGGAAGGGCCGAGTTACGGAAGCCCGGAAGGAGCCGAGCTATGGAAGCCCGGAAGGGCCGAGCTATGGAAGCCCGGAAGGAGCCGAGCTACGGAATCCCGGAAGGGCCGAGCTACGAAAGCCCGGAAGGAGCCGAGCTACGGAAGCCCGGAAGGGCCGAGCTATGTAAGCCCGGAAGGGCCGAGCTATGGAAACCCAGAAGGACCGGGCCATGTAAGCCCGGAAGGGCCAGGCTACGGAAGCCCGGAAGGAGCCGAGCTACGGAAGCCCGGAAGGGCCGAGCTATGTAAGCCCGGAAGGGCCGAGCTACGGAAGCCCGGAAGGAGCCGAGCTATGGAAGCCCGGAGGAGGTTGGCCTTAGCCGCCTCGCACGGATATCAATGCAATATCGATTTTACCCCCCAACACATGCCCTCCACTCCCTAGTTCAAAGCGTAGGTTCGGGCATAGGGAGTATAAGTTCGAGCAGCGCGTTCCGAATGGGACGTTTTGGTTTGGACAGCCCGTGCAATGATGCCCTAATTAATGCGTCAGAATCATCGTGCCTTCGGGGGTAAGGCTCCCTTAAAAGCGACGGTTGGGAATGCGCCATGTCGCGAATCCCGAACGATCGGGCGTTTGTCGAGGCAGTTCCGAACACCTCGGGCGGGACGCCCCGTCTTCTCAAGGCGGCTTCCTTAGTGGGGAAGCAAGGCGATAGACGTACTATATATATATATGTGCACGTTCGCAGCATCCTCTCATCTTGTTTTTTGAAAAGTTTGGCCTTTCATCCTCCTCGATTCTTGTCGTTCCGCCCGGTGTTTTTTCTCTCAACCGAGATGGCGATGAGCCCCGACGATGTGGTTTCGGAGATTGTAGCTGAGGATTTGGGGAGGATTCACCAATGGTATGGCATGCCCTCAGATATCGTTCTGCGGGCGCCGGCGTCTGAAGATAGGGTCTCACAAGATCTGGAGTCCGGGGTCTTCATTTACGAAGATAGTTTGAAGGCAGGCTTTCGTTTCCCTCTCCATCCTTTGGTGAAGGAGATAATGACCCACTACAACATCTGCCCAGCGATGGTGGCCCCAAACAGTTGGCGGAGCATCATCGGATTTATTTCAATGTGCCACCAAATTCAGATTGTCGCCACTCTTCCCCTTTTTTGCGCCTGCTACCATCTGATACCTGGGAGGAAATCAGAGTGGCCGTACATTGGACCCCGAAGGTCCTTCAACGTCATTGTGGATAAGCCGTCTTCCATCAAGGGATGGAAGAGCCGGTTCATTATCGCAGAGGGGAACATTGGATCCGGCTTCCCTCGGAAATAAGGAAACTTTGCTAGGGATGCAGAGACGCATCCAGTTTTGTCAGCGCAGGAAGAAAGGGATTTGGACGTCCTTCGCAATGGCCGAGTGTTTTCGGCTAACGACCTGCTATCGGAGGGGGCCCTCTTCGCAGCAGGGCTCAGCCCCCTGGGCCCGCAAGGTGAATCTCTTCTTTTATCCCTTTCTCGCTGCGCATTTTCTCGATGAATGTGCTTGGATCTGATCACGCATGTTTCATTCTTTCAGCCAAGAGGTCGGCGTTATCGAGCCTCTCCAAGAGGAAGAGAGGAAAGCGCCCAGGGGAGAGCAGCGGCGCGGATAGTGGCAGGCCCGAGAAAAGGGGCCATACCTCTGCAAGAAGCCCGCCGGACGCCAGAGCGGTTACGACAGGAGCGCCGGGGGCGAAGGAGGATTCGGGGAGAGAAGCCATGATCCCTTGTCCTCCCGTGTTAGAGATATCGGATAGCTCAGACGAGGCTCCATTGGTTCGTCCGACCTCGTCCCCTATGAAAGAGGAACCAGCAACGGATCTGGGGAAGGAGGTCGTTTCTGTGGGGCCTTCCGTCCCTGCGGGATTATCACCGGCTCCAGCGGGAGAGGGGGAAGGGACAGCTGTAGAAAAGGAGGTTCAGGGGGAGCTCCCTCTTGGTCTCTCCGCAGGGGAGTCCGGTAGTAGTGAAGCTGGGTCGCTCGCGGTAGTTCAGGAGGCGGGCCAGATAGAGGCTTCAGTGGAGCCTGCATAGGAGGCGCAGGTGGTAGGATGGGCCGAGACCCCGGGGGGCCCTGTGGCGGAGACACAGATGGTGGTAATCGGGAAAGGTGCGTCGGAGGAGGGGACGCAGCAAGGTGGGAGTCCCGCATTGGGAGCTCCCTCGAAAAAGATTTTGGGGAGGCTGGCGCTTGGGCTAGCCGAATTATCCGAAGAAGTCCAAGCCAGGGCCTTGATAGAGGAGGCTGGGAAGTTGGGGGCCTCTCAGACGGAGGTCGCCCAGGTCGGTCCCTCAGGCGGGGACGGTCAACCCAGCAGTTTGAGCGCTGGTGTTCAGGAGGCGTTTTCCGCCTTAATGAGGTCGGCCTTGCATCCGGGTGCAGATCCTTCGGCGGACAAGTTTGCAGACTTGGAGCTGGTCGATGCCGCGTTCGGTCAGCAAGGCATGGCCGAAAGTGTCCATCTCCTTCCCGACATCGACAATACGACCCTGATGAGGATGACTCGGGCCTATGCCTCACGGGTAAGTTATTTCTTTTGTACGGTAGATGTTTCCTGAGTGCCCCCATCGTGGGTTTTTATTCATCTTTTGTCTCGTAGAGCGTTTTGCTTTCTCGGGCGATGTGCTGGCATTTGAGTTTGGCGACGGGGGCCAGCATTCAGTCCAGGAGGGACAATGCCGAGCTTCAATCACGATTGAAGGTGTCTGAGAAGTTCGAAGAGCTCATGGATATGAGTGATAGGAGCTTGAAGGGAATAAGGGCGGCACACCAGGTCGCCCTGGCCGAGGTGTCCAAGCAAAAGCGTAGGGTGGAGGAGTTGCAGGAACTCCTGGCGAAGAACGACAACGCGTGCTTGGAGCTGGCCAGAATCGAATCGAAACATTCTGCGGAGGTGGCGGCGATGCGGCGGGAACATAGTGAAAGCTTGGGTCGGCTGGGAAGGGAAGCTGCCAACGAAAGAAAGCACCTGACCAGAATGCTTGGCGAAGTGGAGGAGAAACTGAAGCGGCGAGATGGCGAAATCACTCACTTGAGGGAGGGCGCTAAATGGCACCAAGGGACAATAGCTCGGGTGAGCAACGAGTTATCCCAAGCCCGGGAGGAAATCAGAGCCAAACAGTCGAGGATCAATAGTCTGCAGGAGAGAGTCGAGCTGGTTGGGGCTGACAGAACAAGAGCCAGGGGTGACACTGAGGAGTTGGCCAAAAGGTTGGCCAGACGAGAGGAGGAGGTACGATCTCATTCCCCCCCCCCCCTTTTTCTTTTAGCTTCTTCTACTGGTCTCTTTTGGTGCCGACTGACTTTGGCTTTTTTCAGATGGCGAAGTTGGAGTTGGAGATTCGGGCCCTTCGAGGCGAGCTAGTGTCCAACCGCAATAAGAGCTCTGAATTCGAGATGCGGGCAGGCGAGTTTGAGAAGCAGGCTGCTGAGGCTAATATGCAGCTCGCCATACTCAAGGGGAGGCAGGATGCTATCGGCGTCGATGCCTTCCAACTTGGGCTACAGGAATGCAAAGAGAAGATATCCAGCGAGCATCCAGAATGGGATCTCTCTTTTCTGGATGTTGAAGATCCTGAGTCCGAAGGAGAAGAAGAGGATGAATATGTCGACATCTCCGACACTGATCCTGGCGCTGCTCCAGGTCCCGGCGAAGCCGCAGCTTCTGAGGGACGATCGTGAACTACCGCTGAAGGGGCAAAGGTGTTAGAGAAGGGCGAGTTTAGTCACACCTCCGCAGATGTAACCGAGAGTTCCTCCAAAACCGATGTGGTTCCCGGCCCTTAGAGGCCACTTCTGTACTTTGTTTCTTGAAAGTCTGACCGACGCTTCTTAATGGATGAAACCTTTATTTTCATTTAAGTGTTTTTCTTTGTACGGCCCTGTTGCCGCCCGGTTTTGCCTCAATCGCGAGCAACTTATGGCTCGCTGATGCTTTTTGGTCATTTTTGTTTCGGGATTGAGGGAGTGCATTGGCTTAACCCAAGGTGGGGCGATTGCCTTGACTGGCGAACCGACAGCGATCCAGTTCGGCTCATGTCTTAATTAAGGCTCAAGAAACAAAGCTGGACGGTTAAGACCGATTGGCAAAGTAGGTCGGCTTGGGCCAACAATCAAGAAAGGTCGGCTAGGGCCGACGAGCAAGATAGATCGGCTAGGGCCGATGGACAAAGATAGGTCGGCTGGAGCCGACAAGCAAAGATAGGTCGGCCGGGGCCGTCAAGCAAGATAGGTCGGCCGAGGCCGACAAGCAAAGATAGGTCGGCTAGGGCCGACACGCAAAAATAGGTTGGTTAGGGCCGACACGCAAAATAGGTCAGCTAGGGCCGACAAGCAAAAATAGGTCGGCTGGGGCCGACAAGCAAAAATAGGTCGGCCGGGGCCGACAAGCAAAGATAGGTCGGCTGGGGCCGACGAGCAAGGTAGGTTTTGCGCTTTTTGCTATTCTGTCAGCGCCCTACCGTTTTGCAGGTGAATCGGTTTTTGTTTTACCAAAATCGGTGGTACGGCGCTGTGGAGAACATAAAGTTGCACTTAAAGCTTTCCGGAAGGTGCTCTTTTCCCATGCAGTCGTTTCATCGTGCTGTGTACGCAGCCGCTTACCATTAGAGGACGTTATTTTTGAAGGACGATCTCTTGAACCTGCCAGTTTTCGAAGTGCTAGTGGACGATCTCCTGCATTTAATGACCATGATTCGGGATCAGGAGGAGATCTCCGTATACGTCACAACTCAGGCGGTGGGCTTGGCGCGCAGTAGGGCGCCGCGTCTATCCTGAGGGGCCACGTGGTGGCATAGGCCAGATGTTTGAATCTCGGGGCTTCCAGCTTGGGTAGCTTTTCCCTGGTTCATTTCCGCCTATAAAAAGGAGAAAATGGGTGTCATGTTTGGTCATCCCCAAAGTTTCTTTCCTGTTAGAGCTTTCATCATGCTTGTTCTCTGGGAGTAGGAGGACTGAGCTTTTCTTTCATAGGCTTCTTGCCACCGGATAGTTGGGGCGACGGGGGAGCTGCCAAAGAGTGGCTCGCCCTTAGGGGATGAGTTCCGGAGATCATATGTAGAGCGCACATGGAGGGCGCAGAGGTCACACGGAGAGCGCACATATACTCTTCCAGTGTGACCTTTGTGGCCTGTTACGGGGGGCTTACGGTAGGAAGTGTATCGACACCCCCGTAGCACGCACAGACTCTCCCTCTTTCGCTGGCCTGGATTCCCATCCCTTCTTTGAGGGGAATCCTTGCCACGGGGCGAAGAATATGGGAGCAACCGGGGTCTGATGGTCCCCGAGCCTCTCGGTCGGGCGGCGGCCTGCGATCCAGCACCCCCTCCTAGGGGAGCGGGCTGGTTCGCTCGAGTCCTCAGAATCAGCATCCACGGGCCATGCCTCCTTTTGGGCCTCTCAGCTTATTCGACGGGGGCTATGGAAGGTCAGCTTCATCAACCACCCAGTTGAGCTGACCGTTTCGTGGTTTGCTTGATTTGTCGGTCCGGACGCCGGAGCATCACAGTTGCCTAGGTCTGCTTTGGAGCAGTTGCCCGAATTTTGTACTTGTTCTTTATTTTATGTATTTCAATGCTCTTGTAATGCCTCTAAGGCATTTGTAACCAATCTCGACTGGCAATAAAGAGAGTTATGTTTTGTTTTTCAATCTCTATCTTTTCTGTGCCGAGTTTGCTGTCATTGTTGTTTATGGGGTACAAAGGCATCCCGCTTGTCCTCAGATGAGGATCCCACGCTGTCCGAACTAATCGAGGTTCGCGAGCGACGGTTTAGGGATCATTCGGCAAAATACGTTCCTTACTTTGGTCCGAAGCTTGATATTTTTCGCGCTTCGCTCTTATCGGAGCTCGAATTATCGTGGGTCGGTTTGGCTGAAGTTCAGGGAATCTGTGCTTTTTCCCGTAGTGGTTCAGGGAATTTGTTGCTCGGCCCAGCCGAGGTTCGGAGAGTTTTTGCTTGGCCCTGCCAAGGTTCGAAGAATCTGTCACTCGGCCCAGCCGAGGTTCGGAGATATCTGGCTTGGCTCTGCTAAGGTTCGGAGAATCTGTCACTCGGCCCAGCCGAGGTTTGGAGATATTTGGCTTGGTTCTGCCAAGGTTCGGAGATTTGGGCTCAAGGGAGCGATTCAGTTGTCATTGTGAGCCATAGTGCTAGGTCTATGCGGCGCTTGGTGATGGGCGCCAGGTCGGTACGAGCGGTATATTGTCACGCTTTTTGATTGGTGATGCTACTCTTCCCGAAGGGACAGGTCATTGGCCGGATGCTGGACTTCTTCCCTCTGCGCTTCCCGAAAAGAGGCCGGCTTTAGGAGGCTTGGGGAAGCACTGAGGGCATTTATTGCGAGGGCCGGCAGATCGGAAAATGTCTTGCTTGGGGGAATTCCCAAACAGTCTGCTCGTGCTTACCGATCTCGCTCGGGATGGGGCGCGACACTTTGGATTCTGCAGGCATTGAAATGATGACACGTGGCAAGCTCTTATGGGTCGGCGGCTATGGCGCGACCGATTGAGATACCTATCCAGCGAGTATAAATATGACCGAGGGGTATCGGTCTCAGCCATCCCTCGGTTTAAGTCCTAAAACAATGGCCTCTCAAGGGCGATCATCTAGTGAGCTGCGCACCTCACTCAACGGCCTGCTTCACTCAGAGAGGAGGCGTACCTCCGTCACTGTCGACAGACTAGGCCTAGCATCGGCCCTCGCGAGTAATCAGCAGCTTGTGAGGGTCATAGAGGAGTACATGGACGTGATGACCAAGGAGGCGGAGGCCCTGTGCCGGGTGGTAAACCGGCAAAGGGAGGAGATTGCCTCGCTTAGTCAGTAGGTGGCCGACCTCTCGGAGCGCTAGGAAGACCTGTTGGCTTCGGGGAGCGACTCCGATCCATGATCCAGGGCCTCTTTTGCTTTTTTTATGTTTTTTCATTTTTTGTAATCCCTTTTTCTTGATGAATGAAAAATGGATTTATTTTGAGTAATCCTCTTCTTTAAGAGTTTTGGCCTTGATCATGCTATCCTCGTAATAGTTAGGGTGTGGCCCCGTTGGTTTATGCGCTGATATAGACGCTTTGATCGACGGGTTATAGGGGCATTACCCAAAGATCTTTAGTAGCAGAGGGGAATCCCCTGGCTCTGTTCGGGGCTTTTGGCCGATCGCGCGGGGCTTAATGGGCCCTTAAAGGGGGACCGCCGAAGGTGCCTTTTTCGTGCGTCGACGATTTTCGTTTGGCCCGCTCATTTTCAAACCGGACGAAATTTTTCGGGGACTATTTGGAAGTCACCTGGCTTTAATCGGGGCCTGCGCACTTCGGCTTTCAGCCGACGTCTTAACCTGAAGAAATTTTTACTCAGCCTTGCTGAGGTTCGGAGAACGTTTTACCTGGGCCTGCCAAGGTTCGGAGAATTCATCGCTCGGCCCAGCCGAGGTTCGGAGAATATTTTACTTGGCCCTGCCAAGGTTCGGAGAATTTGTTGCTCGACCCAGCTGAGGTTCGGAGAATATTTTACTTGGCTCTGCCAAGGTTCGGAGAATTTGTTGCTCGGCCCAGCCGAGGTTCGGAGAATATTTTACTTGGCCCTGCCAAGGTTCGGAGAATTTGTTGCTCGGCCCAGCCGAGGTTCGGAGAATATTTTACTTGGCCCTGCCAAGGTTCGGAGAATTTATTGCTCGGCCCAGCCGAGTTCGGAGAATATTTTACTTGGCCCTGCCAAGGTTCGGAGAATTTGTTGCTCGGCCCAGCCGAGGTTCGGAGAATATTTTACTTGGCCCTGCCAAGGTTCGGAGAATTTGTTGCTCGGCCAGCCGAGGTTCGGAGAATATTTTACTTGGCCCTGCCAAGGTTCGGAGAATTTGTTGCTCGGCCCAGCCGAGGTTCGGAGAATATTTTACTTGGCCCTGCCAAGGTTCGGAGAATTTGTTCCTGTCCAGACAAGGAGCTCAGTCGTGCCGATGATTGGTAAGCAGCATCTGTTTCTTTTTGCAATTTTGGTGATGTAGTGCATAATGATTTGCATGGAGGAAAATGTGCCAATAGGAAGATATAATGGGGCATATGAAAATAAATTTGGAGAGGACGTACCCTATTGATAATATTTTCGGAGATTGTCCGAATTCCACTTCTGGGAAATGGATTTCCCATCCAGATCTTGTAGCTTGTAGGTTCCCGGTCTGATGATCTCCGCTACTTGGTACGGGCCCTCCCAGTTTGGCGCCAGCTTTCCTTGTTCCAGCGGCTTGGAAACAGAGGCCTTTCGGAGGACAAGGTCGCCGGGTAGGAAGGCCTTCCCTTTGACTCTAGAAGCGTGGTAACGGGCCACCCTTTGTTGATAAGCAGCCATTCTGATCCGGGCCTTCTCCCTAATTTCCTCCACCAAGTCGAGGTTGGTGCGGAGCTGTTCGTTGCTAGCTTCTTCTGAGTAGCTTTCCACCCGCAATGATGGGAGGCCGACTTCCACAGGGATAACGGCCTCTGTACCGAAAGCCATTCGGAATGGGTTTGCCTGTCGGGATCTTGGGGTTATGCGATAGGCCCATAAGACATGGTGCAGCTCCTCCGCCCACCTGCCTTGGGCTCTGGAGAGGCGAGCTTTGATTCCCTGAAGAAGGGTCCTGTTGGTCACCTCGGCTCCGTTGGCTTGTGGGTGCCCAACTGAAGTGAGGTGATGACGGATTCCGTGTTCCTCACAGAACTGGCGGAATTTAGAGTTGTCAAACTGCTTGCCGTTGTCAGTGATTATGATGTGCGGGAGGCCGAATCGGCAGATGATAGACCTCCAAACAAAATCTCTGGCCCGTGCTTCGGTAATTTGCGCAACTGCTTCCGCTTCGACCCATTTGGTGAAGTAGTCGATGGCGACAAATAGAAATTTCCTCTGTCCTGTGGAAAGCGGGAATGGGCCGAGGATGTCCATCCCCCATTTGGCGAAGGGCCAAGCGGAGGATATGGAAATTAGCTCGGTGGAAGGGAGCCTTTGGATGCTCGAATGCCTCTGGCAGGGGTCGCAGGCTCGGACTAGGTCGTCTGCGTATTTCTGCATGGTCGGCCAGTAGTAGCCTTGTCGTAGCACTTTGTGGCATAGGGACCGGCTTCCCAGATGGTTGACGCAAATCCCTTCATGTACCTCGCTCAGAGCATAATCTGCTTCGGACGGGCGAAGGCATCTGAGCAGCGGCATGGAAAAAGATCGCTTGTAAAGCTGGTTGTCAATCAACACGTAGTGAGTGGCCTGCAGCTTCAGTTTTCTAGCCTCTCTCCGGTCTGACGGAAGCGATCCTTCTTTGAGGTATTTAGGATAGGGTCGAACCAAGATGGTTTGGCCTCAACTTGCATTATTCGGTCGGCTTCCACGATGCTGGGCCTTTCCAGAGTCTCCACGTGGAACTTTTGCTCGGCATCCATTGTTTCCGCGGTCGCCAATCGGGAGAGTAGGTCGGCGCGGGCGTTCTTGGATCTGGGAATCTGAATAATTTTGAATTCGGAAAAATAGGAAAGCAGGCTCCGTACCTCCTGGAGATATCGAATCATGTTCGGCTCCCGGGCCTCAAACTCTCCCCGTACATGGCCAGCTACCAGCTGAGAGTCGGTGAAGTCATTAAGCTTTTCACCTTTAGATTGCGGGCGATTCGGAGACCGGCTAACAGGGCTTCGTACTCGGCTTCGTTGTTGGAGGCCGGGAAGGAGAATCGGACGCCATATTCGAAGGTCATCCCTTCCGGACTGGTAAGAACCAGACCCACACCGGAACGATGGGCATTAGATGACCTGTCGGCATGGAGGAGCCACCGGGCTCCAATTTTGGTTCTTCGGGGGAGTCTGGGGTAGAACCGTCCTCCGGGATGGTACACTCAAGGAGGAAGTCGGCCAGCACCTGAGCTTTGATGGCTGGGCGAGGCTGGAAGTGTATGTCATGCTCACTTAGATCGACGGCCCATTTGGTCATTCTCCCCGATGTCTCGGGACGGTGGACCACCGTCTTGATGGGTTGGTCGGTCAGAACCGTCACGGAATGTGCTTGGAAGTATGGCCGCAGCTTTCAAACTGAGGTAATTAAGGCCAGCACCATCTTTTCGATTCTGCTGTAGCTCGTCTCCGCATCGCGGAGCAGCCTACTGACATAGTAGATTGGCTTTTGGACTTTGCCTTCTTCCTTGATCAGCACCGAGCAGACTGCACCTTCCGAAACAGCCAGGTACAAGAACAGGGTCTCTCCTGGGGTCGGACTGCTGAGGAGCGGGGGCGAGCCGAGGTACTTCTTGAGATCTTGAAATGACCTTTGACATTCGGGAGTCCACTGGAAGCTTTTAGCCGATCGGAGAGTTTTGAAGAAGGGGAGGCATCTCTCGGCCGACCGCGCCACGAAGCGGTTTAGGGCCGCTATTCTCTCGGTTAGGCGCTGGACCTCTTTGACAGATGCCGGGGGCGCCATTTGTCGGAGAGCTTGAATCTTCTGGGGGTTGGCTTCGATACCTCGCTGGGAGACCATGAAGCCAAGAAACTTCCCGAGTTGACACCGAAGGCACATTTGGTCGGGTTGAGTCTCATCCCGTACTTGCGCAGCGTGGTGAAGCTCTCCGCGAGGTCCTCAACATGTCGTGAAGCCTCCTTGCTTTTAACCAGCATGTCGTCCACGTACACCTCCATATTCCGGCCGATCTGCTCCTTGAACACTTTGTTGACCAGCCTCTGGTAGGTGGCACCTGCATTTTTAAGACCAAAAGGCATAACGCGGTAACAGTAAGTACCTCGGTCGGTTATGAAGGCGGTCTTTTCTTCATCTTCAGGGGCCATTCGAATCTGATTGTAGCCGGAATAGGCGTCCATGAATGACAGCATCTGGTGGCCTGAGGTGGCGTCCACGAGCTGGTCAATCCGAGGGAGGGGAAAGCTGTCCTTCGGGCAGGCTTTGTTGAGGTCGGTGAAGTCGATGCAGATTCTCCACTTGCCGTTCGACTTTTTCACCATAACGACATTTGACAGCCAGCTCGGGTAATTTACCTCTCGGACAAAATTGGCCTTGATGAGTTTGTCTACCTCTTCCTCGATGGCCTTTTGTGCTCTGGGACGAAGCTTCTCTTCTTCTGCTTAACCGGCCTGTGCATCTCGTCCACATTGAGATGATGGACGAGGACCTCGGGGCTGATCCCTGGCATGTCGGAGGCGGACCAGCGAAGATGTCAGCATTACTTCGGAGGAAGCCGATCAATCTGTGCCAAGGCTCTCCTTTGAGCAGCGACCCGATTTTGATGGTTCGGTCGGGTCGAGCTTCGTCCAGCGGTACCTCCTCCAATTCCTTCGCCGGTTCTCCCCTTTGTTCGGCGAAGTCCTTGTGAGCATCTAGCCCATCAACCTCTGGCATTCTGGACTGTAGGCTTGTAACAAAGCACTGCCGAGCCATGGCCTGACTTCCCCGAACAACTCCAACTCCTCGTTCGGTGGGAAACTTCATGGATAGGTGTGGGATGGAGACAACAGCCTTGAGGGACATCAGACCGGGCCTTCCGAACATTGCGTTGTAGGGGGATCTGAGGTCGGTCACTAGGAAGTCTGTCTGAACAATGGTCACAAGGGGCCAGGTTCCGCACGGACCGTCAGGGTGACGACCCCTTCCGGGACGACGACGTCGCCTGTGAATCCCATCAAGGTGGAATCCACGGCTCGAAGATTTTCTATGAGTAATTTCATCCTGGCAAACACACCGAGGTACAAAACATTTACCGAACTTTCACTATCAACTAGGATTCGGCTTACATCATAGTTGTTCAAATTAAGGGATACAACTAGTGCGTCATCATGGGGGAGCTGTATCCCTAGGAGATCATCATCGGAGAAGGAGAGTTCGCCCATCCTTGCCTTTTTTGGCACCGATTCTTCACTACCGCCCCTGGGGCTCGACCCGCCGGCCTCTTCAATCATGTTGATGCGGCCAATCACGGGCGGATTTGGTGGAGGAGGAGGTTGTTGGAGCTCGGGCTGGCGGTCACCTCCTTGTGGTGGCTCGGGCGCTCTCCTAAACTGATCCAGTCGTCCCCACCGAATCAGCCTCTCAATCTCATTCTTCAGCTGCCAGCATTCTTCAGTGTCATGACCGTGCTCCCTATGGTAGCGGCAATACTTGGCGGGATCTCTTCGGGTTGGGTTCCCTCGGAGAGGCACCGGCCGGAGAAGCTGGCGCTCTATTTCCATAAGGATTTGCGCCCGGGGCACAGTCAGCGGAGTATAGCGATCAAATCGCCTAGGAGGACTCTGGGAGCGATTCCTTAGCGGCAGCGGAGGGACTCTTTGGCGGCGAGGCGGACTTGGTCGCCGAGCGGGGCGGTGCCTGTCGGGGATTTTAGGCTCCTTCTTCTTTGCTTGCTCAGCGCGGGCGACTCTCCGCGATTCCTCGACCCTAGCATACTTGTCCGCCAGGGCCATCATATCAGATAGGCTGGGGGGGTAGCTGACCTCCATTGCTAGGTAGAAGTCGCTTTCCTTCAAAACTCCCCTCGCCAAAGCAGACATGGCCACCTCATGATTAAGGTGGTCCACCTCCAACATGGCCTTATTGAAATGACCAAGGTAATTCCTCAAGGACTCCCCCTCTCTCTGCTTAACTCGGAGAGGGAGTCGGACCTTCGCCGGTGGCGGCGACTGCTGATGAACTGGCCAATAAAAAGGTGGCTCAGCTCGTCGAATGAATCGATAGAATCTGGCTTTAAAGCGTTGAACCAGGTGCGGGCGGATCCTCTGAGGATGGAGGGGAAGGCACGGCAGAGGACCGCATCGGATGCTCCGTGGAACATCATAATTGACCGGAAGTTGCTGAGATGGTCATCCGGGTCAGTGGAGCCGTGGTAGGGTTCGACGGCTGGTAGCTTAACATGGGAGGGGATCACTTCCTCCATGATCCTCTTAGAGAAAGGGATGCCCTGCTCCGCTTTGGGCTGGGGTGGATGGGCCTGCTTGGCGGCGTCCAGCTTCTGACGCATCTTCTGGATCTGACGACGGATCTCCTCTTCACCAGTCAGAGGAGGAGTCGGGCGTGAGAATCGCAAGGATGGTGTTGAGTCATGGTGAGATGTCACCGGGGAGAGGGATCGGGCTCGCCGAGATCTGGAAGGATCTCTATCATAACCGCCTCGTGGGACTGGTTTGTCCCCTCTGGGCTGATGTGGGGGATCCACGGATTCATGCGAATCAGAGGAGGAGGCTGCCGGTGAAGAAGGAATCACCGCCTCCTTCTGAAGGTGCGAAGCAGGAGGAGGCGCAAGGCGCTCTTGAACCAGGTGGGTAAGGGCCTGGACTTGTTGGACCAATGTAGCGAACTGGTCCTGAGTCACCGGGATGGCAGGAGGTGACGGGGTTCGACTGGTGGTGGTTGCGGCGCTACACTGCTCGTCGGATCAGGCCTCTGGGAAGCAGCCTGATCTTGAGCTTCCGAGGTTGCTCTCTCCGGTTGGCCATTAAAGAGGTTCTGCTCCGGATTTAGATCCTTATCTCCTCTTTTCAAGTTTTAATGGGACTTGAGGCCCTTCCTCTAGCGCCAATCTGTTGCCGCCGGGATCCGTCCTCCGACTCGGGCGCGGTCGATCTCCAGGGAGAGGGGGCGGACTTGCACAAAAAGTCCTCGCGGGAGAGGCATTGGGGGTGGCCCTCCGCGGAAGACCCTCCGACGCTCAAGTCAGTGGAGAAGAAATCGGCGATCAACAAGATAATGGGGAGGTGGATCTCTCCGGGAGGCCTCTCCGGGGGCGGCCAATCGGGAGCTCTGGAAGGCAAGAGCACCGACGAGCTTCCGGCGTGAGGACAGGAGAGTGAGAGCACACGTATGAGTGTGCGTCCAAGAGTGCGTGCCTATGCGTACCTGAGGGAATCTGCCAGTGTCGTAGTTATAGGCTGTCACCTGTGTCTTGAGCGCCTTCTGGAAGGTTCAGAGGTTGTTAGGATATGGAGGTGGATAGAATCAGGCTGCTGTGGGGCCGTTGGAATCTGTATCCTGTTTGTTAGGGGATCGACGGCTAGGAGAGCTTCTCGATGATTGAGATCTGGCTGAGTAGGCCTGGGGTGGTTATGATAGGTCCTAGGCCACGTTTCGACATGATTCCTTGTCTAGGATGTCGTTATGGGGAACCTGGGCTCTCCCGCATCAGGTTCCACGGAGGTGGGTATTGTATTATGGATCATTTAACGTAGCCGGACCATGGTGACTCGGGGGGAAACGAGCTACGAAAGCCTGGAAGGACCGAGTTACGGAAGCCCGGAAGGAGCCGAGCTATGGAAGCCCGAAAGGGCTGAGCTACGGAAGCCCGGAAGGAGCCGAGCTACGGAAGCCCGGAAGGGCCGAGCTACGGAAGCCCAGAAGGAGCTGAGCTAGGGAAGCCCGGAAGGGCCGAGCTACGGAAGCCCGGAAGGAGCCGAGCTACGGAAGCCCGGAAGGGCCGAGCTACGGAAGCCCGGAAGGCCGAGCTACGGAAGCCCGGAAGGAGCCGAGCTACGGAAGCCCGGAAGGGCCGAGCTATGTAAGCCCGGAAGGGCCGAGCTACGGAAGCCCGGAAGGAGCCGAGCTATGGAAGCCCGGAGGGGGTTGGCCTTAGCCGCCTCGCACGGATATCAATGCAATGTCGATTTTACCCCCCAACACATGTCTGTTGCCGCCGGGATCCATCCTCCGACTCGGGCGCGGTCGATCTCCAGGGAGAGGGGGCGGACCTGCACAAAAAGTCCTCGCGGGAGAGGCATTGGGGGTGGCCCTCCGCGGAAGACCCTCCGACGCTTAAGTCAGTGAAGAAGAAATTGGCGATCAACAAGATAATGGAGAGGTGGATCTCTCCGAGAGGCCTCTCCGGGGCGGCCAATCGGGAGCTCTGGAAGGCAAGAGCACCGACGAGCTGCCGGCGTGAGGGCAGGAGAGTGAGAGCACACGTATGAGTGTGCGTCCAAGAGTGCGTGCCTATGCGTATCTGAGGGAATCTGCCAGTGTCGTAGTTATAGGTTGTCACCTGTGTCTTGAGCGCCTTCTGGAAGGTTCAGAGGTTGTTAGGATACGGAGGTGGATAGAATCAGGCTGTTGTGGGGCCGTTGGAATCCGTATCCTGTTTGTTAGGGGATCAACGGCCAGGAGAGCTTCTCGATGACTGAGATCTGGCTTAGTAGGCCTGGGGTGGTTATGATAGGTCCTAGGCCACGTTTCGACATGATTCCTTGTCTAGGATGTCGTTATGGTGAACCTGGGCTCTCCTGCGTCAGGTTCTGCGAAGGTGGGTATTGTATTGTGGATCATTTAACGTAGCCGGGCCATGGTGACTCGGGGGGGAACGAGATACGGAAGCCCAGAAGGGCCGAGCTACGGAAGCCCGGAAGGAGCCGAGCTATGGAAGCCCGGAAGGGCCGAGCTACGGAAGCCCGGAAGGAGCCGAGCTACGGAAGCCCGGAAGGAGCCGAGCTACGGAAGCCCGGAAGGGCCGAGCTATGTAAGCCCGGAAGGGCCGAGCTATGGAAACCCGAAAGGGCCGGGCTATGTAGCCCGGAAGGGCCGAGCTACGGAAGTCCGGAAGGAGCCGAGCTACGGAAGCCCGGAAGGGCCGAGCTATGTAAGCCCGGAAGGGCCGAGCTACGGAAGCCCGGAAGGAGCCGAGCTATGAAAGCCCGGAGGGGGTTGGCCTTAGCCGCCTTGCACGGATATCAATGCAATGTCGATTTACCTCCCAACGGGACTAAAACCATGACAGGCTTTGGTTGATGAAACTTTTATTATTATTATTATTATTATTATTATGATCATTACATGTTGCATGTTATCTATTATTCAACTCTCTTCTAACCCATCATAACTATTGCAATGGTTAAAGTAAGAATTTGAAGAAGAAGAAGAAAAAAAAAAGAGTTACATGTTAATAAGAGTTATGGTGTTTGGTTGGGTTTCAATCTGCTGTAAGATAATCATCTAACTAGACAAGATGATTAATCCTAGATAATAATTTTTTTTGGTGATTTGGATACTCGATGCAGCATGATACTGGGATTTTGGTCTGAAAGATATTAAGTTTGCATATTCATAATTTTCTCTTAACTAAGGGAAAAATATTTTTGATGGTAACTCTTCAGCATTATATGATGATTTATCAAACTAACTGATCGTGACTGAGCCATGGCCTAAGCATGGAAGATTTCTAAATTTTTTAGTTATCGATGCTACATTGTATTTTGATTATATGCTTGGATAAAAATTAACAATGACGATTGCTATGCAAAATATTTCTTTTTTCCTGATATTTGTTGGAGCTTGCAATTATTTCATGTTGATCTAGACCAAGCTTTTGAGTTTAGCATTGGAAATATGATCGATCCTTAGCTTTTTCTTTTTTTCTTTTTTTTTAAAAAAAAATGATAAACATTCTTCACAAGATCACATGGGTCGCACCAAATTGCAACTAAAGTTCATTCAAGATCAGAGCAGAAGGATGGCAGCCTATAGGAAGAGAAAGCAAGGACTAAAGAAGAAGGCCAGAGAGTTGGCCATCCGACGTCCCGATCTTGGTGTTAAGTGTTGGGCCTGGTGTGGTGCTATCAAGGCCCAGGTGGGCTAACTTGTATTGGGCTGGGTTTGAGTCCAAGGGTTGAGATTAAATCAAGTCACGGGTGTACACGGGCTTGGGGATTAGTTTAATCTCATTGGTTAGTCCATGGGAGTTTTTGTTGAGTCTGGGCCTGGCCCACTTCGTGGATGTATTTAAACTCTAGTCTCTAGGGTTTGGATGGAATAGAGAACAGATTCTTTTCTCCCAAAAATTCCCTTCTCTCATCATAGGGCGGCAGCCCTTTCTTTCTCCTCCCCATCTTCCTCCTTTTCAAGAAGTAAACCTAACAGGATTAGAAATCCTTAGTTCTAGTTCTTGTTGAACGGGGAATCCCATTGCTATTCATCAAGGTCTAAACCTAACAGGATTGGGAATCCTTAGTTCTAGTTCTTGTTGAACGGGGAATCCCATTGCTATTCATCAAGGTCTAAACCTAACAGGATTAGGAATCCTTAGTTCTAGTTCTTGTTCAACAGGGAATCCCATTGCTATTAATCACAGGTCTAAACCCTAACAAGTGGTATCAGAGCCTGGTTCAAGGAGTAATCTGGAGGCCTTCAAGGAGTTGAAATAATTTCAACAGAATCTCGTCAAGGTACTTCTCTATTTTATAAAATTTATTTTTGTGCTATTTTTGGAATTGGCCATGGGGAGTAGCATAAAAATAGAGGTTGAGAAGTTTGATGGGAAGGGAAGTTTCTCCATGTGGAAAGTCCGGGTAGAGGACCTCCTTGTGCAGCAGGGTTTAGATTTGGCTTTGGAGGAAAGGCCAGATGGGATGACAGACAAGCAGTGGATTTCATTGGAGAAGAAGACATGTTCAATGATCAGGGGCTGTCTGGCGGATTCAGTCCTCTATTCAGTGCTGGAGGAGAAGACCCCGAAGGGACTCTGGACGAAGTTGCACACCCTCTATATGGGGAAGAATATGTGCAACAAGTTGATGTTGAAGAAGCGCCTCTACAGCCTTCGGATGTCAGAAGGTGGAGATGTGCTGGGTCACATCCAGATATTCGACCAGATGAGCAATGAACTTCTGAATGTCGGGGTCAAGATGGAGGAAGAAGATAAAGCACTTCTGCTTTTATGTTCAATGCCCACGTCTTATGACTCATTGGTCACAACACTGCTCTATGGGAAGGAGACATTAATTTATGAAGATATTGTCTCGGTGCTTCGGACGAATGAGCAGAGGGAGAAGATGACCAAGGAAGCTGTTCCCCAGGAGGGTCTATCAGTTGGGGAAAGGACAGGCAGAGGTAGGGGCAGGGACAGAAGTAAGTCTGGAGGACGATCAAAGTCCAGGAAAGGCAAGAGAGAGCTGAAGTGCTATAAGTGTGGAGAGGTAGGACATTTTAAGAAGAATTGTCCTAAGTGGAAAAATCAGAAGGGAGAAAAAGGAGGATCTGAGTCTGTGAGTACAGTTGCAGATCAGGAGGTGGAGGATGATCTCTTGGTTGTATCAGATGATCACAGGCACAGCACAGAGATGTGGACCTTGGATTCAGCCTGTTCTCATCATTACACTCCCAACCGGTCGTGGTTCAGTACTTACACAGAGGTTGAGGAGGGGAATGTGACTCTTGGAGATAATCACCCTTGCAAGGTGGCAGGTATTGGCACAGTGAGGGTGAGGATGTTTGATGGTATGGTGCGCACTCTTACCAGTGTGAAGCATGTTCCAGAACTCAAGAAGAATCTGGTATCACTGGGGTACTTGGAGCGGACTGGATACAGCTTCAGCAGTCGTGCCAGGAGTGGAGTTCTGAACATCTCCAATGGAGCCATGGTGGTGATGAGAGGGAGGAGGCTGGAAAATAATCTATACAAGATGGAGGGCTCTGTGATGACTGTGAAATCTGAGGTGGCAGCTGTGGAGCAAGATCCCCGGGATGTGTACAGGATGTGGCATTACCGCCTGGGCCACATGGGAGACAAGGGGATGAAAGAACTGAGCAAGAGAGGTCTGCTTCCAGACTTGAGTAGCGGAGATATGGAGATCTGTGAGCCTTGTCAGATGGGAAAGCAGAGGAGAGTACAGTTCTCAGTCAGCACAGCTAGGAGTGCTGAACCCCTGGAGTTAGTACACACAGATGTCTGGGGGACCAGCCCCAGTTTCTGCAAGGAATGGGGCCAGATACTTTATGACCCTGATAGATGATTTCTCAAGGAAGCTGTGGATCTACTTTATGAAGGAGAAATCAGAGGTCTTCACCAAGTTCAAAATCTGGAAGGCTGAGGTGGAGAAGGAGCAGGGTAAAAGTGTGAAGTGTCTGAGGTCTGATAATGGCGGGGAATACACCAGCAGGGAGTTCCAGATTTTTTGTGAGGAGTGGGGCATCAGAAGGCACTTCTCGGTGATGGGAACTCCTCAACAGAATGGGGTGGCTGAGAGGATGAACAGAACACTATTGGAAAAGGCAAGATGCTTAAGGCTGCAGGCAGGGCTTCCAAAGATGTTCTGGGTTGACGCAGTAGATGCAGCTAGCTACTTGGTCAATCGGTCACCGCACACCAGGTTAGATGGAGACATTCCAGAGGAGATATGGTCTGGAAGGAAGACAAGCCTAAACCATCTAAGGGTGTTTGGATGCACAGCATATGTGCATGTTGGAGCTGGGGAGCCGACTGTCTTGGAGAAGTAGGGGCCGGCCGGGAAGATGCCGGGGCCGCCTGGGAGGTGCCGGGCCGCCTAGCTTGGACACGCCGGGGCCGGCTGGGAAGTGCCGGGGCCACCTAGCTTGGAAGTACCGGGGCCGCTTGGGAACCAGGGCCGGCTGGAAAACGTCGGGGCCGGCTGGGAAGATGCTGGGGCCGACTTGCTTGGAGATGCCAGTCTTTGGGGCCGTCGGATGTCGGCCTTTGGGGCCGTCGGGTGCCGGCCTTGGAGATGTCGGCCTTTTCGGCCATCGGGTGTCAGTCTTTGGGGCCGTCGGTCTTTAGAGCCGTCGGCCTTTGGGGCCGTCGGTCTTGGAGATGTCGGCCTTTGGGGCCGTCGGGTGTCGGCCTTGGGGCCGTCGGTCTTTGGGGCCATCGGTCTTGTAGATGTCGGCCTTTGGGGCCGTCGGGTGTCGGTTTGGAGATGTCGGCCTTTGGGGCCGTCGGTCTTTGGAGCCGTCGGCCTTTGGAGCCGTCGGCCTTTGGGGCCGTCGGTCTTGTAGATGTCAGCCTTTGGGGCCGTCGGGTGTCGGTCTTGAAGATGTCGGCCTTTGGGACCGTCGGGTGTCGGCCTTTGGGGCCGTCGGTCTTTGGAGCCGTCGGCCTTTGGGGCCATCGGGTGTCGGTCTTGGAGATGTCGGCCTTTGGGGCCGTCGGGTGTCGGCCTTTGGGGCCGTCGGTCTTTGGAGCCGTCGGCCTTTGGGGCCGTCCAAAAAATTTTTATTTTTCATGGAGTCAACTGGCCCCATCAAATGCCCCCACACTCCTTGAGCTTGCGTGCCCCGCATCAGCTAAGCGAAAGGAGTGTAGAACTTTTACCTTGGCATCTTGCGCTGCCTTGGATGGATGTCTGCATGCCTTCTTTGGCTAATTGGGGGCGGCTAGTAATCCTCTCCGACGCGGAGTCTGGAAGTCTTTTGAACCCAGGAGGGTGACCTGAGAGCTGAGAGCGTCAGGTTCCTTTTGAACCGCCTCGGGGGTGTGAGAACCGCAACGAGGGGCGACTCAGCCGGGTACGGGGCCTTTAGGGTCTTAACCGACTCGGGGGCACCGCCGTACCGGGGCCAAGTGGTATCCCATGGGCCGCGATGCCAGTGAGCTCCTTTTGAACCAGCTTGGGGGTTTGTGTGCCGCCCAAGTGGCGACTCAGCCGGGTACGGAGCCTTCAGGGACTTGACCTACTCGGGGGCACCGCTGTGCCGGGGCCGAGTGGTGTCCCATGGGCCGCGATGCTAGTGAGCTCCTTTTGAACCAGCTTGGGGGTTTGTGTGCCGCCCAAGTGGCGACTCAGCCGGGTACTAAGCCTTTAGGGTCTTGACCGACTCGGGGGCACCGCCATGCCGGGGCCGAGTGGTGTCCCATGGGCCGCGATGCCAGTGAGCTCCTTTTGAACCAGCTTGGGGGTTTGTGTGCCGCCCAAGTGGCGACTCAGCCGGGTACGGAGCCTTTAGGGTCTTGACCGACTCGGGGGCACCGCCGTGCCGGGGCCGAGTGGTGTCTCGTGGGCCGCGATGCCAGTGAGCTCCTTTTGAACCAGCTTGGGGGTTTGTGTGCCACCCAAGTGGTGACTCAGTCGGGTACGGAGCCTTTAGGGTCTTGACCGACTCGGGGGCACCACCGTACCGGGGCCGAGTGGTGTCCCGTGGGCCGCGATGCCAGTGAGCTCCTTTTGAACCAGCTTGGGGGTTTGTGTGCCGCCCAAGTGGCGACTCAGCCGGGTACGGAGCCTTTAGGGTCTTGACCAACTCGGGGGCACCGCCGTGCCGGGGCCGAGTGGTGTTCCGTGGGCAGCGATGCCAGTGAGCTCCTTTTGAGAGACTTGGCGCAAGGGAGAACAAAATGTGGTGTCAGAAGGGGCTTTCTTTATTATTCATGCTTCTGGGAGTACATTGGCAATACTGGCGGAGGTCGTCCGCGTTCCAGGTATGTGGAATGGGCTTCCCGTCAAGCTCTTCTAGTTTGCATGCCCTCCGGTGAAGTGTTTCGGTGGTGCGGTAGGGACCTTCTCGGTTGGGGGACGGCTTGCCCCCCTCGGTAGGCTTGGATACCTCGGCCGTTTAGGTGCAGAAGCTGATCCGCAGGACACCATCCCGATCGTCCGCTCCGTGGGAGTGTTGTCGACGGTGGCTTGAGCTGGTGGAGGCCCCATAATGGCCGGCAGCAGCTGTTGTGTCTTCTGGACATACTTGCCGAGGTAGCCCCGCTGGATGAGCTCCTCGATGGCCCGCTTCAAGCTGTAACAGCTGTCGGTGTCGTGGCCGTAGTCCCGGTGGAATCGACAATAGCAGCTTCCATCGCGTGGTGCACCTTTCTTCATGGGGGAGGACGCTGCAGGTAAGGCTCGCCCTCGATCTCCATCAGGATGTGGGATCGAGGTGCAAGGAGAGGGGTGAGCTCATTCTCATCGGGGACGGGGCTCCATCGCTTGTTCTCGGAACGGTGAGGCGGGTCAGCTCGCCTGTGTCGAGGGGGCCCGCTGGAGTTTCTTGAGGATTCTCAGCGGGTGAAGTCGGCTTCATCCGCCCGGACGTACTTCTGGGCCCGGAGGAGGAGGTCAGAGTAAGAGCTCGAGGGCTTCTTATCCAGGGAGAAGGTGAAGCATGACAGAAGGAGTCCCCGCTTCAATGCCAGGGTGGCCACCGCATCGTCGAGATGGTAGACCTCGAGGGCGGCGGTTTTGAATTGGGACACGAAGTCCCGCAGCGACTCTCCTTCCTTCTGGAGGACGGAGAAGAGGCTGTCTGCCACCCTTGGGATCCGGCGGCAGGCGTCGAAGTGGGCCAAAAATTCTTTCTCCAGCTCCCGGAAGGAGTCGACGCTGTGAGGGGGCAGGCGTGAGTGCCATGCACAGGCGGCCTTCCGCAGAGTTGCGGGGAAGGCCTTGCAGAGGAGGGCATCTGAGGCACCCTGGACTTGCATCATAGCCTTGTAACTCTCAAGGTGATCGAGGGGGTCGGTCGTACCGTCGTACGGGTCCACCTGGGGGAAGCGGAACCTGGAGGGAACCGATTCCTCCAGTATGCGGCGAGTGTAAGGAGGACGAGTGTCGAACTCATCCTCCGGCTGATGGTTGATCTTCTTGGCGAGCTCGTCTAGTCGCCTGTTGTACTCCTCCATGCGTTCCTCCGCCTGGCGGTTGATTATCGGGGCCCTCCGAGATGGCTCGGAGGAAGAAGAAGAAGAGGCAGAAGGAGATGGAGACGGAAGTCGGGACTTCCGCCTGGGTTCCTCGTGATGATGCGGCTTGGGAGGAAACTCATCAGGGCCATGGTCAGGGGACCGCGGCCGCTTAGAGGGCTCGCGTCGGGCTTCCTTGGGGAAACTTGACGTCGGCCGGTCTCTCGCCGACCGGCCTCTCGTCGAGGAGAACCTCCCCTCGCCGACCGCTGGCTGGCGGGGGAGCGGTCTGGTGCTGGGTGGCCACGGACTGCTGCTGCTGGAGCCCGCGGACCATGGTGGTGAGATTCTGGACTTGCTGAGAGAGGGTTGCCAGCTGCTCCACTGTTTGGACAGCGGCGTCCGGCGGCGGGCAGGTGACCGGAGGGTCGGCAGCAGGGGGATTGGCTTCCTGCTATCTAGTTGACGGGAGGAGCCCCGCTGGGCAGCTGACGGAGGTGTCCTGGGCTCGAGTCACCACCATGGCTTCTTGAAGAAGAGAGAGAATGAAAAGTGTAGCTCAGGGAGAACATTCGCTACTTTTTCTTATCCCCCCTACCTGGCGCGCCAATCTGATGACACTCAATCACCCCTCCTGGACGTGGGAACAGAGCTGCTTCTCAAATCCTCGCTTCGCCGGGTTGCCTGCAAAGAAGTCCCAGGACCAGAGGGGGTCTCCGGCGGGACCCTCTGACAGCCAAGTTAGTGACTGAGGTCACAGCTGAAGAAGGGCTCGAGTGAGCCCTGTTTTGTGTGGAAAAGAGGGATCTCCGAGAGGAGGAATCCCTTTGAGAGTAGAGATGGCGATTTTGGGGGTTATCGCGCATGTACCTATTTACCGGGTGGATTCACCTTTTTATAGGGGTTGATTCTGGCATGATCACGTGGGATTGCATGAATCAGAAGCTCTGCTGAGCCCTCGCGTGAATCTGGGCCAGTTAGTGGGCCACGTCCCATCAGCCGGCGGGGTTGTCGGGCGGCGCGCGTCGGTGCTGTCAGGCGGCACGTGTCTGGTGCTGTCAGGTAGTGCGCGTCAGAGAGCGGTTTCTTGAACCGCTGGGGCTGATCTGGCGGGAACTGGAGAAGCCGGGGCCGAGTCGGGACGGTCGGGGATGGCCTTGGCCGACTCGGCGGGACTGGAGATGCCGGGACTGAGTCGGGCCGGCCGGGGATGGCCTTGGCCGACTCGGCAGGACAGGAGACGCCGGGGCCGAGTCGGGCCGGCCTGGGATGGCCTTAGCCGACTCGACGGGACAGGAGACGCCGAGGCCGAGTCGGGCCGGCCTGGGATGGCCTTGGCCGACTCGGCGGGACTGGAGACGCCGGGGCAGATTCGGGCCAGCCTGGGATGGCCTTGGCCGACTCGGCGGGACTGGAGACGCCGGGGCTGAGTCGGGCCGGCTGGGATGGCCTTGGCTGACTCGGCGGGATAGAAGACGCCGGGGCCGACTAGCTTGGAAGTACCGGGGCTGCCTAGCTTGGAGACGTAGGGGGCCGGGGCCGGCTGGGAAGATGCCGGGGCCGGCTTGCTTGGAGATGCCGGTCTTGGGGGTGTCGGCCTTTGGGGCTGACTGTCTTGGAGAAGTAGGGGCCGGCCGGGAAGATGCCGGGGCCACCTGGGAGGTGCCGGGCCGCCTAGCTTGGACACGCTGGGGCCGGCTGGGAAGTGCCGGGACCGCCTAGCTTGGAAGTACCGGGGCCGCCTGGGAACCAGGGCCGGCTGGGAAACGCCGGGCCGGCTGGGAAGATGTCGGGGCTGACTTGCTTGGAGATGCCGGTCTTTGGGGCCGTCGGATGTCAGCCTTTGGGGCCGTCGGGTGCTGGCCTTGGAGATGTCGGCCTTTGGGGCCGTCGGGTGTCGGTCTTGGGGCCGTCGGTCTTTGAAGCCGTCGGCCTTTGGGGCCGTCGGTCTTGGAGATGTCGGCCTTTGGGGCCGTCGGGTGTCGGCCTTTGGGGTCGTCGGTCTTTGGAGCCGTCGGCCTTTGGGGCCGTCGGTCTTGTAGATGTCGGCCTTTGGGGCCGTCGGGTGTCTGTCTTGGAGATGTCGGCCTTTGGGGCCGTCGGGTGTCGGCCTTTGGGGCCATCGGTCTTGTAGATGTCGGCCTTTGGGGCCGTCCAAAAAATTTTTATTTTTCATGGGGTCAACTAGCCCATCAGTGGACACTCAAAATACCAGCTCTGTTTATGGTCTTATGGTTTCGGATCCGTATCTCACCATGAACACTTGTTTGCAATACCCTACACTGCCCATGGATCACTTCAATTGTGGAGAGATCTCTTCAAATGCTTTCTTGCAGTATCCTAATTATGTGCCAATGGACATGGGTGAGGAATCCTCAGCTGTGGTACCTTCAATTCCAACCACCTATGCGTCACCATTCGCTGGTCCAATATCTAACAGTGATGTTCTTTCTGTCCCTCCACTGTGGAGTTCGATCGGATTGCCCGAGAACCATAATTTGATGGTAGGTAGTGGTGCAGCAGAGCAAAAATATCATACTAATATTATTGAAGTGGCACAAAATAATTTGATGGTAGGTGGTGGTGCAGCAGAGCAGAAATATCATACTAATATTATTGAAGTGGCACAAAATAATATGCATCATAGTGATATTGGCTTGGCTCAAAATTGGATGGTCAGTCCCATGCCAACTTATGTCTCCATTGAACCATGGCCCTTTGCTTCCAGTAAACCATGGTCATTTGCTTCAAAGCAACAGGAGTAGTGATGGTTCATTCTTCACTAATACATGATTTTATCAGTTGGCTTATCAGGCTGTTATTAGTTCATCTTTTTTTCATTTTTTTTCCTCTATATTTCCCTTGTAAACCTGGGCTCCTGTGGCAATGAACCATGGAGTGCCAGCAACTTCGTAGAGAAGGGAACTAGAATTGTTTTGCCCCTGCAAGCATGGACTTCTATGGCTTGAAGCAGTGGAAGTGCCTGCAATTTTGTTGTCACGGGAGGGCACCAGTGCTTGTAGAGTTTAAAACAAATATAATATACTAATTAATTCATGATTTGTTAGTCATATGTGATTCCATGGTAGAAGAATTGAGTGCTTAGCCGGATGGCACCAACCTATTCCTAATTCATGGCTTTATTCATCTGAAGCTAATTAAAATCAGAAAGAATGGGATTAGTGCAGCTCAATATGATCAAACCTTCCAGTAGATATGGCTGTGCTTCAATCTGTTGAAAAATTAGTCAAAAAAATTGAATTCGTATTTCTGGCTATATTTATATACTCGTTTATGTGAACAAAGGAAAGGCGAGGATGGCAAGGATTTCTTTTCTTTTTTGAAAAAAATAAGGAGTACAAAAGTGTTAGGAGCAGTGCCCAGATGTATTAATATTTTTAATTTTTTGAATTAATAAAAGAAGCATTTTTCTTCAATCTTGCCTCGTTTATATGAAAGATGAATGTTTATATAAAAATCTAAAATATATTATGAGGCTGTAATTTTAGTGTAATGTATACAAGAGGATTAAAATTACAGCTAATATATTTAAATATATTTGTGATTGATAGAAGTAAGGATCTTCTATTACTACTCACTAATACGGTCCATGAACATTCTGAATGTGATAATCTTATCCGGATTGTTGTGTAGAGATACTTAGTGAAGGTATTATATATAATAAAATTATATAGGGCTTGGACCGACATAATTTGAATCTTTATTTACGACCGTTATAAAGAATTCATTTTATGTCACAAGATGATCATATGTAAATCAATCTTAATCCTGATTTAATCACAGACTCCTTGATTGTGCTAATGGATCTTTTGATTTGTTTATTAAAGCTCATTTGATATTGGGTCCAATACTTACATCTTGGAAGTTTAATAACACATTGGGCTGGGAATATGATTTAAAGATATGGAATCCATGGTAAGCTTAAAATTAGTTCCCTTAAATGTTGATTATGGGGCTAAACAGTTATGCGCGCAATTTATGATTCGATCATAAATTAATTGTTTAAATCAATGGTACTTAAGGAATAAGAGAAAATTAGAGGGGTATAACGGTTATTGTAGGGAGAAATAGTCTCCGAGGTATGCATATTATTTAAAAATTGATAACTATTATCATTGCGGAAATTAAAAGATTACATATTAATCAATCTAATATGCATCAAGATCATATCTTTGCCTATATATTCAGGGTCGTTTGATCTAAAATATGCATATAAAAACATCAAGATCATATCTTGATCTTCAAGATGACTAGTCACACTATTATCTTGAAGCCTGCCTTAAGATCTAGGGATCAAATCACTTACCTTAAGAACAGTAGGTAAATCCTTATTGCTCTGCACCCGTTCAATCGTCTGGCCTCTAGTATCGTCCACGCGAAGCCCCGAATGATCAGATTTCCAGGAGTGCTAGCTCGCGAAAAAATAGCTTTGTTGATCTTGAATCCTCTCACTTGAATCTTCCTTCAAGATCCACCAGGCTTTCGCTAACACCAGAATCATCAGGATTTTCTATTCTAACATTTTAGAATTACAATCCATGATAATTTAGAATTACAATCCACGACAAATCGTGTATTGTTGTTCTATTTTTGTTCTGTGTTCTTTGGTGAGGGAATGCCCTCTATTTATAGTCTCGATTTAGCCTTGACATTTAATTCTGACATTTAAGAATCCGTCGTTTGGCAAAAGCGAAGAGACGCCGAAGGCGCGGTGCTTGGTTTAATTTTGACGTTCGGAGAAAACCAAGGAGTCACGGCGTTTGGTTTAGTTCCGTCCTTCGGAGAAAATCAAAGAGACAAGGGATAAATCCGACGTTCGGTAAATAAATGTCATGCATTAAATTCTATCTCATGAGATGAGATTTTAGTCATCTCATCATATGAAATCCATATTCGAGAGGTTTGAGTTTTGATCTGAATTTATTTGACTTAACCCACATAGATCATGGTCCAAGCCCAAATCAAATTTGGCTAGTCCTGAATCTATTTAAATTCAAATCAAGTATAATTTCAAATCAATATTTGAAATTGACTTTTCCTTCTAATAGACTTAAACCAAATTGAATCTTATTCAATTGTACTTAACCCAATTGAGATAATTCAATCAATCAAATTGATTAATTAAATCATATATGATTCTCAATCGTTGATCAGTAAATAGATCATCCTAGGAAACTTCTATGCGTGTGACTCTCTAGGTTCGAACCTAAGCCGGTAGCATAGAAACAACTTTCTATACTAATCGATGTGCCCATCTAGCAATGGAACCCGACGTCCGGATAGGTCAAAGAGTTGCCGAGCAAACTCCAAGAACCCTAAGAAACAGTTACCGTATAATTCATCCTCTTGACCACAAATGCTAAGGATGGCTTAAGAGCTTGTCAACTCTAAATAGCAAATCCATAAAGTGATTTCAACTTTAGTGATCATGTGACTTTCACATGAAGTGCCTTGGCCAAGGTCTTGCTAAATTGAAACATAAGCATTTCTCCTTTTAATGGGATAGGTCAAATTCCATCTTGATCCACAACTGACTACCACAAGTACTTGACTGCACCCAGTAACCTTTCGTAGCTGGATTAGAAATCCAGGTGGTCCAGCACCTAAGTACAATGAGTTGCTTGTAAGCCACTGGTTGTGATCTTCAGGTCTGAAGGATACTTATACCTATATCTTCTCGGATTAACTCTTGACAGCAGAGTATCCGGAAATGAGTCACGTTCGGTGAAATGTACTCCTACACTTTCATCTGTATGTCATACCAGTGTCTCTACACTCCTTGGTTAAGAGGATAACCAACAAATATGATATACAACGTCCTATAATTGATAGTACTATGGCCCTGTCATAGTATATCATTTGGTCACGAACTCTTTTAAGGACCTTCTAAGATAAATCCTCCTTTATCGTGAGGAAGATCCTAAGGGCTTCATTACTTTCAGGAGTATTAAGAAGATGTTCTTGTAATGAATAAACTGTCAAATAACTTTTATTAATATATCAATTTATATACAATTTACATCAGCACAATCATCAAATGATTGGCTTTAAGATACAATTCCCAACAAACTCCCACTTAGCCTAAAACCACTCATTACAGTATCTAATACCCATCTTCAACTTATAGTTGTCAAACTCCTTGATGCTGAGTGCTTTAGTAAATGGGTCACCTAGGTTTTCCTTTCCATCAATCTTCTGAAGATTTATGTCACCTCGGTCTACTATCTCTCGAATAAGATGAAACCGGCACAGTATGTGCTTGGTGCGCTGATGTGCTCGTGGTTCCTTTGCTTGAGCTATGGCACTAGTACTGTCACTGTACAACAGGACTGGTCCATTTATGAAAGGTGTCACTCCAAGCTCGGAGATAAACTTTCGCAGCCACACAGCTTCTTTCGCAGCATCTGATGCAACGATGTACTCTGCCTTGCACACCGAATCTGCCACTGTATATTGCTTGGAACTTTTCCAGCAAACAGCTCCACCATTTAGGATAAACACGAACCCTGATACACTTTTGCTATCATCATGATCTGATTGGAAACTGGAATCAGTATATCCAACAAGTTTCAAATCAGACTCTCCATGGACTAACCACCGATCCTTAGTATTTCTCAAATACTTAAGGATTGTCTTAACAACTTGCCAGTGTTTTTCTTCTGGATCAGATTGGTATCTACTCACTACTCCTAGTGAGTATGCCACATATGGTCTTGTACATGTCATGGTGTACATAATCGATCATACTGCCGAACCATATGGAATTCGACTCATACGTTCTCTTTCATTAGGAGTTGTCGAACAATCCTTCTTAGAAAGATGAATTCCATGGCCTATCGGAAGATAGCCTTTCTTAGAATTCTCCATGCTAAACCTCTTTAGCACTGTGTCAATGTACGTAGATTGGGATAAACCAAGCATCCTCTTAGATCTATCTCTATAGATCATCATCCCGAGGATGTATGATGCTTCTCCCAGATCTTTCATGGAGAATTGTGATGATAACCATATCTTTATTCCTTGTAATGCAGGGACATCATTCCCGATTAAGAGAATGTCATCCACATATAATACAAGAAATACAATAACGGAACCGTTAGCCCATTTATAAATGCAAGGTTCTTCTTTATTCTTAATAAATCCATAAGATTTGATCACTTTATCAAATCGTATGTTCCAACTCCTTGATGCTTGCTTAAGTCCATAAATAGACTTCTGTAACCTGCACACTTTAGACTCATCTTCAGATATAAAACCTTCAGGCTGTATCATATACACCTGTTCTTCTAAATCACCATTTAGAAAAGCGGTTTTAACATCCATCTGCCAAATCTCATAATCGAAGTGTGCTGCTGTAGCTAGCATAATCCGAATGGATTTCAGCATTGCCACAGGAGAAAACGTTTCGTCATAGTCAATACCATAACGTTGACGATACCTCTTGGCAACCAGACGTGCTTTATAGGTCTCTACCTTTTCGTCTGCGCCTCTTTTCCTCTTGAAAACCCATTTACACCCTATGGGTTTTATCCCTTCAGGTGGGTCAACTAATGTCCATACATTATTGTCCTTCATGGAATCAAGTTTGGATTTCATGGCATCAAGCCATTTATTAGAGTCAGTCCTTTGCATAGCATCCATATAGGTGATCGGATCCTCGTTGTTCTTATCGAGTTCAACAGGATCATCATTCTGGACCAAGAAACCCAAGTATATGTCCGATTGATATGGTACTCTACCAGATCGCCTTAATGGTGCATCTAAAATGGGTTTTGAGTTTGATCTAATCAACTCAGATTCTAGGGGTTCACTAGTTTGTGTTGTTCCTTCTACTTGATGAACTTCCTCAAGTTCAACATTAGAGCTATTTGTTCCTTCACTAAGGAACTCCTTTTCAAGAAAAACTGCTATATTACTAATGAACAACTTTTGTTCTTCAGTATTGTAGAAGTAATATCCTTTTGTTTCTTTCGGATAGCCGATGAAAAAATATTTGTCAGATTTGGGTTCAAGTTTGTCTGATTTTGCACGTTTCATATAAGCCGGACACCCCCAGACTCTCAGATAGGTAATAACCGATTTATGTCCATACCACATCTCATGTGGAGTTTTAGAAACAGACTTACTTAGAACCTTATTAAGAATATGACAAGCTGATTCTAATGCGTATCCCCAAAATGATATTGGCAAGCTTGTAAAACCCATCATGGATCGAACCATATCTAACAGAGTTCGATTCCTTCTTTCCGACACACCGTTATGTTGCAGTGTTCCAGGAGGAGTCCATTGGGAGAGAATCCCATTCTCCTTTAAATATGCCACAAATTCATTGGAAAGGTATTCGCCTCCTCGATCTGATCGAAGGGTCTTAATACATTTTCCTGTTTGTTTTTCTACTTCTTTATGATATAGTTTGAACATTTCAAACGATTTAAATTTATGTCGCATAAGATAGACATAACCGAACCTAAAAAGGTCGTCTGTAAAAGTAATGAAGTAGTATCCACCTTTGGCACAAGTGCTCATTGGTCCACATACATCAGTATGTACTAGACCCAATAGCTCTTTGGCTCTTTCACCTTTTCAGTAAAAGATGACTTGGTCATTTTACCAAGAAGACATTATTCACAGGTAGTTAATGATTCACAATCATCAACTCGAAGGATGCCCTCCTGAGTTAACTTGTTTAATCTGTTCTTGTTGTTATGACCCATCCGATGGTGCCAGAGATAAATATCTGTGACATCAGTTGTTCTAGGGCGCTTACTTGATTGATACACTACATTCACAGGCTGTGATAATATATAATATCATTAGATAAATGCTTAGTCATTACAGTGACTCCATTCATAATGATATTCAAAGTAACATCCTTTATTGAAATTTTATAATTATTTTTGGCCAGAAGGCCTACAGAAATTACATTCAATAAGAACGTTGGGCAAAAATGACAATCATTTAGTATAATGACATTTCTATTGAAAACTATTTCAAGAATTCCTAATGCCAGTACTGGAACTAATCTTCCATTGCCGACATTTAGGAATCTTTCATTGTCCTCAAATCTTCTGGTGACCTGTAGTCCCTGCAATGAATTGCAAATGTTAAAAGGACTCCCGGTATCCAATACCCAGGTCTGATTATCATATATAGAAAAATTACAAGGTGTTATCATATAAATACCTTGTTGAGCAACATCTTGCTCCTTTTTCTTCTTTGGCCTGTTTGGATCAAGTGTGGCAATGTAAACATGACAGTTCCTCTTTCAGTGCCCTTGCATCTTACAGTGAAAGCATTCAGCTTGACTTTTATCAACTTTCTTCTTCTTCATCTGACCCCTTATAGATGTCCTAGCATGTTGCATCCTTTTATTATTCTTTTTCTTCTTCCCTTTCCTAAAGGGTTTACGCCCTACCTTAGATCCTTCAACCACATTAACCAAACCCTTAGAGAGCTAGTTATCCTTCTCAAAGTTCTGTAACAACCCCAACAAACCATGGTAGTTGACTGCAGGCTTTGTCATTCGAAAATGAGTAAGGAAAGGTCGGAAGGATGGAGGCAAGGAATTTAGGATCGCATCTTTTCCCAACTGCTCATGTAAGGGAAAGCCGAGCTTGCTTAGGAGTTCTATCTTCTCGATCATGTACAATACATGATCAGTGACAGGAGATCCATCTCTCATTCGAGCATTGAAAATAGTACAACTAGTCTTGTGCCTTTCAACATCATCGGGTGTGCCGAAAGATTCATTCAACGCTTGAATGATTTCTTCTGGCTAAGCATTCTCGAACCGGCGACCGAATTCATCGTTCATTGCTGCTAACATGATACAACGCATGCTAGTTCTATCATTGAGCCACTTCTGATAAGTGTTTCTCTCAGAACTTTGGGTGTTTGCATCAGGTATCTTTGGTGCAGGATTATTCAGAATATATAGAATCCTCTTATGCTCAAGGACGATCTTAAGTTTTCTGAACCAGCTATTGAAATTGGAACCATTCAATTTGTCACTATCCAATAGGGACCTTAATGATAAATTAGTGGCCATGTTCTGCATAAGGAAAAACTAAAGTTTATTAGTATATAAATTGATTCAGTCTAAAGACTTGGACTTTAGTCTAAAGATTCTCCCACTATTTTGTTCAAATTGGCAGCCTCTACACCCCAATTCGAAGAATTATTCTTAATTCTTTAGCGGGCACTAAGATCTACATAAACTACTTACAGGCCCAAGTGAAGCTTGGCTAACCCATATACATCTAAGAGTAGGTTCAAAACCAATTGTTTCCCCAAATAATTCTTAGTGTTCAATTTTGCCCCATGTACCTCTTCAGCAGGCATGAAGTGCTTCCACTGAAAGTTCTGGTTAGGTCCAACCATTAAATGATATAATCAGTGTAACCTATCAATAGACAACCAAGCCCGAGTGAAGCTCGGCTCACCTGACTGTTTATTTAATAGTTACGCTGACTTATCATATAATGAATAATAATTCTGATGGTTGACAAGCACCAGGCATGGAGTGCCTCCAATGATTATCAAGACATCGGACTCATTATCACCCACCTTAATGGGAGGCTATGATCTAGTTATCATATAACTATTTCATTTTAAGGACCTAATAATTTTAGAGAATTTAATAATATGAAGATAAATTGACTAATCAAGTTCTCCCACTGAATCTGTGAAATCGGTAGAATGAAACAAGATTAAGTCAGGTTAAGTGGCACCTAAATTAGTCATACTGATATCCTTACAGGCATGGGTCAACCCAAATCAGGTAAATGATCTGAATCATAAATGGTTCACCACAATGACCAGGTGAGAGAGATCGATGGGAGGGATATGCCATTAACTCGTTAAAGACGCATCAATACGAGTAGCTCCCAATTAAAAACCATTCGATCGTTGATCCTAGAGCAACTTGCCGTCCCACCTTGACATCATATGGTTAACCAATTCTGATTTGACCATCTAATAGATTCATGCTCAACCACGGAGCCTAATCTACTTCCATTTGGTTTAATCAAAGAGAAGGACTTGATCAACTACAACTATTGTTTGATTTAGAGCATTCTTAACCTAATCTAATTAGATTTGAACAAATACTCTTTTAGTCCAGTTGATTTAAACCTTAGAGTCTAACCCTTTATGGACCCGATTTTGCTAACCCAAATGATTAAATATATTTCATGTTAACATGTCATATATTTCAATCAAGTAATGTTACTACTCATAATTCCTATATTTAGATCATATCTAAAAAAAATTATGAACTAATATTTGACATTCAAATAAAACTTTCATAAATATTTGTATGTTTTATAACATAGACATCATGCCATCATATCATATCTATGTTTTTATAAACATGCAAATATTATGATTTTATACAACATCAATATGTATCAAATATAAAATATCTTTTGAGAGTATGTGTAATCTATGTTTTGATGCCAAAGCACAATTTAAATTTTCTTTAAACAAAGCATCAACGATAAAATAATCGCACGGCAATATGTCACAGAATACCTCATTGAATGGGTAATTCGGATTTTCAATCCACCTGTGACCATATGGCCTTGTGATAAGTTTTAGTCATAATTACATAATTAATGAGAATATTAATTTACATGCAATAAATTAGATCATTAACGAAACAATGGCTCTGATACCATTTGTAGGAAGAAATAGTCTCCGAGGCATGCATATTATTAAAAATTGATAACTATTATCATTGCAGAAATTAAAAGATTACATATTAATATATCTAATATGTATCAAGATCATATCTTTGCCTATATATTAGGGTCGTTTGATCTAAAATATGTATATAAAAACATCAAGATCATATCTTGATCTTCAAGATGACTAGTCACACTATTATCTTGAAGCCTGCCTTAAGATCTAGGGATCAAATCACTTACCTTAAGAACAGTAGGTAAATCCTTATTGCTCTGCACCCGTTCAATCGTCCTCTAGTATCGTCTATGCGAAGCCCCGAATGATCAGATTTCTGGAAGTGCTAGCTTGCGGAAAAATAGCTTTGCTGATCTTGAATCCTCTCACTTGAATCTTCCTCCAAGATCCACCAGGCTTTCGCTAACACCAGAATCACCAGGATTTTCTATTCTAACATTTTAGAATTACAATCCACGATAATTTAGAATTACAATCCATGATAAATCGTGTATTGTTGTTCTATTTTTTATTCTGTGTTCTCTGGTGAGGGAATGCCCTCTATTTATAGTCTCGATTTAGCCTTGACATTTAATTCTGACATTTAAGAATCCGTCATTTGGCAAAAGCGAAGAGACGTCGAAGGCGTGGTGCTTGGTTTAATTCCGACGTTCGGAGAAAACCAAGAAGTCGCGGCATTTGGTTTAGTTCCGTCGTTCGGAGAAAACCAAAAAGACTAGGGATAAATCCGATGTTCGGTAAATAAATGACATGCATTAAATTTTATCTCATAAGATGAGATTTTAGCCATCTCATCATATGAGATCCATATTCGAGAGGTTTGGGTTCTGATCTGAATTTATTTGACTTAACCCACATAGATCATGGTTCAAGCCCAAATCAAATTTGGCTAGTCCTGAATCTATTTAAATTCAAATCAAGTCTAATTTCAAATCAATATTTGAAATTGACTTGTCCTTCTAATAGACTTAAACCAAATTGAATCTTATTCAATTGTACTTAACCTAATTGAGATAATTCAATCAATCAAATTGATTAATTAAATCATATACGATTCTCAATCGTTGATCAGCAAATAGATCATCCTAGGAAACTTCTATGCATGACTCTCTAGGTTCGAACCTAAGCCGGTAGCATAGAAACAACTTTCTATACTAATCGATGTGCCCATCTAGCAATGAACCCGACGTCCGGATAGGTCGAAGAGTTGCCGAGCAAACTCCAAGAACCCTAAGAAACAGTTACCGTATAATTCATCCTCTTGACCACAAATGCTAAGGATGGCTTAAGAGCCTGTCAACTCTAAATAGCAAATCCATAAAGTGATTTCAACTTTAGTGATCATGTGACTTTCACATGAAGTGCCTTGGCCAAGGTCTTGCTAAATTGAAACACAAGCATTTCTCCTTTTAATGGGATAGGTCAAATTCCATCTTGATCCACAACTGATTACCACAAGTACTTGACTGCACCCAGTAACCTTTCGTAGCTGGATTAAAAATCCAGGTGGTCCGGTACCTAAGTACAATGAGTTGCTTGTAAGCCACTGGTTGTGATCTTCAGGTCTGAAGGATACTTATACCTATATCTTCTCGGATTAACTCTTGACAGTAGAGTATCCGGAAATGAGTCACGTTCGGTGAAATGTACTCCTACACTTTCACCTGTATGTCATACCAGTGTCTCTACACTCCTTGTTAAGAGGATAACCAACAAATATGATATACAACGTCCTATAATTGATAGTACTATGGCCCTGTCATAGTATATCATTTGGTCGCGAACTCTTTTAAGGACCTTCTAAGATAAATCCTCCTTTATCGTGAGGAAGATCCTAAGGGCTTCATTACTTTCAGGAGTATTAAGAAGATGTTCTTGTAATGAATAAAATACCAAATAACTTTTATTAATATATCAATTTATATATAATTTACATCAGCACAATCATCAAATGATTGGCTTTAGGATACAATTCCCAACAGTTATTATACCTAGCTCTAATTATGAACTAATTATGGAGGGTTGAATTACATGCAATGATTATATCAGTGGACAACTCAAGTTTTTGAGTCTGTAATTTTCAAGAGTGCAGTCTCGAGTTTTTAGTGGAATAACTTTAAGATTAATAAACTGAATAAATAATTAAAGAGTTTTAATTGAGTTTATTCAAGTTTATTTGAGCTTGAAATTATGGGTCCATGGTCCCCGCACCATCTTAGGTTAATCGCATCGAATACTCTTGGATTGAATAATTAATGTAATTAATTAATTATTTTTTTTACTTTATAATAAAGAGTTTATTATGAAGATCAATAATCAATTTGATTGATTATTTTTTTATATTTATTTTGATATAATAAATTAGTTATTGGACAAAATAAAAATATGTTTAGACACATTGTTCATATATAATTGATATGAATGGTTGCACATAAGTGTTATTATGGAACATCACATAAGAGAATTTTGCTCTTGTAAGTTGCGCATGTTATGAGTTGATGGAGAGAGAAATTTTATTAGTTTTTGATATTTTTGATAATGTGTTATTAAGAATATTAAAAATAAATAATAAATTTAATTTATTAGATATTATTATATTTAATTTAGATATTATTTGTAAATTAGTTGCAAATAAGAAAATGACTTTTTCAAAGAGTTGACGTGTATACGAGAATTGTTCTCATACGGTCAAAATAGGTTGTAACAGATAAACCGTTATCTACATCAAATGTTGTAACAGATAAACGTTATCTAAATTAAATGTTGTAATAGATAAACATTATCTACATCAATTATTGTAATAGATAAACGTTATCTAAATTAAATTTCTGATTCACCTGGAGCCTATAAATATGGCATAAGGTGGACTTTCAGATAAAAAAAAAGGAAAAAAATGAAAGAAAAGCTTCTTCATCCTTTTCTCTCTTATTTTATATGCGCCATAATTGTGAGAAATATAAAAAATCAAGAGTGAGCCAACTCTCATAATTTTAATTTTGCAGATATTTTATGAAGTACCTTGGTCCGTAAACTCTACATTGGGATGCTTCATCCATAGCTTCGAATCCGGTAATAGGGTACGTCTGTTCCTTCGAGACCTCAACATATCGGTATATTTTTATGTTTAAAAAAATTATATGATAATTTTTTCTTTTCATATGACAATGTTAATATTATGCATGTTAAATGGTCTGCATGCTTCCGCTACACATATATATGATGACATATATATATTATTGCCGCCGGGATCCGTCCTCCGACTCGGGCGCAGTCGATCTCCAGGGGCGGACCTGCACACAAGTCCTCACGCGAGATCGACTGCGCCCGAGTCGGAGGACGGATCCCGGCGGCAATAGATTGGCGCTAGAGGAAGGGCCTCAAGTCCCATTAAAACTTGAAGAAAGGAGATAAGGATCTCGATCTGGAGTAGAACCTCTCTAATGGCCAATCGAAGAAGAGCAACCTCTGAAGCCCAAGATCAGGCCGCTTCCCAAAGGCCTGATCCGACGGGCGGTGTAGCGCCGCAACCTCCACCAATCGAAACCCCATCACCGCCTACCATCCCAGTGACCCAGGACCAGTTTGCCTTGCTGGTCCAGCAAGTCCAGGCCCTGACTCACCTAGTCCAGGAGCGCCTTATGGCTCCTCCCGCTCCGCACTTTCATAAGGAGGCCGCAATTCCTTCTTCGCATGCAACTTCCTCCTTCAGTCCGCATAAATCCGTGGACCCCCACACCGACCCAGAGGGGACAAACCAGTCCCACGAGGCGGTTATGATAGGGATCCTCCCAGATCTCGGCGAGCCCGATCCCTCTCCCCAGTGACCTCCCACCATGATTCGATGTCATCCTTGCGATCCTCACGCCCAGCTCCTCCTCTGACCGGTGAAGAGGAGATCCGTCGTCAGATCCAGAAGATGCGTCAGGAGCTGGACGCCGCCAAGCAGGCCCATCCGCCCCAACCCAAAGCGGAGCAGGGCATCCCTTTCTCTAAGGGGATTATGGAGGAAGTGATTCCCTCCCATGTCAAGCTACCAGCCGTCGAACCCTACCACGGCTCTTCTGACCCGGACGACCATCTTAGCAGCTTCCGGTCAATAATGATGTTCCACGGAGCATCCAACGCGGTCCTCTGTCGCGCTTTCCCCTCCACCCTCAGAGGATCCGCCCGAACCTGGTTCAATGCCTTGAAGCCAGGTTCCATCGATTCATTTGCCGAGCTGAGCCGCCTTTTTATTGGCCAGTTCGTCAGCAGCCGCCGCCACCGATGAAGATCCGACTCCCTCTCTGAAGTTAAGCAAAGAGAGGGGGAGTCCTTGAGAAATTATCTTGGTCATTTTAACAAGGCCATGTTAGAAGTGGACCACCTTAATCATGAGGTGGTTATGTCCGCCTTGGCAGGGGGAGTCTCAAAGGAGAGCGACTTCTACCTGGCTATGAAAGTCAGCTACCCCCTAGCCTCTCTGATATGATGGCCCTAGCGGACAAATACGCTAGGGTCGAAGAATCGCGGAGAGTTGCCCGCACCGAGCTAGCAAAGAAGAAGGAGCCCAAAGGCCCCGACAGGCACCGTCCCGTTCGTCGGCCAAGTCCGCCTCGCCGCCAAAGAGTTCCCCCGCTGCCGCCAAGGAATCGCTCCAGGAGCCCTCCCAGGCAATTCGATCATTATACTTCGCTAACCATGCCCCGAGCGCAAATCCTCATAGAAATAGAGCGCCAGCTCCCCTTGCCAGTGCCTCTCCGAGGGAACCCGACCCGAAGAGACCCCACTAAGTACTGCCGCTACCACCGGGAGCACGGCCACGACACTGAAGAATGCTGGCAGCTGAAAAATGAAATCGAGAGGCTGATCCAGCGGGGGCGACTGAATCAGTTCAAGAGGGCGCCCGAGCCACAACAAGGAGGTGACCACCAGTCCGAACTTCAACAACCTCCCCCTCCATCGAATTCGCTCATGATCGGCCGCATCAACATGATTGAGGAGGCCGGCGGGTCGAGCCCCAGGGATGACGATGAAGGATCGGCGCCGAAGAGGGCGCGGACGGGCGAGCTCTCCTTCTCCGACGATGATCTACGAGGGATACAGTTCTCCCATGATGACGCATTAGTTGTATCCCTCAATATAAATAACTATGATGTAAGCCGAATCCTTGTTGATAGTGGAAGTTCGGTGAACGTTATGTATCTCGATGTGTTTGCCAAGATGAAACTACTCATGGAGAACCTTCGGGCCGTGGATTCCACCCTGATGAGATTCACAGGCGACATTGTCATCCCGGAAGGGGTCATCACCTTGGCGGTCCGCGCAGGAACCTGGCCCCTTGTGGCCATCATCCAGACAGACTTCCTAGTAACAAACCTTAGGTCTCCATACAACGCAATATTCGGCAGACCCGGCCTGATGTCCCTTAAGGCAGTTGTCTCCATCCCGCATCTGTCCATGAAATTCCCCACCGAGCGAGGAGTTAGAGTTGTTCGAGGAAGTCAACCCATGGCTCGGCAGTGCTTCGTTACAAGCCTTCAGTCTAGAATGCCGGAAGTTGATGGGCTAGACGCTCGCGAGGACTTCGCCGAACAGCGAGGAGAACCGGCAGAGGAATTGGAGGAGGTACCATTGGATGAGGCTCGTCCCAACCGAACCATAAAAATCGGGTTGCTGCTCAAGGTGAACCTCGGCACATATTGATCAGGTTCCTCCGAAGCAACGGTGATATCTTCGCCTGGTCCACCTCTGACATGCCAGGGGTCAGCCCCGAGGTTCTTGTCCATCGTCTTAACGTGGACGAGATGCACAGGCCCGTCAAGCAGAAAAAGAGGAGCTTCACCCCGGAACGACAAAAGGCCATTGAAGAAGAGGTAGACAAACTCATCAAGGCTAACTTCATCCGGGAGGTGAATTATCCAAGCTAGCTATCGAACGTCGTTATGGTGAAGAAGTCGAACGACAAGTGGAGGATTTGCATCGACTTCACCGACCTTAACAAAGCCTGCCCGAAGGACAGCTTCCCTCTTCCCCAGATCGATCAGCTCGTGGATGCCACCTCAGGTCACCAGATGCTATCATTCATGGATGCCTATTCGGGCTACAATCAGAACCGGATGGCCTCCGAGGATGAAGAAAAGACCGCCTTCATAACCAACAGAGGTACTTATTGTTACCGTGTCATGCCTTTTGGTCTTAAAAATGTAGGTGCAACCTACCAAAGGCTGGTTAACAAGATATTCAAGGAGCAAATCGGTCGAAATATGGAGGTGTACGTGGACGACATGCTGGTCAAAAGCAAGGAAGCATCACGGCATGTCGAGAACCTCTCAGAGAGCTTTGCAATGCTGCGCAAGTATGGGATGAGACTCAATCCGACCAAATGCGCCTTCGGCGTTAACTCCGGGAAGTTTCTCGGCTTCATGGTCTCCCAGCGAGGTATCGAAGCTAACCCCCAGAAGATTCAAGCTCTCCAACAAATGGCGCCCCGGCATCTGTTAAGGAGGTCCAACGCCTAATCGGGAGGATAGCTGCTCTCAACCGCTTTGTGGCGCGGTCGGCCGAGAGATGCCTCCCCTTCTTCAAAATCCTCCGGTCGGCTAAAAACTTCCAGTGGACTCCTGAATGTCAAAAATTATTTCAAGATCTCAAGAAATACCTTGGCTCGCCCCACTTCTCAGCAGTCCGACCTCGGGCGAGACCCTTCTTGTACCTGGCTGTTTCAGAAGGTGCCGTTTGTTCGGTACTGATCAGGGAAGAAGGCAAAGTCCAAAAGCCGATCTACTATGTCAGCAGGCTACTCCACGATGCGGAGACAAGGTATAGCAGAATTGAGAAGATGGTGTTGGCCTTAATTACCTCAGTTCGGAAGCTGCGACCGTACTTCCAAGCACATTCTGTGATGGTCCTGACTGACCAACCCATCAAGGCGGTAGTCCACCATCCCGAGACGTCGGGAAGAATGACCAAGTGGGCCGTCGAGTTGAGCGAGCATGACATATACTTTCAGTCTCGCCCAGCCATCAAAGCTTAGGTGCTAGCCGACTTCCTTCTCGAGTGTACCATCCCAGAGGATGGTTCTACCCTAGACTCCCTCGAAGAACCAAATCTGGAGCCCGGTGGCTCCTCCATGTCGACGGGTCATCTAATGCCCATCGCTCTGGTGCGGGCCTGGTCTCACCAGTCCGGAGGGGGTAACCTTCGAATACGGCGTCCGGTTCTCTTTCCCGGCCTCCAACAACGAAGCCGAGTATGAAGCCCTGTTAGCCGACCTCCGAATCGCCCGCAACCTGAAGGTGAAGAAGCTTAATGCCTTCACCAACTCTCATCTGGTGGCCGGTCATGTACGAGGAGAGTTCGAAGCTCGAGAGCCAAACATGGTTCGATATCTTCAAGAGGTACGGAGCCTGCTTTCCCACCTTACCGAATTTGAGATATTCAGATTACTAGATCCGAGAATGCCCGCGCCAACCTACTCTCCCGATTGGCGACCACGGAGTCAATGGACGCCGAACAAAAGTTCCACCTGGAGACTTTGGAAAAGCCCAGCATCGCGGAAGCCGATCGAATAATGCAAGTTGAAGCTGAACCATCATGGTTCGACCCTATTCTTAAATATCTCAAAGAAGGGTCACTTCCACCCGACCGGAGAGAGGCTAGAAAGCTGAAGCTACAGGCCACCCACTACGTGTTGATCGACAACCAGCTTTACAAACGGTCCTTCTCCATGCCGCTGCTCAGATGCCTTCGCCCATCCGAAGCAGATTATGCTCTGAGCGAAGTACATGAAGGGATTTGCGGCAACCATCTGGGAAGCCGGTCCCTATGCCACAAGGTGCTGCGATAAGGCTACTACTGGCCAACCATGCAGAAGGATGCAGACGATCTAGTCCGAGCCTGCGACCCTGCCAGAGGCACTCAAGCATCCAAAGGCTCCCCTCCGCCGGACTAGTTTCCATATCCTCCGCTTGGCCCTTCGCCAAATGGGGGATGGACATCCTCGGCCCATTCCCGCTTGCCACGGGGCAGCAGAAATTCCTATTTATCGCCATCGACTACTTCACTAAATGGGTCGAGGCGGAAGCAGTTGCACAAATAACCGAGGCACGGGCCAGAGATTTTGTATGGAGGTCCATCATCTGCCGATTCGGCCTCCCGCACACCATAATCACCGATAACGGTAAGCAGTTTGACAACTCTAAATTCCGCTAGTTCTGTGAGGAGCATGGAATCCGTCACCACCTCACCTCGGTCGGGCATCCACAAGCCAACGGAGCAGCCGAGGTGACCAACAGGACCCTCCTTCAGGGGATCAAAGCTCACCTTTCCAGAGCCCAAGGCAGATGGGCGGAGGAGCTGCATCATGTCCTATGGGCCTACCGCACCACCCCGAGAATCCCAACAGGTGAAACCCCATTTCGAATGGCTTTCGGCACGGAGGCCGTTATCCCTGTGGAAATAGGCCTCCCATCGTTGTGGGTGGAAAGCTACTCAGAGGAAGCTAGCAACGAATAGCTCCGCACCAACCTCGACCTGATGGAGGAGATCAGAGAGAAGGCCCGGATCAGAGTGGCTGCTTATCAACAAAGGGTGGCCCGCTACCACGCCTCCAGAGTCAAAGGGAAAGCCTTCCTGCCTGGCAACCTTGTTCTCCGGAAGGCCTCTGTTTTCAAACCGCTGGAACAAGGAAAGCTGGCACCAAACTGGGAAGGCCCATACCAAGTAGCGGAGATCATTGGACCGGGAACCTACAAGCTGCAAGATTTAAATGGGAAATCCATCCCCCGGACGTGGAACTCGGACAATCTCCATAAATATTATCAATAGGGTACGTCCTCTCTAAGTTCATTTTCATATGCCTCATTATACCTTCCTGTCGACACATTTTTTCGTAATTTGCAATGTAAAAGATTGCGAAAAGAAATAGATGCTGCTTACCAATCCTCGGCACGACCGAGTTACCTGTCTAAACAGGAAATCTCCAAACCTCGGCTGGGCCGAGCAACAAATTCTCCGAACCTTGGCAGGGCCAAGTAAAAATTCTCCGAACCTTGGCAGGGCCAAGTAAAAGTTCTCCGAACCTCGGCTGGGCCGAGCAACAAATTTTCCGAACCTTGGCAGGGCCAAGTAAAAATTCTCCGAACCTCGGCTGGGCCGAGCAACAAATTCTCCGAACCTTGGCAGGGCCAAGTAAAAATTCTCCGAACCTCGGCTGGACCGAGCAACAAATTCTCCAAACCTTGGCAGGGCCAAGTAAAAGTTCTCCGAACCTCGGCTGGGCCGACCAACAAATTCTCCGAACCTTGGCAGGGCCAAGTAAAAATTCTCCGAACCTTGGCAGGGCCAAGTAAAAGTTCTCCGAACCTCGGCGGGGCCGAGCAACAAATTCTCCAAACCTTGGCAGGGCCAAGTAAAAATTCTCCGAACCTCGGCTGGGCCGAGCAACAAATTCTCTGAACCTTGGCAGGGCCAAGTAAAAAATTCTCTGAACCTCGGCTGGGCCGAGCACAAATTCTCCGAACCTCGGCTGAGTCGAGCAACAAATTCTCCGAACCTTGGCAGGACCAAGTAAAAATTCTCCGAACCTCGGTTGGGCCGAGCAACTAATATCCGAACCTTGGCAGGGCCAAGTAAAAATTCTTTGAGCTAAAATCCCGGCGGAAAACCAAAGTACGCGGGCCCCTATTAAAGCCGAAGGACTTCTAAGTAGTCCCCATAACTTCGGCCGGTATCAAAAAAGGCACACTGAGCAAAAACCGTCAACACGCACAAAGAGTATGGCTCCGGCAAACCCCTAAAGGGTTCAATAAGCCCTACATGACCGGCCACGAACCCCAGGCAAAGCCGGGGAATTCCCCCTTTGCTGTTAAAACCTTTGGGCGATGCCCCTGTAACCTGCCGAACAAAGCGCCTGTCTCAAACAAAGCCGTGACTCAGCGCGTGAACCAGTGGAGCCACCCGGCCCCCCCCCCCCCCCCCCAACTATTATACGAGTGACATTTCTCAGAGCTAAAATCTCATGAAATGAGAGGTTATCAAAAAGGCCTTTTTCATTGATTAAAAAAGGAAAATACAAGAAGAAACAGAAGAAACAGAAAGAAAAAGAAAAGAAAAAGAGAAAAAGAAGCCCTAGCTAGGGCTCGGTGTCACTCTCGGACGCCAGCAGGTCCTCCAGGCGCTCGGTGAGATCAGCGACCTGCTGGCGGAGTGACACTATTTCTTCCTTCTGTCGGTCCGCCACCCGGCGCAGGGCCTCCACCTCCATCGTAGAGACGTCCACATACTCCTCAACAACCCTCACGAGCCGCTGTTGACTCGCGAGGGTCGATGCCAGGCCTAGCCCGTCGACGGTTATCGTGGGATGGCCCCTCGTCGGGTGTAGCAGGCCGTTGATTGATGCACGTAGTTCCTCAGACGATCGCCCTCCTTGAGAGGCCATGGCAAAAAACTGTTTTGAGACTTAAACCGAGGGGTGGCTAAGACCAACACCCCTCAGTCATATTTATACTTGCCAGGCGAATATCCCAATCAGTCGCGCCATAACCACCGACCTATGAGAACTCACCGCGCGTCATCGCTTAATTAGTGCATGCGGAATCCGAAGGGCCATGCCCCATCCCAAGTGAGATCGGTAAACACGGACGGACTGTTCGGGAACCCCCCTGAACATAGTATCTCCCGATCTGTCGGCCCCCCATAATGAATGCTCCCAACACTTCCCCAAGCTCTTTTAAAGTTGGCCCCCTTTCGGGAAACGCAAAAAGGGAAGAATTCTAGCGCCTGGCAGTAACTCGTCCCCTCGGGAGGGGTAACGTCATAAATGAAGAGCGGGACCATGTACCGCCCGTTCCGCCCTGACACCCCTCACCAAGCGCCGCAGGGACCTAACACTACGGCTCATAGTGGCAACTAAGTCACTTCTCTGAGCCCCGAACCTCCAAACCTCGGCTAGGCCGAGCAACAAGTTCTCCGAACCTCGGCTGGGCCGAGCGACAAACTCTCCGAACCTTGGCAGGGCCAAGTAAACGTCTCCATACCTCGGCAGGGCCGAGCAACAAATGCTCCGAACCTCGGCTGGGCCGAGCGACAAATTCTCCGAACCTCGGCTGGGCCGAGCAATGAAATCTCCGAACCTCGGCAGGGCCGAGCCACAAACTCTCCGAACCTTGGCAGGGCCAAGTAAAACGTCTCCGTACCTCGGCAGGGCCGAGCAACAATGCTCCGAACCTTGGCAGGGCCAAGTACAAATTCTCCGAACCCCGGCAAGGCCGAGCCGTGAACATTCGAGCTCCAATAAGGATGAGACATAAATCACCAAGCTTCGGACCAAGATAAGGAGCATGTTCCGCCGAACAATCCCCAGACCGCCGCTTGCGAACCTCGACTAGTTCGGATAGCGCGGGATCCTCACCTAAGAACGAGCGGGACGCTTTGTACCCCACGACCAAACAACAACAAACTCGGCATGAAAGAAATGGAGATTGAGAAACAGAGCAGAATTCTCTTTATTTCATTGCCATCAAAACCAATTACAAATGCCTGAGAGGCATTACAAGAGCATTGAAATGCATAAAATAAAGACAAGTACAAAACTCGGGCAACTGCTCCAAAGCAGACCTGGGCGACTGTGATGCTCCGGCATCCCGACCGACGAGCTGGATGAACCGCAAACAGTCAGCTCGCGCCGATAATGGGCGGGCAACATGGACCAATCGTTGCGGCCAGCTTCGGTTAATAATGATATCTCGGTGACCAACCGAGATATCAGGGTGATCGGAAAGGGTGGACGGGATATTGCCCCGAACCACCCAACCGAAAGGCCCCCCGGAGAGTATGTAGGAAGCCCGCGGCCCCTGGCGCCGGAACGCTCTCCCAAACCGAGTGTGTACCGCCCTACCTTGCCAAGGCTCAAGGACAAGGTGTCGGCGGGGCACGCTTCACCCCCTCCCCATGTGGTGAAAGATTCCCCAGGCGGCAAGCCCTGGAATCCAAACCAGGGAAGGAGGCGAAATTCACTCAAACCATGGGGAGCTCGTGTGCGCTTCCTTCCATACATCCCCCATCGAGAACCACAAAGGTCACACTGGAAGTGCATATGTGCGCTCTCCATGTGATCTCCGCGCCTCTCCTGTGCGCTCTCCATATGATCTCGGGACTCGCCCCTAAGGGCAAACCACTCTCCAGCGGCTCCTTCATCGCCCCAACTGTCCGGAGGCAAAGGGCTTACGAGAGGAGAGCTCGATCCTCCCACTCGCAGCGTCAAGGAAATGAGCATGGTAGAAACTCTAATGGGAAAGAAACTTTGGGGACAACTTAACATGACCCCTCTTCCCCCTTTTTATAGGCCAAAAATGAACCGAGAACAATTACCAAGGCCATAAGCCCCGAGATTCAAACACCTGGCCCATGCCTCCACGTGGCCTCCCCGGATGAAAGCAGTTTCCCGCTGCGCACCGAGCCCATCGCCTGAATCATGACGCATGCAAAGATTTCCTTTTGATCCCGAATCACGATCACTAAACGCAGAGAATCGTCCAGATCTTATGGAAACTGACAAAGTTCAGGAGATCGTCCTACGACAATAACATCCTCCAATGGCAAATGGATGCGTGCACCGTATACTAAAACGACCTGCATGGAAAAAGACCAATGCCCTAAAAACCTTTCGGAAAGCACCAGAACAGCTTTCGTCTCTACAGAGCTGTATCATCAATTTCGGTGAAATAAAAACTGATTTACCTGCGGAACGGCAGGGCGCTGGCAGATAGCAAAAAAGCACGAAAACCGATTGTCCGCCGATCGCTCCCCGACGAAGTTAATCGCTCGAAGAACTTGTGCGACAAATTGAGCGTCTCAAAATAAAAATGAGCGCGAAGGCTACATAAACCATTCTTTCATTCAACGAAAAATGAAGTGACCAAAGGAAGCGAAAAATACTTCGGCAACCACCCTCATATGTCGGCCCTAGCCGACCTACTTTGTCGTCGGCCCTAGCCGACCTACTTCGCCGTCGGCCCTAGCCGACCCACTTTGCTCATCGGTCTTAGCCGACCCACTTTGTTCGTCGGCCCTAGCTGACCCACTTTGCTCGTCGACCCTAGCCGACCTACTTTTCTCGTCGGCCTTAACCGACCCACTTGCTTGTCGGCCCTAGCCGACCTACTTTATCGTCGGCCCTAGCCGACCTACTTTGCCGTCGGCCCTAGCCGATCTATTTCGTCTGTCGGCCCAAGCCGACCTACCCTATCCATCGGTCTTAACCGACTGGCTTCATTTCTTAAGTTTTAATTAGATACAAACTGAACCAGATCGTCTATCGGTTCGCCAGTCAAGACTATCGCCCCGCCTTGGGCCGAGCCAATGCATTCCCTTGATCGCGAAATAAAGATGACCAAAGAGCGTCAACAAGCCATAAGTCGCTCGCGATTGAGGCAAAATTTGGAGTGAAGGACCGTCCAAAGAAAAAACACTTAAATAGAAGTAGAAAGTTCATTCATTGAAAGACGTCAAGCAGAGTTACAGAAAGCAAAACACGGGGATGGCTCTTAAAAGCCGGGAACTACATCAGTTCTGGAAGAACCCTCGGTTACGTCCATAGGGGTGTGACTTGATTCGCCTTCCTCAAGCATCTTCACCTCCTTGGCGACGGTCTGCGAATGCCCTCCAGAAGCTGTAGCCTAGCTGGGACCCGGGGCGGCACCAGGATCGGTATCGGAGGCATCGACGTACTCATCCTCCTCTTCTCTTTCGGACTCACCGGCATCAGGAACTTCAATATCCAAAAAAGAGAGATCCCATTCCGGGTGCTCGCTGGATATCTTGTCTTTGCACTCTTCCACTCTAAGTTGGAAGGCATCAGCACCGATCACGTCCTGTTCCCCCTTGAGTATGGCGAGTTGCACCTTAGCCTCGGCAACTTGCCTCTCAGCCTCCGCAGCTTGGGCCCGTAGAATGATGGTTTGCTCCTCGAACTCGCCGGCCCGCGCCTCGAGCTCTGAGCTCCTACTGCGGCTAGACACGAGCTCACCTTGGAAAGCCCGATTCTCCAACCTTAACTTTGCCATCTGCGAAACCGAAATCAGTCGGCACCACAAGAGACCAACAAAAGAAGCTAAAAAGGGGGGATGAGATCGTACCTCCTCCTCTTGTCTGGCCAACCTTTTGGTCAGCTCCTCGGCCTCACCCCTGGCCCTTGTTCTATCAGCTCCAACCAACTCAACCCTCTCCTGGAGAGCATTAATCCTCGACTGCTTGGCTTCGACCTCACCCCGGGCTTGGGATAGCTCGTTGCTCAGCCGAGCTATCAT
>UESW01004335.1:261132-515090 GCA_900491605.1 Calamus simplicifolius
TGTGTGTGTGATTAGTAGAAGTCTGAGTCAAAGGACCTAGTTCAAGGTCTAATCCACTATGGTTCCTTCAGATGTATACAATCAACACTAAGTGAGGTTCAAGTCCATTGGACACCTCACCTATTGCGCAGTATAAGATGCCCTAAAATTTTTGTTATATTTATTTATTTTTTTTAAAAAAACTTTTGTGGGAGATTGTTAGAAAAAAGTTTTTTTTTAAAAAAAAAAGGGAGAACGCCCGCGAGCGTTGCTCGCGGACGTTCCTTCTTTGACGCAATGTTTCGTTGGAACGTTGCGTGCGTGAGCGTTGGAAGGCCAACGGTTCAGAAACGGCCCAAATAATTTAATTTGTAAGCCGTTTTTGATGTAATTTAAGGCTAACGGCCATTAGGCCTTTATGGCCATTATGGGCCGAGCCGTTAGAGTTTTTATGGGCCGAGCCTATAAATAGGCTTAGGAATTCATATTGATAGGAGAGATCAATAATAATTTAAAGTAGACCATGATTTGTTTATCTCATTTTTATTTTTATATATTTTATTAATCTTTTGGGCATCTGAAGGAAATCGTTGGGTTTGCACCTCCACACGATCATGCTCGTAGTAGGAGGATCGGGTTGAGCCGGGTCGTTGTACCTTGGGGACAGATCGCCAACAACCTGCATGAAGGGGCGAAAATCTGATCCTTAGGGCAGTGTCTAACACGCCTCGGTCCTGGTTTGATCCTATTAATCTTTGATTTTTCTTTATTTGTATATTTAAATTTCTATAACATATTTCTAATAATTTTATAAAGTGATTTTTTGTAAGATCAAAATTATTTTTCCAACACATACACCCACCAACACATGGATCACTTCAATTGTGGAGAGATCTCTTCAAATGCTTTCTTGCAGTATCCTACCAATGGACATGGGTGAGGAATCCTCAGCTTTGGTACCTTCAATTCCAACAACCTATGCGTCACCATTCGTTGGTCCAATATCTAACAGTGATGTTCTTTCTGTCCCTCCACTGTGGAGTTCGATCGGATTGCCCGAGAACCATAATTTGATGGTAGGTAGTGGTGCAGCAGAGCAAAAATATCATACTAATATTATTGAAGTGGCACAAAATAATTTGATGGTAGGTGGTGGTGCAGCAGAGCAAAAATATCATACTAATATTATTGAAGTGGCACAAAATAATTTGATGGTAGGTGGTGGTGCAGCAGAGCAGAAATATCATACTAATATTATTGAAGTGGCACAAAATAATATGCATCATAGTGATATTGGCTTGGCTCAAAATTGGATGGTCAGTCCCATGCCAACTTATGTCTCCATTGAACCATGGCCCTTTGCTTCCAGTAAACCATGGTCATTTGCTTCAAAGCAACAGGAGTAGTGATGGTTCATTCTTCACTAATACATGATTTTATCAGTTGGCTTATCAGGCTGTTATTAGTTCATCTTTTTTTCATTTTTTTTCCTCTATATTTCCCTTGTAAACCTGGGCTCCTGTGGCAATGAACCATGGAGTGCCAGCAACTTCGTAGAGAAGGGAACTAGAATGTTTTGACCCCTGCAAGCATGGACTTCTATGGCTTGCAGCAGTGGAAGTGCCTGCAATTTTGTTGTCACGGGAGGGCACCAGTGCTTGTAGAGTTTAAAAACAAATATAATATACTAATTAATTCATGATTTGTTAGTCATATGTGATTCCATGGTAGAAGAATTGAGTGCTTAGCGGGATGGCACCAACCTATTCCTAATTCATGGCTTTATTCATCTGAAGCTAATTAAAATCAGAAATGAATGGGATTAGTGCAGCTCAATATGATCAAACGTTCCAGTAGATATGGCTGTGCTTCAATCTGTTGAAAAATTAGTCAAAAAATTGAATTCGTGTTTCTGGCTATATTTATATACTCGTTTATGTGAACAAAGGAAAGGCGAGGATGGCAAGGTTTTCTTTTCTTTTTTTGAAAAAAATAAGGAGTACAAAAGTGTTAGGAACAGTGCCCAGATGTATTCGTACTTTTAATTTTCTGAATTAATAAAAGAAGCATTTTTCTTCAATCTTACCTCGTTTATATGAAGGATAAATATTTATATAAAAACCCAAATATATTATGAGGCTGTAATTTTAGTATAATGTATACAAGAGGATTAAAATTACAGCTAATATATTTAAATATGTTTGTGATTGATAGAAGTAAAGATCTTCTATCACTAATCACTAATATGGTCCATGAATATTCTGAATGTGATAATCTTATCCGGATTGTTATGTAGAGACACTTAGTGAAGGTATTCTATATAATAAGATTATATAGGGCTTGGACCGACATAATTTGAATCTTTATTTACGACCGTTATAAAGAATTCATTTTATGTCACAAGATGATCATATGTAAATCAATCTTAATCCTGATTTAATCACAGACTCCTTGATTGTGCTATTGGATCTTTTGATTTGTTTGTTAAAGCTCATTTGATATTGGGCCCAATACTTACATCTTGGAAGTTTAATAACATATTGGGCTGGGAATATGATTTAAAGATATAGAATCCATGGTAAGCTTAAAATTAGTTCCCTTAAATGTTGACTATGGGGCTAAACAATTATGCGCGTAATTATGATTCGATCATAAATTAATTGTTTAAATCAACGGTACTTAAGGAATAAGAGAAAATTAGAGGGTAACGGTTATTACACCTAGCTCTAATTATGAACTAATTATGGAGTGTTGAATTACATGCAATGATTATATCAATGGACAACTCAAGTTTTGAGTCTATAATTTTCAAGAATGCAGTTTCGAGTTTTTAGTGGAATAACTTCGAGATTAATAAACTGAATAAATAATTAAAGAGTTTTAATTGAGTTTATTCAAGTTTATTGGAGCTTGAAATTATGGTCCATGGTCCCCACACCATCTTAGGTTAATCGCATCGAATACTCTTGGATTGAATAATTAATGTGATTAATTAATTATTTTTTTACTTTATAATAAAGAGTTATTATGAAGATAAATAATCAATTTGATTGATTTTTTTTATATTTATTTTGATATAATAAATTAGTTATTGGATAAAATAAAATATGTTTAGACACATTGTTCATATAATAATTGATATGAATGGTTGCACATAAGTGTTATTATGGAACATCACACAAGAGAATTTTGCTCTTGTAAGTTGCGTATGTTATGAGTTGATGGAGAGAGAAATTTTATTAATTTTTGATATTTTTATAATGTGATTATTAAGAATATTAAAAATAAAATAATAAATTTAATTTATATATTATTATATTTAATTTAGATATTATTTGTAAATTAGTTGCAAATAAGAAAACAAATTTTTCAAAGAGTTGACGTGCATACGAGAATTGTTTCCGTGCGGTCAAAATAGGTTGTAAGAGATAAACGTTATCTACATCAAATGTTGTAACAGATAAACGTTATCTAAATTAAATGTTGTAACATATAAACGTTATCTACATCAATTGTTGTAATAGATAAACATTATCTAAATTAAATTTCTGACTATAAATATGGAAGGTGGACTTTCAAATAAAAAAAAGAAAAAAATTGAAAGAAAAGTTTCTTTCATCCTTTTTCTCTCTTATTTATATGTGCTATAATTGTGAGAAATATAAAAATCAAGAGTGAGCCCACTCTCATAATTTTAATTTTGCAGGTATTTTATGAAGTACCTTGGTCCGTAAACTCTACCATGGGATTCTTCATCCATAGCTTCGAATCCGATAATAGAGCACTCCTTCGAGACCTCAACATATCGGTATGTTTTTTATGTTTAAAAAAATTATATGATAATTTTTTCTTTTCATATGACAATGTTAATATATATATATATATATATATATATATATATATATATATATATATATATATATATATATATATATATATATACTGGTATCAGAGCGGTCATGTACTAATATTAATATTGTCATGATGTTGATATGTGATAATTTGATATGTTTTATAATATTTGATATTAGGCATGCATGTTATGGATGGGTATGTATAAATATTTGATATTTGGTATGTATAAATATTTGATATATGGTATGCATAAATATTTGATATATGGTATGCATAAATATTTGATATTTGGTATTTATTTTATCGTGAACTGTTTGCTTAAAAGTTGAGCATGGGATATAGATCCCAAGAATTGTGAGCATGGGATTTATCATGTTCTTGATTTCTATCATGTTTAATCCAGGGGTGATTCAAGAGGGAGGCTACTGGTAGTACCTCGGATCTCTTTTTAATGAACATATAGTAGGGATATTAGGGACGCACCGCAAGAAAGGCTGCTGGTAGTACCTTGATGCGTTTGACCTAACTATCTGCGATCCGAAAAGCACAATAGGCTGCTAAAAAATATTTGTGATTTAATTAATTACCACATTAGGAATTAAATTTTGAAACTAAAAGGATCTATGATTTGATCACATATTTTATCACGTCAAAATTCAAATTGGTTTGTGTTGTACGTGAAGAAAATCATTATAAAAATTTCAAATGGTTTGGGACAAATCCCAAACTTGTTTTTAAGCAAATTGAGCCTAAGCCCACTCCAAACAGTTTGGCCATAAGATGGCCCACGATCATTAAAATAATATAATTTATTTGATGAGTTAATTTTATCATGCCATATAGAAATTAGAAATATCCATCCTATGCATCATAAAATTATTGATTAGGACTATTTGACTAATCATGATTATGCCTATTTATAGGGTCTTAGTTAATGAACAAAGATAAAATTATTATAATTCTAAATATATTTAAAAGGATTTTTAAATGGGTAGTTTGAAATTATATAAGAATTTGATTCTTAAATAAAATTATGAAATTAAAAATAGTCTTATGTTAAGTTAATATATGATATTAATTTAATAATCTAAGACTAATCTATTTAATTTCATAAATAACAAGAATATGATTCTTTATATAGAAATCAATTTCAAAAGTTAATATGTGATATTAAATTTTAATAATATGATTATTAAAAGGATATGACTGTGCTAAATATCTTCAATCTGTTGAAAAATTAGTCAAAAAATTGAATTCGTGTTTCTGGCTATATTTATATGCTCGTTTATGTGAACAAAGGAAAGGCGAGGATGGCAAGGTTTTCTTTTCTTTTTTTTTTTTTGAAAAAAATAAGGAGTATAAAAGCACCACCACTAGCAACCGCGCATACATTTGCATGCATGCATGTTACTGTGCAAGTTGATGAATAAATTATAAAAATTTAACTATTACCAAACAGTTCTTGCAGAATTCAATAATCTGAAAATTAATTTGCAGTGTTATTAGACCAAAGAAAAATCATGAATAATTTATAGAATATGTAACAATCTGGATAAAGTATGCAACTTGATGAGTGGGAAACAGAGGAGAGTTAACCAATGGTAATGGAGTTTCATGTGGCAATTCAACAAACAGACCAAAAGGAGAAATTTTCTCCCTTTTTGTCTCTCTGCCAATCTTTCTCCGTCCTGTTTGCTTATAATAGGCACGGATATCTTTCTTTTCTGCTCCTAAAATAACTATAATATCCTTCTAATGTAGTGATCATGCGCCCAAAATGCAAAGTAAAAAAAACAGAATTCTATATAGTTTGTTTGGTTAGTTTGGCCATCCCGACTGTCTCATGTTCTTCATGGCGGTCAGCCTCCAGGGACACAACTGTCAACAGATAACACAACAAACTTGACATGGTCTTTACCTCATTTTTTTTCTCTCAAGAAAGAAGAGACGTCCAAATAGAAAAATTTCTTCCTCCGTGAATTGTTTTCCCCTTCATCTTTCCCAATAGATCATTTGAGCACCTAGTTATCCTAAATCCCCAGTTTTGATCCCATTTGATTCCTACAATCATTCGTTTCAGCTTGCAATCTTCTTCTTCTAAAGTAAGTCGATCCTGGAATAATTTTTTTCCATTTGAAATTCTTTCTTTCTTTTCGTGTACTTTTTAGCGAAATCCAATTGATAGGATTCTTTCAAGAAGTCTATTCTTACGTTCTTCTATCCTACTGCAGTGTAATTTGTGCGTCAAGGATCATATATATATATAGATCAAGAGTACTTCTCAGACCAAATAGCTTGACATCGAGCAATGCTCATGCAATCAGAAAGTACGCATCAAATGAGTTGCAACAAACTAAAAAGAAGATATTGAATTGCTAGATTGAATCAAATATCCTCTGCTCCAATTTCTATATATATATCATTGGAATATGGGGGAGGCAAGTGCCAATGCCACCACGCCTTCGTCCAGCGAAAAGCATGCAGCAGAGGAGCCGGCGGCAAGCAACAAGACGACGGCACAGTGCTCGGTAGCGTCCATCTACCAGGCCAACATTGCGGGGCTACACCGAAATGTGACCGTCGTTTGGAGCAAGACCCTCATCAACCACTCGCTCTCGGTCTCCATCGAGAGATCCAATAGCGACAGCCCCTTCACATGCAAGGTGGACCTGAAGCCATGGCCATTCTGGAGCAAGAAGGGCTTCAAGTCCTTCGAGCTCGACAGCCAGCGCGTGGATATCTACTGGGACCTCCGCTCGGCTAAATTCTCCAGCGGGCCCGAGCCCTCGGGAGGCTACTACGTCGCGATTGTGTGCAACGAGGAGGTGGTCTTTCTACTGGGCGACTGCAAGAAGGATGCCTACAAGAGAACTAAATCCCGGCCTTCATTAGAGAATGCTACGTTGGTGTCCAAGAGGGAGAACGTGTTCGGCAAGAAGTGTTTTGCTGCGAGGACCAGGTTTGATGAGGCGAGGAAGGAGCACGACATCATCGTGGAGAACTCGTTCTCGGGATCCAAGGAACCTGAGATGTGGATCAGCATCGACGGCGTTGTCTTGATCCATGTGGACAATCTCCAGTGGAAGTTCCGAGGGAATGAGACGGTGTTGGTGGAGCGGGCACCGGTGCAGGTGTTCTGGGACGTGCATGACTGGCTGTTTGGGACCCCGGGAACGGGACACGCCTTGTTTATATTCAAGCCAGGGGTGGCGGAGCCCGGATCAGCGGAGGAAGCCAGCAATATTGGCAGTGCAAGCTCTAGAGCTGCTGCTGCTGCTGCTGGTGATGCAGCTCGAGAGTTTTGCTTCTTTCTTTACGCTTGGAAGACGGAGTGAACCGTGAATTTCATTCGATCTTGTTGTGTTGTCCAAATACTTCGAGCTGGTTTGAGCGGTGTGAACTTTCAAAAGGGTATAAGTGTTCGAACGGTGTTAGTGCTCAATTTAAATGCAAAAGAGCTGATCCCTCCCTGGAGCATTCCCATGCGATCGATATATTTTTCAAATTCTGGATGGTGTTTCTTTTCTTTTTTTAAATATAATTATGGAAAAGAAAGCATTCCCAGAAATTTATTAAGAAATTGATGAAAAACCCATCGTTCAATCGTTAAGACAGTCCATAACGCAGCTCACTTCATCTGTCTTCGTTCGAAAAGAAATTTGAGCAGCAGCGTCACCAACGGACCAATCTCGCTTCTCTCTTTGCTTGAAAAGCTGAACTACAGGGCATAAGAAATGAGCTCAAATACTAAGTACTTATCTATTAAAATCCTCTCTCTCTTTCTCGATAATGAGTTAAAATTTCTGTCACTAGAATCAAATTAGATTTATTTTGAAAGTCTCATCACAAACTAAAAGCTCAGAAATGCATATGTAAGAACCAAAAAGAGAATGTTAGCATGGATGCTGTCAGAACCAAAAAGAGAATGTCAGCGTGGATGCTGTCACAGAGAGCAAGCACCTCATATCGGAAACTTGCATCTCATGGCATCATCACCTCCCAAAGCACTTGAGTACTGATGATGTAAGAGCTGAAGAAAGAAACTTCATTCCAGCAGATCCTCCAGGGAAGTATGAAATAGCATAATATGCAAGTGCAAGGACCTAGGCCAGAACACCAAAAAAAAAAAGTGTAATTACATACATACATACATATATATATATATATATATATATATATATATATATATATATATATATATATATCCCATCAGTTCTGAAGAACTTATATTCTTTACATTTGCTACCAACCAAGATGGTCCAGACAAATAAAAATTGCAAAAGGGTAACCATGAAGGATCAGGGCTCAGGTTTGCAGATTATAATTGACAATGCTATTAAGCACTGTTATCATGAAAATAAAGTATTAAACCAGTTATTATCTTGCTACTAAAGTTATTGTACTCGAGAAAACAACCATGAAATATTTTTAGGGAAAAATGAGTGAGAAAATAACAGACAGTAACATAAAATGATTAAGTCGTCTGCATATCTTGCCATCAATAGTTCAAACATTTACCAGCAACTCAGAGAAATGAAAAAGGAAACACATAGAGATAAGATCAGAAGGATCATTACCTGAAGCACAGAGAAGAGAACAGAAAGGATGTAGCTATGAAGCACCATAGAAACATAAATGGTACCCACCATGCTTCCAACAAATCCCAGTGTGAAGGGCAGTCTCTGCCACAAATACAGAAACCCATATCAACATAGGTTATTATTTTTACCACAAAACTATATTGAAGTTTTGTGAAAGCATATATAAAGCGAAGAAAATCTGATAGCAATGCTTGATAGACCATTAAGCGCCTGAGGTACCAGTGGCCAGGCTGTTAAAGGGCAATTGAAATGGCTACATGTCAGAGAAAGGTGGTCAGGAAAAATGGAACTTTACCCAATGGTTGCATTCAACTCACCCTCCCATGTTTTTAAATTTTAAGCCATTTACTGTCACAAGATAAACCTCAGTAACAGCAAACTGATCAGAGTTTAATTTTCAAAAGAACCACAAATTATCTTTCTTGATCTCAAATTGATCATCCACTTGCACTTTAACCTCTTATGCATCTAGTTGACAGCGCGAATCAAGGAGGTATAGAGCACCAGCCTTCTACTCAATTATTCAATAACACAGAAACCATTATATTCCACGCCTAGTGCCATTACAAATAATCAACAACTAAGCCTTAATTCCAAACTAGTTGGAATCGGCGAATCCTTTTTTCTTCGTTCTACTCAGTTTAGAACCATACTTTCTTTAAGATATTGAGATATCAAGATTTTTCTAATTACTTCCTCTCATGTGATTTACCTAGTGCCATTCAACAGCAAAATTTATAACACCACAACAGGACAGCTGTGGATTGACAGTATTTATGATAAAAAATGCAAGCACAGATGCTACTAGTAATGTCCAAGACATATAGCCAACTGCATAATTTTGCAGGTGCTAGTGATCAGTGAGAGTGAATGGAGTAGATTAATGGTTTTGCAGAGAAGGGACATCCTTCACATGACTTCCATGGCAATTATCAGAAGGGCAAAGCCTATATGACTGAAATGGATGACTAAGTTGAGCATTATTGTGATTATGAACATCAAATCCAAAGGAAGATACGCTGATCAATTGAAAAAGGATTTGGTGTTTGTTGTCATATTCAAATGCCTGCATTTTAAATCATCAGGGATCGCAACTAGGACCATAAATACGGAAGCATAGAAGAAATGGTGCCCTTCAGGCTGGCTGATTCGAGTTGCCCAACATCATGCATTAATGTTCTTATGTAATAACCAGTCTAAAGAAGTAAATTGGAATTGGTTTCATAGAAAAAAACATCTCACAAAAGACAGATATTCAGGTATTTCTCTGTTTTAGGGAAGGGAAAATGTTGTCTTAACCATCTGACTTAGTTTGACTGGGGAAAAAGAATGTCCAGGTTTAGAACAGGGCTAGGTAAAAGACAATAAATCCAGAAAACACAGGTTCTTATCATGGGAGTTTTAAAGTGGGGTCAGACTGGGTCAGGTCTGAGTCAGGTCTAGGCTGACCAAATTAATACAGAACCAAATTGAAATCTGTTAGTTTTATAAATACATATAGGCACAAAAATTAAACTGAAGCCAACTGGAGTGGAAAAAAACTAAAGCAAGCATCCATCATCAAGACATGAAACAAATCCTATCACTGATACCTCATTCATGTTCACATCCCTAAATCTGGAACGAGAAACTCTATTCTAGCATTCACAATATTGTTTTACCCAAAACTATCCAGTGATTCATAAAAGAAAGAATAAGTTAAGAATAAGTTAAAAAAAATTTCCTCTTACTACACAATTAACATAATAAATAAAGAACAAATGTGAATTTTACCATAGCCAAGCTTATTCTATATCAACTAAGCCATACCACCTATGTCAGCTTACTTTTCTTTCTTTTTTCCCCGTTTTTTTGTGATGCATTCGATAATCTTTTATTTAATCAAAGGATATTGGAAGAGCAGTGGAACACAACTAACCAAAAAAAAAAAAGCATCGCTAGTAATTAGATACCTCTTTTGAAGCCATGTGACGAAGCTGATTCTTAGGACCTTTAAGAGCAAAGAATGATCCAATGATAAAGGCACACCCAAGTGTGAAACAGATAGCAAATTTCTGGGGCATCAGCACCATGACTGGAAGGAACATGGTGAATGCAATAAAACAAGAAAAATGCCACTGGCAAGGAGAAGTCCAAAATACATGAGAGACTTTCCAGATGGTACATTGCTGGTAGCAGACTGAAAACTTCCAGGTAATTCTCTAACACCTTTGGAAAACCTGAAGAATATCAAACAAACAAAGAGCAAATTTAATTGTTGATTTGCAGAATACATAAAGGACTGTAAATTAAAGCTACTAAATAGTTTACTCTTTGTAACTGGGAATAAAAGAAACTTGCATTAAAAACAAGATAGTGTCATCTCTACATTTTCCATACCACTCATTTATGAAAGACAATACCTAGCTCAAGAAATGTACCTAGTTGTTGCCGAGATCAATGGTAGGATATTGAACAACTACTAAAGAATATTCCACAAAGAGGAAATTTTATTACCAAGAACCTTGTTTGACACAAGATTGTTCATAAAAGTCTAGCATAACTTTAAACTTTGAAAATGGTTTCAAGGATAAATCACTAGCTGCAGAAAGAAGTCTGGAAAACAATGTTCAGATTGGAGCTTAGTAGCTACAAATCTCTGGCAAGGATGTAACACCTGCCTTGAAATCTGTGGGTCTCTCTCCAATGCTTGCTTCTTAGGTGCTTCTTTAATATAAAGCGTAATAATTATCATGCGGTACTCAACTCAACTCAACTCATCTAAGCCTTTTCCCAACTACATGGGGTCGGCTACATGAATTTGCTTCCTCCACTCTGCTCTATTCAGGACTAAGTTGACATTCAAATTACAAATAGTTATATCTTTTTTAATTATTTCTGTCCATATTAGTTTAGGTCTACCTCTACCTCTATCCTTACCCTTAAAAACTAATACTTCTGTTATTATTTTTTTTATCATTATTGTTTACATGCATGCATACATATGCATGTAGATATTAAAAAAAAAGTTGTAAATTCAGTAAAAAATAAAACATGCATGCGTGTTTTTTTTCCATCTAGGCAATAAACAGAAAGTTATGGGAAACAAAAAGACCTAGAAAAATGACAATAATTCAAGGGAACAAATTTGTTTACATGCTAATGAAGTCCTGAATACACATATAGAATAAAAACACTTTACAAATGGTCTCTACCAACTGAGATAAAAGGTATGTAAAATTACTAAGACAAATTCGGGTGCATTAAAATAAAAAAAAACAAGGTCTCAATGAAGGATATGTTCAAATTGTTGAGAGTCTACATGTCAAAGCAGTTGCAAGCAACAGAATAGCTACACAACACTAATTGTCAGCACCATAACAATTCCTCTTCACAGCAGTCATTAATGAATTTATTAATGATATTTACAAAGACACGTTAAAATGTATGTTAGAACAATTTTAGTTAATAGGAAGTTAAACTTTGAATTAAACAGGGGCCTAAAACTAAAAGAACAAATAAGTGAATATATGTGATGCAGTTCCAGCGTTGAGGGGATGAAAATGAGGCCCTAATGCGATTGTTTTCATTTCTAGGATTTATTTACAAAAGAATGGGTAGTTAGATGAAACCACATCTTATAGAATTAGAAGTAGATGGATGAAGTAAATTGCCTTTTGAGTGTTAGGTCACTAACAGATTCCTTGGTTTTATGAGAAAATTATATAAAACTATAATAGACTAGTAAAGTAGGTAGTAAAAATGGTGAAAGCAAAAAAGATGCAAGTGGCAGAAATGAGAATGCTGAGATAAATGTTTGGTAAACTAGCAAGGTTATTGTGAGGATAAAGCATTTTGAAGGACCTGTGGAAGTGATATCAATTGAGAATTGAGAAGCTACTAATGTTAGATTTAAATCTATGTCTAAGATTCTAGAAAGGAAAGGACATGACCTGCACTATAATGATTAAAATCATGAGAAAGGATTTGAAAAGACTGGATATAACACCAAACATAGCCCTTAACACAAATGATTGGAAATGATGATTTAACTCCAAATAGGGCGGCAAGCCTTAATGGCTATGGTAAACAGGAACTTTGAAATAATGAAACTTTAGTTAATATAAAGCCAACACTAGAGTTATTATAGTAAATCTTTTTTAGGTTTTGAGGCACATCATTACGTACTTGATTATCATGTCAACAAGCAACAAAACACATATCATATTGGCACATTGCATCTAAGTTGGTGCCAATGATCAATATCTATGACAAAATATTGCCATAGGGAAATTAGTTATGATGTACTTCATCTTAAAAATACTTACATCTGATATATAAAAACGTGAGGATGAAATAGAAGTCCTTTTTATAATGTTTCAAATTTTTAGAAAATCAAATAAATAACTTTGATGGAAGATACATAGAATTATGAATATTCGGGAATATGATTTAAACCCAATGCATATGCAACTTTGTAAGAAACAAACAAAAGAGGGAAAAAAAAGTGTACCAAGATGCCCTCAGGGGTATTAGAGAGTGTGAAGAGTTTCATGGAAGGTACTAATTTTACCATAATTTTCTTAACTTTATTTTCTTTGCTGATTGATCTTTAAGGCTCTTTGGGTGGGCTAATCATTTGAGTTTTAAAAGTTGTCATGTGATTTCATAAATCATGATTGGACTCCTTAGTGTCCTAGTGAAATCCACTAATTTATGTTACAGTCTTATGTACATTTGATAATTGGGTCCATGATGGTGTACCATGTAGGATTTATTTATCTTCTTTCATACTTGTGTCAGTGATAGTATGGCAATATTAAGTTCCCATAAGTTGCCTAAGCCATGAGATGCCTAATCGCAAGCTAAAGCGCATTTCAATTCATTATCATTTTCCTTCATAATCGTTGCCATCAAAACATCCAAAATACAGAATTCTTCTTTCATAATAACATTTATTTAACAATAATAATATTTATCTGAGCATTATTTGAACCTAAACCCTCCCACATCAGATTAATTTTAGCAAATAATGCCTGCAGTGATGGTCACAATTGTTAATGGAAAGCTATGTTTGAAATAGAATTCATGTTCTCAGATATCATTGTGTGCTATGTTCAAGCTCAAACTTCCTTGCTTTATGGATATACATTCCAAGAGAGATAAAGGTGAAAACTCTCTACAGATGCAATTACCTTAAGTTGCGTCCAGTCACCCATTTAAACAATTCATAAGGATTTTCCTAATGAATCCTAAAGTACCGGATGTCTTTTTGGGATTTTCTGAAAAGGCCATTAACTGTCAAGGTATTGACACTTGAAAGATGAATGTATAGTGACAAAACAGTATACTCGTAGCAAGGCAAAATATTACGTTGTCTCACAAATTGTGGATTGTGAACTTCTATAAGCCAATCTCATCCACATTTCTTGAAAATGTCCAGATCATAACCATGACCAACAAGCCCTAACCCATCTTGGATGTCAGGTTGACTGATCCTTCTTTTCTCTACATTCGTACAGTAATTACATTAAATATTACATAAATTAGTTCAAATGCTTTTGCACTCCCATCTTGATCCACCAATCTTTTCTGATTCACCTTCATCAGAAACAATTTCACTGTACTTTGCTTTCAGTTGGTGTAGTTCTTAATACTACCATAACAGCTTGAATTTTACCTAATTCTACCAACATCGAGCTCAGCAATCTAACCTTGCAATATTGTCTCTTTCTATCCCAGGTAATCACTTGGATATAATGAATCATAACAAATTCTTTTTGCCATCCCCTCATCAAATTGTTACAGTTCGGTTCTTGTTTGAAGACCCTACTCCAAAATCCAATCCACAATTTCGACTGAATCGGCATCTCAAGATTCTAGCCCCTCTATCCACGAAATTGACACTATTTTCCACAAGTCTTGAGCGCAAACCCTAAAATTTCCAACAGCCGTTCAAGAAAACCAAAGAGCAAGCAAGGAAAGAACGCAAGAAGTAGATTGCAGTGATAGCTCAAAACGATGGAGAAGAACAAGGATTGCGGCCCTTCTCTTACACGGCGAAGGTTCCGGTGACCTTATCGTTGGCGCTTTTGACGGCGGCCTCGAGATCGAAGCCGACGTCGGAGGGTTCGGCCACCTCGGCGGATCTGGAGGCGGCGTAGGAGTTCCAGTCGGCGAGGAGGGAGACGGGGGAGGAGGGGTAAGAGGAGGAGCCCTGCTGGTCGCGGCCGCTGGGCCCACCAGAGAACCAGGCCTGCGCGGTCTTCTTCATGGCGGGCGAAACCGCTGTAGCAAATAGAGTCGAAGGATATGCGAGCGAGTTAAATTCGCTTCCGAGGAAGAGAGAGGAGACCTCGGACGGTTCCTTCGTTGGAGGCGCGCGAGAACGCGAGGAGGAATCTTGGGAGGGGTTACACGGAGGCGGCCAGGCTTCAGACTGAGGCTATTAGTCTATTACTACTATAACACATTTCACTCCGTTATTTTGAGGGCATCTAAATAATCTTGAAATTAGAACTCGAAAATAATAATTACTTAGATAACAAAACCAGTTGATGATCAGATTAATGACGTTTATCCAACAGTGGACATTTGGAGGCTTCCATCTTTTATCACCATAGCTTGCCACGTCGCCAAACATAGAGGATCAGTGATGGGAGTGAGGGTACATTTTTAGCTCGTCCAACTTCATGATATTTTATTCTGAGATTCTGGTAGATCTACCTACTCTACATTATATATATATATATATATATATATATATATATATATATATATATATATATATATATATATATATATATATATATATATATATAAAGATAAAGTGATATTTATCATATTTTTTTTTATACAAGCAGATAATCATGCTAGTCTAGTACAAATTATCTCAGCTAGATCAGAATACAAAATTTACTGTAAAACAGAGGGGCAGGGTTACCCAGCCGTCATATCCAACCACCAGCGTGCTGAGCCACAGAAGCTGCCACCCAGTCGGCCGCCGAGTTAGCTTCACAATAGATATGTCGAATCTAAACAGAACCAACTCTCTGCAAGATGGACCATGTGTCCCTGAGGATAGGAATACTGAGGCCATCGAAAATATTCTCTTTTCTCAGCCATCGAATAACCGTCATCGAATCACCCTCGATCACGAGTCGATGAGCATGGAAATACTGAGAGGCGTAAGAAATACCTACCCATGCTGCATAAAGTTTTGTCATAGGGACAGATGAATCAAGGGTGCCAAAGCCACCCGCAGCCAGCATATCACCCTGAGGCCCACGGATGATAAACGCAGAACCAGTAGCTCTGCCACAGACACTCCCATCGAAGTTGATTTTGACAAACCCTGGTGGGGGGCTCCCAGGAAATAGAAACCGTATGCCGGTTCGCTGCCGAAGCAGCAGGGGAACCCCAGAGGCCAGAGGAGTCAAGACCAACTGCTTGAAAAGCATGAGCATATTCCGCAGACAGAGATCTGATCCTCCTAACAAGCCGATGTGGAGAGATAACATCCTCGAAGAAGATGAGCTGGTTTCTCGATATCCAAATATGATAAGCCGTGATCGCCCAGAGACCGCGTTTATACTGAGAGGCCCTCCGGAGATCAAGAAAGAAGAGGGAGCATAGGGATCCAGAAACATCCACATTATAGGAATAACCCATCATCTGCCATATCTGCCTAGCTCGAGGACATATGAAGATCGCATGGTCCATAGTCTCATCCTCCAAATCACACAGAGAGCAAGTCGGCTAGATAGGCAAACCCCTACGGGAGAGCATGGCACTCGTCGGAAGACAGTCCCAAAGAAGCTTCTAGATGAATAACTAAACCCGGGGAAGAGTAGGAAGCGACCAGATCCAAGCAGCATCCTTCGTGACCTGGGACTGGGGCCTGAAAATCTTCATAAAATCCCTAAGAGGGGCTTTGGAAAGACAAGATCTCTGTCATAATCTAACATCCGCCGAAGGGCCAGAGGTAAGAGGAATAGAGAGAATCCGCCGAGAGAGCTCATCACCAAAGAAACTGATCACTCTAGTGATATCCCAAGAAGGGGGATCCAGAGAAATCAAATCCCTAACCCTCAGTTTAGTGGGAACATCAATGTTGATAAAAGAAGGCCACGAGAAAGAGGGAGCTCAGAATCCAGGAATCCTGAATCATATCAACGGAATGACCATCTCCAATCATCTATGTAATTTTCTTCAGGATAGACTCACCATATTGACAAACCTCCTTCCAAAAGAAGGAACTCCCCCTGGGCGGCACAATACACTCCCCGGGCTTCCAGTCACCATACCTCGCTCGCATAAGAGAGCTCCACAGACATTGCGGCTCCAGAAGGAATCGAGATGCATGCTTGGCCAGTAGCGCTTGCCGTCTGACCATCAGAGATTGGATCCTGAGACCACCTTCCTGAATAGGCATACAGATCATGTCCCAAGATAATAGGTGAGTGTCGTGCCCATCTTGCATGAAGGCCCAAAGGAAGTCTCTAAAGATTCTCTCAATCCTCCTAAGGCAAGTAATAGGGATGGCCGCATTCAAAAATAAATAGAGAGGCAGAGAGGAAAGAACCGACCGAATAATGGTGACTCTGGCCATCATAGATAGGCCGGTTACCTGCCAACCCTCAATACGCTGACGAACCCTCCTCTCCAATTCAGCAAAGTCAGAACAACGAGGGCGTCTACCGGTCATGGGGATCCCCAAATACATAAACCGGTCAGTCTGAGTAGAGATACCCAACAAAGTGATAATGGCTGCTTTAATAGACCTGGAAGTCTTCGGGCTGAAACATATGGAAGATTTAAGAGAATTAACCTTCTGACTCGAGGCCTGACAATACCGCTGCAGAATAGAATCAACAGAAGCCGCATTTTCAATAGAGGCCTGACCCAAAATAATGCAGTCATCGGCAAACAGAAGATGAGAGACAGAAGGACCGCCAACCCCATCCATAAAAGGGACAATCGCCCGATCACGTTGAGCCTGATAAAAAGCTCGGAAAAGATCATCCGCAGCCAGAATGAACAACAAGGGGGATAGAGGGCACCCCTGATGTAACCCTACGGAAGACTGGAAAAACTTAGTCAAACCCCATTAATTATCAAAGCAAAAGAAGGCCTCTGAATACAAGCCATAACCTACTCAATAAACACCCCGTCAAATCCAAACTCCTGAAGAGAGCTATGTAAAAAAGTCCAACTCAGTCTATCATAAGCTCTCTCCATGTCAAGCTTGACAGCCATAAGACACCGTCTAGCGGGGCTCTCTGAAGATCATGCATAAACTCCTGAGTGATAAGGATATTATCCGAGATAGAACGCCTTCTAATGAAAGCCCCCTGTTCAGCAGAAATAATACGGGGAATCACCTCACTGAGATGGCTAGCTAAAAGGCGGGCACAGACCTTATATAAAGTAGTGCATAAACTGATTGGCCTAAAGTGCTGAGGAAGAGAAGCATTAGTGCACTTGGGCACTAGAGTGATAAGAGTCCGGTTCCAATCCTTAGGAATGTGTTTAGATTGGAAGACAAGCTGGACAGCCATAACCACCTCCTGCCCCACTATGTCCCAATAGTGACGGAAAAAGAATGGTGGAAAACCATCAGGCCCCGGGGCCTTATTCGGACCGAGTTCCCATAATGTCCGATGAATCTCCTCCACAGTAATCGGCCTGACAAGCATAGCATTCTCCGAAGAGGAAACCTTCCTGGAATTAGCTACCTGAAAAACCGGAGCACCAACAGCAGTGGGCTCAGTCCATCTAGTCTGAAAGAAATGGAGAAGCTGGGTCCGAATAGATTGGATATCTTCCAGGAGATGCCCCTCATCATCGACTAACCTCCGAATCCTATTAACCGCCCTCCGCCGAAGGGTGACTTGGTGGAAAAATCTAGTATTACGGTCCCCTTCGCAGATCCACTAAACCCTAGATCTCTGCCTCCAATACACCTCCTGCTGCCGAAGAAGGGAACGATGATGAGCAAGATTCTCTCGCAAAAGAGAGAGATCAGAGTCCAAAAGAAATCTGTCATGGTCCTCCTTAGCCTGAAGAGCACTGATAGTGGCTTCAACCTGCTCCACTTGCCTAACCAGATCCCCAACCTCCTGTCTATTCCATCTAGATAGTCTACGACTGGTCAGCAGAAGACGACGAGATAGCCTATAAACAGCATTACCTCTGACATGTAGGTGCCAAATCTGAGAAATGATTGTCCGAGCTGCCGAATGGAAAGTCCAAAACCGCTCGAATCTGAATTGCTTTCTCTGATAGTGATCAGCCTCTGTAGATATCAAAATGGGGCAATAATCAGAGGCGATCCTAGGAAGATGAGTAACAGAAACAGCCGGGTGCATCTGAGTCCACTGAGCCGAGGCAAGAGCTCTGTTCAATCTCTCCCACACACGAGCAGTCCCCTGCCAGTTGTTACACCAAGTGAATTGGGGCCCCGAGTACTCCAAATCCATCAGCCCAGAAGACCCAATAAAGGACCTAAATTCATTAATATCAGTTGAGCTAGTAACTCTTCTGCCTCCCCGCTTTTCACTAGCCTCAGTGATACAGTTAAAGTCACCTGCAATGATGGACGGAAGTCCTCGATCAAGAAGGGAAAGCAGCTTGGACCATAGGACCCGTCTCTCCCAGTAATCCGTACTGGCATAGACCGCCGATAGGAGCCAGGGATTAGAGGTCCCTTCAGTGACAACAAGACCAATCTGCTGGTTACAATGATGAAAAGCTTCAATCGTAACAGCAGAATCATGCCAAATGGCCAAAATACCCCTAGACATACCCACAGCCTCCATCGCATAAGAGGACCAAGACCGGGCAATCTGTCTCCGAAATCGTAACAAACTATCCCCCGACAGCCTGGTTTCTAGAAGAACACATATATCAAAATGATATAGTTGCAGCAATCTACCAAAGGAGGAACGAAATGAGGGCTTACTGGCACCTCGAACATTCCATAATAAGATCTTCATAAAGCTAACTGGAGGTAGAAGGGCCCCCCCTGGTCCTCAACCATAACACAATCTAAAAGGCGCCCTACAGACGGGATGCCACCCTCAGGATAATGCAAACCATAAGTCTGCAGAGTATGTGGGCCAGATTCAGTTTCTACAGACATGTGGGAATGTACTGTTGATAAGGAATCTAATCCCTGCCCCATTAAATCTGCAGTGGAGACCTCACTGCCCTGTGCAGCGGCCCGACAACATGAGGGCTCAGACAGACTAGGTGAAGAAGGAATAAGGTCCACTTTACACTTGAGATTAGAGCTCTTGCCTTTTCCTTTTTTCTTTTCCACTCTAGTGACTGATCTTGGAGGTAGACTATCAACCAGTCTGGCCCGCTTAAGGGGACCCGAACACACATCCCTGATCTCCACCTGGCCCCCTACATTGGAATCCAATCCCAGATAGGCAAATGGATTGAGAGCTAGCTTCAGACTTGGATCAGGGACTGCTTCCTGAATGTTTTTCTGCTTCCCAGAATCAGATGCCTTAAAACCGGCACGCACCAAAGAAACCGTGACCACTAAGCCTTCACTGTTCTTCTCCCCACGCTGATTCTGATTGGCCAAGGCACCATGCAGAGACACAGGAAGGCGCCTCCGAGCCGTCTTCGCCGGAAGCTGCCATCCCTCAGATGGCTCCAGCGACGATGAACCAGGTTGGGGGGCAGGGCTTGGAGAAGAAGTAGGCCGGGAGGACATCGTCACAGAGGTTGCTACTGACGGGAAGGGCTTCAGCACAGACCGCCGCTGACGAATAGTCGCCATCCACGGCCCAAAAACAGGGCCACTGTCATCAACCTCCGCATTAGGTGAGGTTGCCAGCGAGCAAGGTCCTACCAAATGCAGAAAACCACACTTAGGGCAAATTTCTTCCATCGATTCATAGATAAATTGCTGCTAAAATGGCCCCTGAGTCCCATGAATTCGGGTCCCTGGACGTAGTGGACGAAGAAGCTCAACGCGGACAGCCACCCTCGCATAGCCTCCTCTGTTCTTCAATTGGGTTGCAGAATCAGCTCCACAGAAGCTCCCCGCTGGCTCCGTTATAGTTCTTAGGATATCCTTCCGCCAGAACTCCATTGGGAGATTAGGCAGTCTCATCCAAATCAAGGCAGAGGAGATGGATTCAGCAGCCGGGAAGAACTCCGATTTCCAAGCTTCCATCCCAATTATCTGGCCGTTAACCACCCACGGGCGGTTGAGGACCAGATCACATGCCCTCATATCTTCAAATCGAAAAATAGCAACAAAATGCAAGGCAAATTGGGACGATAGCACCAGGGATCCCAGCTCTACGGAATTCCCTGATATAAGCTTCAGCCGGTACCCATCTCATGAAAGAGTGGGCGAGAACCGCCCTATGCTTTCATTTGGACATTTCTTCTTCCAACATCGCCTTCGGGACCTGGAGGACGACCGAAAAGCAAGGTGGGATAAACGATTCTTCATTTACCGGGATGAGACTGGTACGAAGATAAGGATTTTTCTTTTTTCTTTTTTAAGTCTCCTTCCCACCCTATTGCTTCCTAGGTTTGAGCGTAGAGCCGTTGTCTCCTTTGCACCCTATTGCCTCATAGGTTTGAGCGTAGAGTTGATCTCCTTCGCACCCTATTGCCTTGTAGGTTTGAGCGTAGAGTTGTTGAGATTTTTTCTAGATTCTTAAAATGCTATATCTAGGTAATTATATATAATAAATTTCATTGAAAAATTAATTAAAAATAATTATTTTTTTAAATAATAACATTATCATCAAAAAAAATAGTTCTAATTATTTTTGAATTTCTAAAAAATAAGTAAACTTTTACAAATTTATCCTTTATAATTAAAATTTTTGGGATAAGAGAATACCCTATTTTAGGATAAAGAGATTTTTTATTTCAAACACACCCTAATGAATGAATTTCCTGCCAACAATTTCTAAAGCCTAAAAACAAAAAAGATGATGATTTCTCATAATTTTAAAAAATATATATAATATAAAAGATATAAAGTTTTTTACTCATATTTTTAAAATAATAAAATATATTATATATACTTAACTCATCTCATCTAAGTTTTTTTTTTTTCAACTGCATAAAATTGGCTACACGAATCTGCTTCCTAATAAATTATATATGCTTTCCATAATTTTTTTCCGTCAGAGTTGAGTTAGATTATTTCATTGCGATAAAAACTGAACCAAACCAAAGATCCAGTCAATCGGCCGGCCATTTCATAACCATGCTACAAGCTGCTCCATATCCGGTGCGTTTCATTCAATTGCATGCATGCTAAAAAGGAGACACTGGACGCTGATTAGCAAATATTCTGCGAACCATGAGTTATTTATTGCGTGCATTAGAGAACGATAAGCTAGACTGTCAGTCTTAAAATACTGCGTGATTACAAGAACGAACCACCATCAAGAAATGATAAATGGAAAACAAGTTGATAGCAACGTCTTATCTACCAGCCAGCATTATAACATCTCGCGAGAATGGATACACATTGGATGACGTAAAACTACAGAGGTAGATGATAACCTTGCCACCTCCTTCATAGAGTACACAATCATTTTTCACATTACTTGTCCCCCACCTTCAAGCATCGAAGACCTGCAGAAATTCAATGAAATGGTTAAATAGATCGTTATGTTTGAGTTGTTGATAGAACAGAAATGAGATCAACAATAATATAAGATTTGAATATCAACCATCAACTATTTTCGCATATACATATGGGATAGGTGAAAAAAAATAAAAGTACCTGCCTACATCGCCATTTCTGCTTGCAATGCCGCAAGTTCATCTTCTTCAGCTGTATTTTTCTGTGGAGCAGGCCGAGCCTGTTGCCTACCAACAGGGACATGCACTGGAGCAGCAGGAGCAGTTGTGGCAGGTTGAAGAAGCTGCTCCTCCAATTCTGCACCCTCCAACTCTTCAAGCTCTGCCTCCAATTCATCCTGCCATTGCAAAATACAAAAAGATAAATTTCACGATGCAACTTGATAGAACAGAAAGAACGAAACAAAGTCAAATGATGCATACTTCATCAAAATCAGCTGCAGCTCCAATTGGAGCAGATAGTGCCTCCTGAATTTGTTTCATGTTCTCTGTCTGCTCATTAATTTCATCCATTGTCTTGTCAACATCATCAATATTACTGCACCAAATCAAAGCGACACCCACGGGTATCATTTCACTTCCTTGATTTAAATAAGTAAAATCATCGTTAAGATAGCTATACGTCCTCAGTTTAAATAAATAATATCATTATTATGATAGCTATACTTTAGAGCATGTTCAGAGACAACGCAACCTGCTGTTATCAAAAACAGACTATCAAAAAACAAATTTTGTATAGGTCTTGCAACACATGTTTCAAAAAACATGCCCTGAAATTTAAATAAATCAGTAATGAAGGATCATAAATTTCACAGTAGTGTAATATATTATAACCACTGCAATTTAGCACTATGTACTCACGTTGCTTTCTGCATAGCCTTCATTGCGGATGCTCCAGTTCTCAACGCATCAACAGTCTCTGTTGTAGCTTTGGCGCCTTCCAGCATTATCATCTGAAAGCACGATTCCATAAACATTTAACATAGAGAATGTACAAGTAATTCCTAAAAGAACCAATCAATCAAACCTCAGGACACTGCTAGCATATTTAATTTCAATTCGTACCTGATCGTGAATCCGCAATTGGAAATTCCCAAGTTGCTCGACTTGCTGCTCATAAAGCCTCTTTCTCTTCAAGCATTGTATGGCAGCTAATATAAATACAAAATAAGGATTCAACATTATTAAGCATAACTAGTACGAATATATGATAATTCACACTGCATGGCTGCAGGGAAAAATATCCATTCCAAATGCATTATGAATTCATTCCAACTTTTCAGCCTTTGCTCGTGTACAACACCTTGAAACACTCTTCTAGGAGATGATCAGCAAAGTATTACGATGAACAACAACAGACAGTCTTGCCACTTATGCCATTTTTGATGGAACATCCCAGATCAATGCAGAATAAAGTCCCAAATCAACTGCAAGATACCTTTCAATGGCATCTAATCTAGTGGTCCATAACATTTAAGGTTTGCCCTAACTGTAAAATGAGTTATATGCAAATGGAAATAAGGTAGAACTGGTAATGTTTCACTTAGCATCTCTCAAATTCAATCACCAAGCAATTGGCACAAATCAATTAAGGTGGATAATCTGCAAATTGCACAAGTTCAAAGATCCTCATAGAGAAAATGGATATGAATGTGTTACTTAAAGTAACTCAAATCACCACATAAGCACTCTGATCCATCGCACATTCTGGAGACTTAAGAACAAATGGTTCGCTTGCAATCACTTAAAATACAAAAAGGAAAATCATTAAATCTCTTGTATTGATGGATATGTCAGTTGACTGGCAGGATATATGGGAAAAACTGTACCAAAAAGGACTAGAACAGAACATACCAGATTGTCTGATACTAATACAAGCAGAAAAACATCGAAAATAAAAACTCAATTAATGAATTCTAACAAACCAATCAAAATAACAAGGACAATAAAAAGGAAAAATTGAATACCACATGCATGCATGCACCCACCAATCCACACACCCATCAACCCATAAAGCTAAATAGATAAACTAAGCTCATTTCAATCATAAACTTTCCATGTTTGAAAACACCAAACATTTCTCTTTTTTCCCTTTTTTTGAAGTACACCACAAATTTGAAACTCCTGTAGCAATGAAATTGGAATAACCATAGATGTTCGGTCCAAATTCTGCTCCTATGCAACTTTTGCACTTGCATGTTCTTTATGGATACACCCATCCAACCATAAAGTTAAATATATAACCCACGCTCATTTCAATCATAAGCTTTCCCTTTTCAAGAATGTCAAACATTTTTCTTTTTTTCCTTTTTTTTTTTTTAAGTACACCACAAATTTGAAACTCCTGTAGCAACGAAATTGGAATAACCATAGATGTTCAGTCCAAATTCTGCTCCCATGCATCTTTTGCACTTGCAAGTTCTTTATGGATAGTATTCCATCTACTACCATAGCCATCAATATATTGAACAAGGACTTCTGCTCATGGGTACATTAGAAGGAACCTTGTCAGTTGTTGTTAAACTTGACCATGGATTGCAGAGTCTAATCATTGACAAACCCCATCTTATGAGAGACACCTAGATACTTGAAATCCCAAATTCCCCCGGAAACATGGGGGAAAGCTCAATCCCACTAGTATTCTTATTCAAGTAGTTAACATTTCTCTTCGATAAGCATTCCTTTAGCAAGCGCTTGCGCCCTTGCTACACAAATAACATCTCTTTGACTAAATCAAACAAACAAAATCCTTCCAGCCCTGCTACCTATCAAACATGAGAGTGTGAATGGAAGTGGATTGGGAATGGGGGTGGCTAAGTGCTCCCCCTCCCCAACCAAAAGAAAGGAGAGAAGAAGAAGAAAAAGAAGAAGAAGAAGAAATAGAGAGGTGTTGACATGCCTGGTAAACATCTATTGATAATAATGGTAAATATATTATAATTATGACATGATTATCAAACATAGTTTATAGTATTATTTTCTTTGAAACTGAATTTGGTGTTTGTGGTTCATAGAAGATCGGTCCTAACAGTTAACAGTTTTGATATTAGATGCTTGGTCCAGAAAAAGGTGATCTTAAGGGTCAGCAAGCATAAGCCAAATTCTTGAAGTCCATGCCACAAGTAGAACATTTCAACCTACTAAGGAATTGCTATTAAAATGCCCCATGAGGAGGAAAACATGACAAACAAATATCATGATGGATGAGAATCATCTTTTAAATCAGCTTAAGGGACAACAGGCATAATAAGCATACTAGATGAAGAGAGAGAGAGAGAGAGAGACAGTAAGCGAGAAAACGAGCTCGCTCGCTAGCACGCGAGAGAGAGAATGAGAGATGAAGCACGAGATTATGCATATACCACTAGAATAACATACATTTACTCATCAGGAATGAATTTATGAGGATGAAAAAGAAACATGTTGGTTTGGAGGATGCATAATTTTGATTTTGAAAGAATGGAATGGTGAAACTAAAATAACCATGAAAATGCAATACATTAATATCTCAATCTTTGCAAGTGCAAAGGTAAGCTAGAGTCATAAAAATGTGATAGGGATAAAAGAGTCCAAAACACCTTGACATCACAAAGGCTTAAAGACAACCATATGGTTGAATAAACTCAAGTTCCAACCTACATAGAGGATTACTATGCTCCAGCTGATGTTAATAGATGCACTCACACTACTCTCACATATTCTCAACGAAAGACCTTTCCACTCTCAAACCAGTTCAAATCATAGAAATAATAATGTGTGAAATGTTGAATCAATGTACTAGAGGAGAGTAAAGCAGAACCTTCCTCCATAACATGCAAATAAGTTCAAAACAAACAGATAGAAAAATGAAAAACAAAAGTTCAAATCATTCTACCCCATATAACAAGGTCTTCCAAATCGTTGGCACTAGACTAAAATTGAAGAAATCTTAGCCCTTGAATTAATCGTCTAATTTCAGCACCAAGAGTAAACATATACAAGCAAATTTCCAAATATGTAGATCATAGGACAGGCAGTCAGAGTAAGCCACAGGCGCATGGATAAAAGGCATCATATACAAATAACCCATGGTTCCTGGAATACAGAAGTCAGAGTGGAAAATTTTGTAAGCTTGCAGTTGTGCTACAGCAATTTCATGGAAAAGTATATCTGGAAAAATTATGCCAGCAATACCACGTGGAACATAAATGAATGCCACAAGATCTGCAATGATGCATAGATTACTGATAACAGAATCATACCCCTTTTATTCTTTGCTCTGGTGAACTCCTTAGCCTTTTCAACCTCAGCAGCAACTTTCTTCAGGAGAACTTTCTCCTTTTTCTCTAGCATCTCAAGCGTCTAATACATATGTATAGCAGTAAGTTAGGAAGTAATCTAACAGATAATGCAATATTTATGAATTTGAGTTGCATGGCATAATCACATATCCTATAAATTATCTCAAAGAAGTTTATCAATGTAAATCTATGTTTACATATGCACATGAAAATTTGATAATTTATATTTCGAATGTCTTTTGTTGGTATACATGTACATCTATATGCACGTAAGATATAAGACAGCAAATATAGCAAAGAAACAAGTTCATAGGTGATTTATTTACAGAAAGATCCCCCTGTGACATGATCATTTTTCATACCACATTTTCATGAAAGAGTATGTTCTGTTAGCAACGTTTGCAATGTACAAAATCAGGATTCATAACAGAAAATCAGATCTTCCATCCATGACACAGTATTTTTGTCCACCTGACTGACATTCCTAGTTCTCCCATAGGTAATTCAACTGGGCCAAATCTTGCAAGTTGTGACTTCAATAAAGAAAGAATAAAAAGGAGAAAAGCCAATGACAGACTGACCTACCATTTGAAAATTAGATTGTTCCTTCCAAAAACAAAGTGATTAGATGTGATGATGACTTGCTGGAAGCAGCAGGGCAGATATATAATGACTATTGGATTTCACATATGAGTAATAAAATTTGTACAGCCAAAAATAATAGGAAAAGTGTAATCAATAAAAAGAGTATGATAACTAAATTATGGTCAACTCACCACCCAACATCTATGCAAATGATGCTTTAGAGATGTTAACAAAGTGTTTCCTGGTCACTAGCAAACTCAATTGCCTCAACCTAGGCTCCTGGCAAGCATTAAGCTCATCATCCTTCTTATTCCAAGGCATATTTTCTATAATCACGCATGATTTCATAAAAAGAAAGCCACAGGCCAATTTTCTCCAATAGATGTGTGATGCATCATAGTTGGGAAAAGGCTTAGATGAGTTGACTTGAGTTTTAGATGTGTGATGCATCAGTTTAGAAAAGAGCTCATGCAGAAGCATGATGTTTTATAATCCTCAGAATAATAAATAACTTGTGCTTGTTTCTTTTTTCCTGTCAAAGTTCTAAAGGCATTTGCTCGTTACCTTTTTCTTGACAGAAGGTCTGAAGGCATCTATACAAGCGCAGACACTCCACAGCGTATTCTTCCAGAATGGGATTTTTAAGAAGACATGGAAGTCGTTTAGACTCTTGTGAATATTGTTTCCATCAGAGCACACAGCTACTTTTAGGCTATTAGACAGCCAATTAACAGATCCATTCCTATAACATCTTCTACTCTGGATAAAAGGATTGCAGCTATGTTCGGAGCTGTTTGCCATCAGGAGGGAATAGGTTCTTTGCATGCCAAGGTGGTTTACTCCCAGGTTTAAGAAGGCTGGTCCCATTGGTGCATATCATTTCTGGTTGCTAGTTGAAAACAGCTAATTAGGACTTTGTTTCAGGCTCCACTACATACATGCATTATAGATTCAGAGCAGGAAACCAGTATAAAAAACGGGACTTCCAAACTTGACGCCAAAAAATTAAAAAAAAAAATCATCACCCTATGGCGATCAAATTCAATTCACGTCAAAACCATCACACAAGATGCCCACCAATTTCAAATCATATATTGTCCGCGAAAACATGATACCAGATTCACCATAAAATCCCCCATAACATATTCCTTTATAATTTAAGAATTAATCGACAAATAAATAAAAAGAAGATGAAAATATTATATATATACCTCGTTTAGCTTGTCGAGGGTGGCCAAGGCATTCGTCTGCTCCTTGGGCTTTCCAAAAATCCTACTAAACATGGTGGCCGGATTCTAAATAGCTCGCCTCTGCGAAGAAAACAATAGAACACCTCTCAAATTTGCGATCCCGACCCAAAACCCTTAGACGAAAGCTTGCAATAATTCCTCCCTCCGATCCGAGAGATAATTTAGAAGACCACCCTTTGGTCGATTGTATCAAATGACTAGAAGGGAAATAAAAGAGGAGATTTTGAGCGGTAATGGATCAAATTTCTCAAGAAGTAGGGAGGAAACGTACCTAGCGTGTCAAAAAGAGATCGATCGATTGTCAAAAAGAGATCGATCGAATCGATCGATCTGGGAAATTAGGTTTGAACAGAATGATCGAACACGAAAAAGGATCGATGGCGTTCGGTTTAAATTGAAGGCGAATTCGAGGGTTTCTTCGAGGAAGTCGCACAAGAGGGGAGGATAGATCTCCTCCGAGTCCCCCGCTTGAAGAAAAGGAGAAGTGAATAAAAAACCCAACCCATCAATATATGTGAACGATAAATTCACTACCCTTCTTATTGAAAAAAGTTCTGTTTCCGCGTAAAGTAGAAACAGGGAGTAGTGGAATCAATTTAAAGGGGAGTATACTTATCGATTATTTGATAGACTTCGTCACAATTATGGGTTGATTAGGGGATGACCCACGACTGGCATTGCAAGCCCAAGGTTTTCCTTCCGTTCTAAGGAAACGGCACGTCAGAGATGATACTAATTTTTATAAAGTATTTTTTAGGTTAAAACATAATTTCAGCCCTTAAACTTTCACTTAAAATTTATATTCATCCTTAAATCCTTAATTACCACAATTTAATCCTTTATATTTTAAAATACTATATTACTAAATCCTATTGCATTAGATGGGCTAAAATTAATGAAAATAATTGATGTGTCATGAACATAAAATATAGATCGATTGGTAATGATGTGCTAATTATTTTATTAATTTTAATTAACCTTATATAAAGAAATATTTGGTTTATGAAATTTTTAAAATATAAGAAATTAAACAATAACAATTGAAAGTTTAAGGATCAAATTGATTTTTTAGCGAAAGTTTAAAGGATCGAAAGTATATTTTCACTTTTCTTTCAATACAATGAGTGATTGATATATTTTACTTAATTAATAAATATATTATGATAATAGATTAGATATTTGCATTTTAGGAAAGGAATGTGGATTTTAACATTTTTACAATAAATAATTAGACCTTTCCTCTTTTTTTATGTTCCATTTTATTTCAAAAATTTGAATCATGCAATTTTTTTTCATTTTAATTTGATAATAAATTAGTTTAAAGATTTATGGTTCAATGATTCAATCTAGAAAGAGCTAAATTTTCTAGATTTTAATTGTTACACATATCATTACAGGGCTTCAAACAAAATTTATAGTTGTCTTAAATGGATCAAAGCTTTTATATTGTAATAATTGGGATAATAGATCAGCATATTCACTCATTGGCATGTTTATTTTATTTTTTGTTACAAACGGAGAGTCACACCATTTTAGGATGAGTCAAGTCCAATATATCATAATATAAAATTTGGATAAAAACCAAAGGGCACGAGTCACCATGCTTCCAGCTTCAAGGTCCGAAATGGTAGGCCATGCGGGCAGCTACCTAGTCAGCCGCTGAGTTAGCTTTCCGATAGATGTGCCAAATCTGGGCACTATAAGCATAATAAAACATAGTCTGAATATCGCGGATTAAGGGGTTAGTAAGCAAAAGGTCACCATAGTCTTATTGAAGCTAGCAAATAATCGTAATAGAATCCTCCTCGATAATGAGCTAAAAATTACTTTTTTCTTCTGATAAGCAAAAAGTTTAAATTTATAACAAATTAGTTATTAATTTTCTAAACCAAGTTAAGCTCAGCTCAAGTATGAGTAAGGATTACTTTGGTAAAATAATTCGTAATCCCAACCATTACTTTGGTAAAATAACATTTAACTAGCATGAATTTGAATTAGATTTTATAAAAAAAATTCAAAGAAGATGCTGTGATGCCATTTAAAATTTAATTTCATATATGCGACGAACTAAGCATACTTGACGAATATTATAACACTTTCTAGAGTTTAAATATTTAATTTTATATATAAAAGCATTTGTTATAGTCATTGCATTACATTATAAAACAATATTACCATTATGCCAAGCTTCATCCTTCTTGTTGAGTTTATTAATTAATCATAAAATTAACTTATTCATCTTAGAAATTATTGATAAGAATGATCTATAAAACCTCATTTGTAAAGAAAAATATTAGTTTTGATACAAAACTAGTTATGTCTTGTTTCTTTTAAATTTGTTCGTATTTATGGTAAGACAAACAATGTTGTGGATTAGGTTGCATTTTTTATTGCCTTATACATAAATAGAATTATTGGAGATTGATGCACCAACTTCAAAATCTACCTTTTTAATTCAAATCAACTTCTAGACATGTAAATTATATCTTGGTCATTAAGAAAAAGGGAGAGACATGTATTGATAAAACTTGTAAATATGTAACTTTTATACAAGATTAGTTCCTCTTATTTTGTCTCCTTATTTCGATTAATTCCTCTTAGCTAATCAAGGTTCATTAATGACATTCCTAGAGAACACTTTAAATTTTTCATTATTAAATAAGGAGAAAGAACCAAGATTTTGCTTACTTTTTTAAAAAAAAGAATGTATGATCATGGAGAATTATATGTTCATATGCATAGAAAGAATATTATGGAAATAAAAAAAAGCATATTTATTTAAGTTTAATCATAATACTATTGAAGAAATAATAGAATTTAGGTGCAGTGCTTTAGGTGTAAGCATAGTAGTTTCCTCTTTATCTCTCTTACTTTTATCTGAATCATCATCATATAAGGCTTAGGCATAAATTAATATAGTTAAGAAAAAGCAAAAGAAAGATAAGAAGAGTCCTAGCATTCACACGTAAAGCATGCTTCTAAAATTTATCGTTAAAAAGAAACATCGAGAAGTTTATGATTTTTTTAAAAATATTTATACATCAACTTTAAGCCAATTTTGTGAACATTCTTTACATAATTTTTCTATTTCAATTTTAAAATAATGAGTTATGGAGGGATATATGATTTTTTATTTTTATACTTCATACTATGATCTTAATTTTTTTTTGCTTTGAATAAATTTGGAGAAATAAGGAAAGGTTAGAAGGGATAAACTTATTGTTTTGGTTAAAGGTTAGAAGGGATAACTTATTGTTTTGGTTGAATGAATGGGAGAGGGATATGATTAGAGCACAAAGTTTATTTAATGTATATTAAATTTTATTATAAAAATAATATTATATTCTTTTTATATATTAAAGAGAAAAAAGAAAAAAATATTTTGGTAATTGGATTATTGTTTGGGAGAGGATAAGAGTATCAGACACCCTCCCGCTTTAAGATTCCCAAAAGAGCTTATGTGTGGTGTATGATCTATCGCAGCGGATTGCCTCCTGAAGTTTCGTCCCTTGTCGCCCGCTGCGAGAACATCCGCTCATAACCTCGCTCTCTTTTCTCGAGTCCATTCCAGCTCGCTAAAACCCTAGCTTCGACCCCGTCTCTCCTTTCCCCACTCTCCCCCTCGCGGATCCGCGATGGACGATAGCCTTTACGACGAGTTCGGCAACTACATCGGTCCGGAGATCGAGTCCGACCAAGACTCCGACGCCGATGACGATGCCGGTGACTCCGGCGACGAGTCCCCCGCTGGCTCCGCCGGCTCCGCGCGCTCCGACGACGAGGCCACCACCCGCCCCGATGGCTGGATCACCACCTCCGGTGTCGGTGCCGATGAGATGGAGATCGACCCCGCCGCCTCCCAGATTGTCCTTGCCGAGGACAAGAAGTACTACCCCACCGCCGAGGAAGTCTACGGCGAGGGCGTGGAGACCCTCGTGATGGACGAGGACGAGCAGCCCCTCGAGCAGCCCATCATCAAGCCCGTCCGCACCATCAAGTTCGAGGTCGGCGTCAAGGACTCCTCCACCTACGTCACCACCGAGTTCCTCCTTGGCCTCGCCTCCAACCCTTCACTTGTCCGCAATGTCGCCCTCGTCGGCCACCTCCAGCACGGCAAGACGGTGTTCATGGACATGCTTGTGGAGCAGACCCACGAGATCTCGACCTTCGATCTCGATAGCGAGCGGCACATGAGATATACCGACACTAGGATCGACGAGCAGGAGCGCCGGATCTCCATCAAGGCCGTGCCCATGTCCCTCGTGCTCGAGGACAGCAACGCCAAGTCGTACCTCTGCAACATAATGGACACCCCCGGCCATGTCAATTTCTCTGACGAAATGACTGCTGCTCTCCGCCTCGCTGATGGGGCTGTGCTGGTTGTGGATGCCGCGGACGGTGTTATGGTATGTACTGCTTCTGTTCTCCTCATCAATTGATTCTTAATTCTTGTTTGATGTAGTTTTAGTTGAACTTAATCGAACTTATTTGGTATAACAGCAGTGTATAGTATTTCTTACGGAAGGTATCATAGGAAGCATGACTGTATATTGAGCTTAACTGCATTTTTTTTAATGTGTCACTATCATGCAACCGGATTTTCACCATTTAAAAGTATAGATAAATCATTGGGTGGTGTGAATGTATGAATGTGATATAAGGTTTAACCGTTTAGGTATATCTGAATAAGTTTCAGATCTGATATAAACATGACTTTATTGATCTTAAGACTGAAACATCCTTAGAACCTACTCATTAGAATATTGCTCTCTGGTTCGAGTTTAAACATTTGGAGCCTGTGAGTCTTATCTGGAATTCCTTACCTTTTGGTTGAAGGCTTTACAATGTTTGCTGGTACTTACAATGTTTGCTGGTAAACAATCATTTTCCCCAATTAAGTGTATGCTTTCAAATGAATTGAAAATGCATTCCAGGAATTCCGAAAGCATTAGATTTAGTTTTTGTTGAATTCAGTTGAATTGTATGAGATTATATCATATCATGGTGTTTTTGTATAGAAGTTGTCTCAAGAAGCATGAATGAATATTCAAGTGCGTGTTGACTATTATAGAACGGGGCTTTGCACTGTTTAGAACTTTAAATCAAACATTTTTGATGGTGAGAATGGATAAGTGTGATAGGAACTGAAATCCATATGCAATTTTGTAGTTTGAAGTTCTGAGCATGGGTCAACTTTCATATTAGACATGAACAAAATTATGCTGTCTCAATGGATTTCTCAAGCGGTTCTTCTAAATTTCATATAATCTACATAAATATGGAAAACAAAATTTGGGAGAAAATGTCCATCTATTGCATTTTGGAGCGCTAGATTTCTATTTATTTGTGGTGTTTCAATTATATGTTGTGGATTTGTTTTTACATTCTTGACATGATAGAAATTTTCATGAATTGAGTGCCTTATTCATCATACTCTATTCTATTTTTGTGCATTTCGAGGTTGGGTCATTATTAGGACCAATTTGCTCATATTACAATATCAACCATTTATTGGATTATGTCTTTGCAAACTAGAATGATAATTCAACAACTTAAAAGCATGGTTTTGAAAACCAGACCGGTTCGGCTGGTCGAATCGGTCCAATCGGGAACCGGTCATCAGTTCGGTCCAGTTTATTATTAAAGTTGGCTTTTATATGATCCGATGAAAATCGAAAAAACCCATTGAACCAGTTGGGTTTCGAACCGGGTTGGATTTTAGACTTTTAGTTTTGATAAATGAAATTAAGATTGATTTTTTTGGGTTTTTAATTTGTCACTTGAATTAATATTTATATTTTATTATTTTATTATTAAATTAAAAATTAATTATAATATCATTCGGTTTGACCAAACCGGTTTATCCGGTCGAACCGATTGACCTCTGGCCCAAATGTTAAGCCGGTTTGTTGTCCGATCCGGTTTTCAAAACATTGCTTAAAAGTATTTATTTAAAGTGTCAAGGTGTTGATGTCTAGTAATTAAGTCCCAATACAACACACTCGCAACACAAAGGTTTGTCTGAAATCTAGGGTAGTGGCTACTATATGAGTAAAGTACATGCTACCAGCGAAAAAAAGAAAAAAAACTTGTAAGAGTGAAACTTCAATTAATTGTTATTGGTATATAGTGCTTGAGGTTAAAATGAACATAAATTTTTTCATAGATTTAGCATGCTTGAGGTTAAAAAGGCTTTGAGTAAAATGAAAAAGCAAAGGCATTAGGACCAGAAGCAATTCCTATTGAGGTTTGAAAAGGCTTAGGAGAAATTTGAGTCATATGGTTAATCAATTTATTTAACAGGATTGTAGCAAGTAAAAGAATGTCGGATGATTGGATAAAAATATATTAATACCCATATACAAAATTAAAGAAGATATTCAAAATTGTGCAAATTATAGAGGGATTAAGTTGATGAGTCATACAATAAAATTATGGAAAAAAGTAATAGAAAATCGAATAAAAACTGAAACTTTGGTGTCAAATAATCAATTTGGATTTACGCTTGAAAAATAGACCATAGAAGCTATTTATTTATTAAGAAGATTGATGGAGAGGTATAGAAAAAAAAAAAAAACCTTCATGTGATCTTTATTGATTTAGAGAAAGTATATGATAGAGTACCTAGACATATAATATGATGGATTTTAGAAAAAAAAAGGAGTTACCAAAAGGTACATAGAATTGATAAAAGATATGTATGATAAAGCAATAACTATTGTTAAAACAATAATAGGAGAAACTAGTGAGTTTTTAATTAATGTAGGTTTATATCAAAGATCTGCCTTAAGTCCGTATCTTTTTGTTTTAGTTATGAATGAATTAACCAAACATATTCAAAATGATATCCCATGGTGTATGTTATTTGCAGATGATATAGTGTTGATTAATAAAACTTAATATGAAGTAAATGATAAGCAAGAGATTTGGAGAGAGGCTTTAGAATCTAAATGTTTGAAGCTTAGTAGAACTAAAACTGAATATATGGAATATAATTTTAGTGGGAGCAGAAATACAAATGAAGAAATAGTGAAGATTGCAAGCTAAGAGATACCAAGGAGTGAAAAATTTAGGTATTTGAGATCAATTATCCAGCAAGAAGGTAAAATAGGTGAAGATGTGAATCATAAAGTTAAAGCAGGATGGATTGAGTGGAGGAGTACTTCGGGAGTATTGTATGATCTGCACATATCATTAAAATTGAAAAAAAAATTCTATAAAATCGCTATTAGGCTAGTTATGCTATATGGAACAGAGTGTTGGGCAATACTGAAATAACATGTAAATAAATTAAGTGTAACAAAAATGTGCATGTTAAGATGGATACGTGGCAAAACTTTAAAAGATAGAATTAGAAATAAATATATAGAGAAATGATAGAAGTAGCCCTAATTAAAGATAAAATTAGAGAAAATCGATTACGGTGGTTTGGACATATACAACGAAGATCTTTAGATGCTCCCGTTATAAAGAATGATCTTTTAACAATCCATGGTAAAGATAGAGGTAGATGTAGATCTAAACAAATATGGACAAAAATAATTAAAAAAAGATAATAACTATTTGTAATTTGAATGTCGACTTAGTTCTGAATAGAGCAGAGTGGAGAAAGCAGATTCATGTAGCCGACCCCATGTAGTTGGGAAAAGGCTTAGATGAGTTGAGTTGAGTTGAGTTGGTATATAATGCTTATCTTGTGTTATTATTAGGGGAAGAAAACTGTGCTATCAAGCAGTGAGGTTGATTCAAAATTGCGTTATGTCTATTAGGAATTTTTATTAAAACCACTTAATTCTCGCATATGATGTTTTGCCTATTTTTTGATGAGCAGGTAAATACTGAGAGGGCTATACGTCATGCAATACAAGAAAGACTTCCCATTGTTGTTGTGATAAACAAGGTGATAATTTAATTTTTTGTATCAGCCGCCTTGTTTCATAGTTTATATCTCTACTTCTTATCTCAATTTAAAATGATCAAGTGTTTGTTGCCATATGATGTATTAGGTTGATAGACTTATTACAGAGCTCAAGCTGCCTCCGACTGATGCTTATTTCAAACTGCGGCACACTTTGGAAGTTATCAATGATCTTATCTCTTCTTACTCCACTAGTGTCGGAGGCACTCAAACAGTTGATCCTGTATCTGGGAATGTGTGTTTTGCAAGTGCTAGTGCTGGGTGGTCATTCACTTTGCAGTCATTTGCTAAACTTTATGTAAAACTCCATGGCATTCCTTTTGACTATTCAAAGTTTGCAGCCCGTCTGTGGGGTGACTTGTATTATCATCCTAATGAAAGGGTCTTCAGGAAGAAACCCCCTATGGGTGGAGGAGAAAGATCATTTGTCCAGTTTATTCTCGAACCTTTATACAAAATCTACAGCCAGGTAATTGGAGAGCATAGGAAGAGTGTGGAGGCAACTCTTTCAGAACTTGGTGTAACCCTAAGCAATGCAGCTTATAAGTTGAATGTCAGGCCTTTATTGAGGTTGGCATGTAGTTCTGTCTTTGGATCTGCAACAGGCTTCACTGACATGCTTGTCCAGCACATCCCCTCAGCCAAGGATGCTGCAGCGAAGAAGGTAGAGCACATATATACAGGCCTCAAGACTCATATATTGCTGAGGCTATGAAAGACTGCGATCCTTATGGCCCCCTTATGGTTAATGTTACAAAACTCTATCCCAAGTCTGACTGTAGTGTCTTTGATGCTTTTGGGCGAGTTTACAGTGGCACCATACAGACTGGTCAGACCTTACGTGTATTGGGGGAAGGTTATTCACCTGATGATGAAGAAGACATGACAGTTAAAGAGGTTACAAAATTGTGGGTTTACCAGGCTCGCTACCGTATTGCCATCAGCAAAGCACCCGCTGGTTCTTGGGTTCTAATTGAAGGTGTAGATGCCTCTATCATGAAGACCGCAACAATATGTCCTTTGGATATGGATGAAGATGTTTACATTTTTAGGCCCCTTCATTTCAACACACTTCCAGTTGTAAAAACTGCAACTGAACCACTGAATCCAAGTGAGCTACCGAAGATGGTGGAGGGCCTTAGGAAAATCAGCAAGAGCTATCCCCTGGCTATTACCAAAGTAGAGGAGTCAGGAGAACATACTATACTAGGAACAGGAGAGATATCTTGATTCTATCATGAAGGACCTTAGAGAGCTTTACTCTGAAGTTGAAGTCAAGGTATGTTTGTTTCCTTTGGATATGCCGTGTTAGGTACATATATTTCATGTGCACTTGTCTTCATCAAGCATTCATATCTTCCTTACACTGATGTAGGTGGCAGATCCAGTTGTGACATTTTGTGAAACGGTGGTCGAGACTTCCTCAATGAAATGTTTTGCTGAAACTCCCAACAAAAGAAACAAAATTACTATGGTAGGAATTATAATCTCGCCCAGGCCATTTCTTAGTTATGCCAATTGTGCACACCTGTGCACAAGTTAAGGATGCAAACTGACTGTATTACATTCCATATAGATTGCAGAGCCACTAGAGAGGGGTTTGGCAGAAGACATTGAAAATGGTGTTGTGAGCATTGACTCAAAACAAAAGGATATCAGCGATTTCTTTCAGAAACGTTATGATTGGGATTTGCTTTCAGCAAGGAGCATATGGGCATTTGGACCAGACAAGCAGGTAAAGATCCAAAGATAAATATAGCGTCCATGGGGACTCTTGAACCAGGAATAATTAAAGGATAATAAACTATATAGTCTCATTGTTCTTGTAATTGCATAACACCTTTTGATTAGGATATTAGTGTTGGCTCATTAGTTCCTTGAGAAAGTATTGGCAATCTCTAACTGTTGCTAATCATTAACTGTTACACCACCTTCATTTGTATGTTTGGTTCATACATTTATTTCCCATCACTAGAATATTGTCCTTATGATCAAGCACCAAAGTATCCTTATGCTTTAAGAAAATTGTGTTGAGACTTTTGACCAACTTGATGAATAAAACTATTCTGATTATATTTGTAGGGACCCAATATACTATTAGATGACACCCTTCCAAGTGAAGTTGATAAGAACTTGCTGAGTGCTGTCAAGGACTCCATTGTTCAAGGGTAAAGCATGGCTACATTTGTTCCTAACAACTTTGTATCTTATTTGTTTTCTCATATTTACCCAACGTCTTTCACAGATTCCAGTGGGGTGCCCGAGAAGGTCCTCTTTGCGATGAACCTATTCGGAATGTGAAATTCAAAATTCTCAATGCATCTATTGCTGCGGAGCCCTTGCATCGAGGAGGTGGTCAAATTATTCCCACTGCTCGGCGTGTCGTTTACTCAGCTTTCCTCATGGCAAACCCAAGGCTTATGGAGCCTGTTTACTATGTAGAGGTAACCTGAGTTGCATTCAATTAAATTAGAAGTAATAAATACAATCAACTAGTTCTTCTCTTTTGGAGTTTGTGGTAACATATTTGATACTTAGCTTTCGTTCCTTTTCAGATCCAAACACCCATTGATTGCGTCTCTGCAATCTATACAGTATTGTCACGCAGACGTGGACATGTAACAGCAGATGTCCCTAAACCAGGAACCCCTGTGTATATTGTTAAGGTCGAATATTCTGCCTTCTTTGAACTTGCATCATTTTCTGCCTAAGTCTAGATGCGGGAATGTGTTCATTTCATTTGCTCATATGCACTTGCATCAAGCTGATCTATAAAATATTCTTGTCACCGACTTTCTAAGATGTTATTTCAAAATTTTCAGGCATATATACCAGTGATAGAATCGTTTGGCTTTGAGACAGACTTGAGGTATCATACTCAGGGGCAAGCATTTTGCCTCTCTGTGTTTGATCACTGGGCCATTGTTCCTGGTGACCCACTTGATAAGAGCATAGTCCTCCGGCCTCTAGAACCAGCACCAATTCAGCACCTTGCTCGTGAATTCATGGTGAAAACAAGACGCCGGAAGGTATGTTTGCACTTGGATTTGCCTGTTTACCAGGATTTTCTTTGATAAGTTGGCCAGTAAAATTTCTAACTACTTTTGAACATGAATGTACTCTTTTATATGCAGGGAATGAGTGAGGATGTGAGCATAAACAAGTTCTTTGATGAGGCTATGGTGGTTGAACTTGCTCAGCAGGCTGCAGATCTTCATTTGCAGATGATGTAGTTTGTTGTGTCAAGTCGACCTTTAAATATTGATGTGCATAGCTAGTCATTTCTTATGCATGCGCTGTTCTATGCAGTAGTTTTCATTACACAAAAATTTGCGAGGATGGAGACCCAAGCCCTGTTGTTTATTCCACTTGTTGTGATGTTTTTTTGTTATTTAAATGTACACATATTATTAGGAGATTTTGCTGGTAGATATGGTACTCATAATGTCATCTACTTTTACGGTAGTCAGACTGGAATGTTGTTGGGGATAGATTTTGCTGCTAGGTATGCCATTCCTTTGCTTGTGGGCATGGCAGTGGTTAAGGGTTTTGAGCTGGACTCATAGTAATTAACATGAGATTACACAGCAAGCAATGGGTGTGTTAACAGTGTTGGGGAAGTATGATGCCTATCAGATATATCTATATCTGCAGTGGATAAACATCGTGGATTTAACCATGATGAGTATTACATCACATGGAAAATCATTGTTCATGTGTTATTATGTGTGTTTCTCTTTGTGTCTCCCTTTGGTTGAAGAGTGAATTGTTTATACACCTGATAGTTTATACCTTGTGGTAAAATGAGATCGGTTGCCTTGACTTTGCCTGAGATTTATGCTGCCAATCTTGTGCACAATTTCTTTCTGTATGACGTTGTCTGACGTTGTCTGAGTGGTTCTTGATTGGCTGCCATCAGTATATTCAAAATACCCAACCCTAGTAACAGACTGGTTGTAACGACCCGGGCCTTAGGCTTGCGGTACCCATGGATCCGTTTCTTTATAAGAAAGCAAGACGGATAAGGTTCACATCAACTTGGGCCACCACAGTTCAAAAGGAATTCAATTGGTACTTGTCCATCTTTCTAACTGGTTATAAATCATATGACTTTTAATTTTTCGATGTAGGACTATTGGGAAGGGTATCACAATCTATCTCTCTAGAGAGTGATGCTACGACGTGGGACTATTGGAAGAGGCATCACAATATGACGTGGGACTATTGGAAGAGGCATCACAATCTACCTTATAGAGTCATCAGGCGGGTAGGATTCAAGAGGTGAACTCCATAGGTTCAAAAGGTGGCTCTCATCCTCTATGGGATGTTCTGTGTGGCATTTAGCTTCTACATTTTTGGTTGGTGCGTGACTTTGATACCATATTGTAACGATCCGAGCTTGGGGTCTGCAACATCTACGAATCCGTTTCGTTACAAAAAAGCAAGACGAACAATGTTTACATCAACTTAGGCCATCACAATCCAAAAGGGATCAAATTGGTACTTGTTCATCTTCTTTAACTGGTTATAAATCATATAATAACTCTCAATTTTTTGATGTAAATTATTGAGAGAGGTATCATACTGATGAGAGATGGATTTAAAATAGGATTTAAAAGTTCATACGCTTTATGAACGTAAAGGCAGAACTGGAGTAAATAAAAAAATTACTGTGGAGTTTTCGTCCCTGAATGGATGTGAATACAAGGTATCTATGATTTCAATATCCAGGCTGTTACTCGTAGCTTTTGCTCTAATATCTACTCAAGGCTGGACTATGTCAGCAGACCGAAAAGTCTCGTATCCACAGGTTTTGGCACATTGTTATTCCTCTTTTTGTTGCTGGTTGCCCTTTTATCAAACTGCTTATTTTAGCATGTCATACATATTATAGACCATTTGATGCATCACATTAAGGCAACTAAAAAGAGGATTTTTTTTTTTTTTTTCCTTCCAGCCATTATCAAGTTATCATGTTAAAACAACATTTAGGAGCAGTCGGGTTCAATGCAAATGAACATTTGATTCTTCTCTTTTCATTAAAACAAAAAGTATATCTTCTGATATACTCAACTCACCTAAGCCTTTTCTCAACTACATGGGTCGGTTACATGTAAAACTAATGATATGTGATATAAAAAAAAAAAAATACTACTGAACTAGTAAAACTTCCTCAGCTGCAACAAGACTACAACCCATTGTAGTTCGGTTATATGTAAAACTACTGATATGTGATATAAAATAAAAATACTACTGGACTAGTAAAACTTCCTCAGCTGCAACAAGACTACAACCCATTGTAGTTCGGTTACATGTAAAACTACTGATATGTGATATAAAAATAGAAATACTACTGGACTAGTAAAACTTCCTCAGCTGCAATAAGACTGCAACCCATTGTAGTTCGGTTACATGTAAAACTACTAATATGTGATATAAAAATAAAAATACTACTGGACTAGTAAAACTTTCTCAGCTCCAACAAGACTACAACCCATTACGTGCCGCATATTAACATCTCAAGCAGCACCCTTCCCATAAAAAAAACAAAAACAAAAATCTCAAGCTGCACTGCTCCCATGCTCCTCTGAACCAAACGAGACACAACTGGTGCATGATCGAGCCAACTGCCACTCATGCTTGCAACTTCTTTAAGGGTGTGCACAGGGATCCGGAGGTAGGACCTCCTTGCCTGGGAGAGGAGTGCCACCATAGACCTATTACTTAAATGATCTTTTCCGCTCAGTTAAATTTCTTATAAGAACTACTCAAACTGATGAATTTCACGTAAAAACTTTGTTAAAGCCTTTTGACTGAGGCTTTATACACTCTTATACGTAGGTGTGAATCACAGTGTCCCCACAGTATCAGCAGCATTTACTGCTTGTTTTGGGATCCATACAAATTAGAAGGGCCTTCTGGAATGCCCAGCACATGTAGGCCAACCCCCACCTTAACACAAGAGTGTCCCTGTCATGTACAGCTCTTTAGATTTATCCATGATACAGGAGGATTTAAGGGAGCAGAAAGATCACGAGAGAAGCAAAGAAAGGAGGTAAAAGGGGCATGAACAAAAGAAGAAGAAATAACCTTTTTCTTTTAAGTTACCACCTGTCTGTAAAACTGAATAACATACAGAGCAAACAAGCATGCCATTGGAAATGGGAACAACTTCCTTATTTTGGGAAACAGTTTCTCCATTCATGCATTCAAGTTAAAATTTCACTGATGTTTCTACGTAAATACTAACGTACATTATGAATATATATAGAACAACATATTAGAAAGAAAAGAAGAACCAACCTTGTGATGTCTAACAATTTTTCTGATTAAAAAAAAAAAAAACTCTAGACAATTTTCTTGAACATGCCATTCAGTGGGAGAGCTCTGCACGTGCTTGAGATATTTTTCAAGAACATTATAGCACCTTCAAGAGCTGAACTTCAAAAACCAATGTCTCATTTGCATGAGAAAGAAGGCTTCTCCTTGGACCAAACTGTAAAACCAGCAAGTGTGGATGAAATGGTGTAAGACAGAGAATCATCAGATTGTATCTTCTAGCCATGTAATTTAGGTTGGTTTTGTATCTAACCTAAGGAGAAACGTCTCTAGCTCTATGTTGAGGGTATGCTGATGGCTGTTAAAGTTCTCAGTTCTTACAACATTTTTTGTTTTTTTTTTTCCAGAAAAGAATTGGCAAAGCCTCATTAAGACTCACAACGTCACAATTGGAAGCTACTCTAATGGGTATCGCAAAACAAAAACAAAGAGATGATACAAGATGTACCTCATCAGGGATTGGTTTCAAGGTCTCGTTGATATACCCCACGTCAGGAGGTATCAAAGCTCTCCTCTTGCCTGCACAACAGGTTGCATCAATAAGCATATAACACAAAGGAGAGATCAGTTGGTACTACCATACAAGGTTGACTAGAATTTGAGTAGGAGGAGACATAGTCCAAGTAAGAGAAGGAATTTTTATGTCAGGTCCTTAAACTGAACATGAGAAAAGAGTATCTTTTCAGTTATAAATTAAAATAATCAAATATTCTTTTACTTTTCTCTTTTCTCTATGCATGCAATATGAAATCATTGTGACAGTAGAGCATCGTTTTCCCAAATAAATCAAGGATTGATTCCTTTGCTAAGAACTCCTGAATCTGAAATTTTTCCTTCAAGATTTAGGGATTGCACCACAAAACCGGTATAATACAGTGAATCAGCAAATCTTTTTCATCACTGACAATGCCATGTCTTTACTTCCTTCCCCTCTCCCCAACAAGTCGTATATATAGTGGCTACATATTAAAAGAATGGCAAATTTTCAAGACACAACACAAGCTAGGTTACTTCATCCCGATTGCCACTTCAACCAATTCTCTAAGCATATTTTTAAGATGATAACCAAAAGCAGACAAATCAGACCATTAATATCTTCAAATTCGAGAATCTACCTCCGACTTTCATGCCAACTAAAACATCTTTCAAGCCCTTTATGATCTGTCAAACAAGGTGGAGAAAATTAACATTTTAAACAAGCAGAAAAACTCTAGATTGAAAATCATGTAGCAAGAAACAAGCTGCAACAAATACATAATGTTTGCTCCAATGAAAAACCAACACTTCAAAAGCAAGAAAACTATAGTGACCTCTTTTTCATCCAGAGAAAGTACCACGGGCCTGCTCTCACCACCAAATTGATCCACCGTGCTACATTTGAATTCACATGGAGCATAAGATCAAATAATGGTATTGATTTGCAAATTAATATGAGTGGTGAATAGGATTAAATGTATCAGGTTTCTTTCCTTCCTTTGGTGTTCATAATCCCACAATCAAATATCATATGACCTAGGGCCAAGGGACTCTTCCAATACCAGTTTATTGGATCAATGGTTATTACCTCACATTACTGGAAACGTGGCTGAAAAGGAAAGTTTCTTTTTGCTTTTTTTTTTTTTTTGGGTGTGTGTGAGGGTGGGTGGGTGGTTAGTGGAATTTTCTGCCAACATGACAACTAGGAGACATTTAAAATATGCCCTTAATTTGTATCATTCGTTCAAATAACAAATAGCAAATGCCATCAATATAGAAGCATCAACTTCAAATGTGGCATCTATGCCTCTATCAAAATAATATTAGAAGATTGTTGATATAGAACAACAATGGCAAAATAATAATAAAGCCTTAATCCTAAACTAATTGAGATTACCTACATGAATCTTTTTTTTCCATTTTGCTCGGTTTTGATTAATTTTTTTTAAGGTGCAAAGATTTTAAATCTTCTTTATCACTTTCTCTGCCTCTTTTTCTTTGTATATGTATTAACACACTTCTTCATACAAGTGCATCTTGAAGTATAAGTTGTATATGTCCAAACCATATAAAATATCCGTTCCTCATTTTGTCCGCAATTAGTGTTACATTCACCCTTTTATGAATAATACAGCTGATGCAAAAAAGAACAAAAAAAAAAATGCTTTACAGAAGCGAGTTTACCTATGCACAAAATATCCATTTGAACGCCGACAAACATAGTTAATTTCAACCAAATCACCTTCATGTGCTTCTGGGCCGACCCCTTCAACAATATCTTCAAATGGAAGAGATAAATCATTCATGAGCAGTCTACCACTAACAAATAGAAGTTCAGTGAACAAACTTTTGTTGCTCATAGGAAGAAGATGAAAATACTAGATTAACTTCTAAGGAATCACTACCTTGAAATTTTACACCACCGCTTAGCTTTTGATACCTGCATACTTTAAAATCAAAATAAATATACTTTTAATCTATGAACACTCACTATGCTCTGTTGATAAAGTGTTAAAGCTAAGAAACAACATGAAGCTGCATCCAAAAACATAAACTCTCAAGAAACCCGACCCTAATTCAAATCAAATCACATTACCGGATCAGCTCAGGATCCTTTGCCTCTTGCAGTGGCACTGAAAGAACAGGATTAGCATACAATACTGCAGCACCAAGAGCCACAAATTCTGAAAGAAACCACCTCCTTGATGTTTTGCAGAAATTATCAGTGGCAGAGCCTTTACATAATACCTTCACCCAGATCTTCTCGGGCTCCAATTTGTCCCCAACTCTGTTTAACACAAGCTATTGTTACCTTGGCATACCAGCTGAAACTGCAGCAGTATTGCCATCCATGTTCAAATGATATAATATGTATCCAATGGTCACGGAAGACAACAGTGAGATAGCAAAAGGAAAATTCATTGCAGACTATAAACTCCATGTTGTGGTCAAATCACTTTGATCCAATTGTGGACATCATGTCAGCAAGGTTTCCGTTCAATTTCGAAATTAATTGATTCTAATTTATGATTTCTTCTTGGCTTTTTTCCTTATATTCTAATAGTTTCAAAAGCAAACGCAAACTAGCAATATATAAAGGAAGCAAGAGGTAAAACTACAACAGAATGAGCATAGACCAAATGGCACGCATGTGTCCAGCGAAAGATCGCTAGGACCGAGCTCCTGACTAGTGCTTGTGCCCAAATTAACCAATCCTCCACACCATTCTAACATGATACTTGATTTCTTACTTTCTTTCAGAAGTCCTACAATTTTTGTCCTTCCCATATGGAAAAATGCCTAAGGGTGTGAGCACCACTTCACTATCCAAGCAAGCAAACAGCTAGCTTCAAAGCAATGGAACAGAATGAATTTTCTTTCTAGAAATATGAAACAGGACAACTTGCTCGATTCTAAGCATGTGAGGCTTCGGATTTAAAAATCAAATTAGATTATTAGTTCTTGGAACAAATTGACATGCGCAAGGCATCAATAATTGAACTCCATATTCTCAGTTGACTACCATCTTGTTCTTTTTTTTTCAACGATTTTTTAAAACATATTTATCTATATTTTAGAAGAAAAAAACAACAGCAGCAACAACAACATGGAAGGGCCTAAAACTTCACAACCGTGGTTTTGGGAGGGAAATTCTCGTGAGGGAATCACAAGATGAAGCCTTTTCCGAATATTCTATCATATGGACTGGAAATACAACGAAATGCGAGCTCAAAAATTTAACTTGCCGCAAACTATGAAGATGCTACAGATTAATACTACGAGAGAGAGAGAGAGCAGTATAAAGAAGAGGAAGAATAGGGGAATTTTGGTTATTACGTTGGAGACAAGGAGTTGCAGCGGCTGATCGGAGTTAGGGTTCGAAGGGCCCAAGCCTCCATTCCAGTGGCGGAGAGAAAGGAGGGAAGATAGGACGACGCCGCGAGAAGGCCAAGCCTCGAAAAGAGACGAAGTAAGATAAAGCGTCTTAATGACTTCTCCTCCGTTAACAAGTGGTTGCCCTCCTTTGCAGCAGAGCACCCAAATGGATTCTTCTGCAATTATTAATTAACTATTTGTAAAATTTCGTGATTTTGAACACCATTTCGAGGGATTATTTTTTTTTTTTTTTTTTTTTTTTTTTTGTACAGACGGGTGATCACACCCATGCAGGGTGAGTCAAACCCGAAATATCGGAATATAATATTTGGCCTAGAATAGTAGGGCAAGGGTCACCCCGCTGCCAGCTCCAAAAGCCAGAGTGATAAGCCACTCGAGCAGCAATCCAATCTGCAGCTCCATTGGCTTTCCTGTAGATATGCCGAATCTGGGCACTCGCAGCTCCTAAAAGAAGAGATCTGATATCACTGATCATGGGGATGGACGACCGATAGTCAGTGGAATCCTGACGGATCCAGCTAATAACTGTAGCAGAATCACCTTCAATAATAAGCCTTTGGACACCCAGGGTCCGAAAGGCATAAGAAATACCAGCCCACGCCGCATACAGTTCAGCATAGGGGACAGTAGAGTCAAGCAATCTAAATCCGCCAGCCGCAATCATCATGCCATCTGACCCTCTGATCATAAAAGCTGAACCCGCATGTCTACCGCGAACACTCCCATCAAAGTTGATTTTAATAAACCCTAGGGGTGGGGGCTCCCAAGAAACAAAGACCGTACGCCGGTGCGCTACCGAAGTAGCATGGGAGTCCCAGTGGCCAGGGCAAGCAGAATCCAGAGAGCTCTGATGGAAAGTATACTCAGCAGCTGAGGAGACAGCGGACCTAATGACTCGAATGGAGGTAGGAGCCTCCTCAGTGAAAACAATATGGTTCCGGGATAACCAGATCTGGTACGCAATATAAACCCATCTCGGAACCATCTGATAGACACCATTCTGCATAGCCTGCCTAATCAGCCGAAGGACTGATAAACACTGGGAGTCTGAATCATGCTCCCAAGGACACATCCTCGAACTATGCCAGATCTGTCTTGCTCTACTGCATAAGAAGATAGCATGATCTATTGTCTCCTCCTCGAGACCACACAACGGGCATATAGGCATGATGCTCAAACCTCTCCTCGAGAGCAGGGAACAAGTCGGAAGAATACTCCAAGCAAGCTTCCAACGAATAGACGCACTCTAGGGTGAATGGAAAGATGCCAGATCCAAGCCAAATCCATCACTTGATGGGGCAGAGGCCGATAGATATCGACGAGGTCCCTCATAGAAGCCCGGGGCGAACAAGTTCTCCTCCAAACCCTAGAATCATTAGTGTGGCCCGGAATGAGAGGAAGAGAAGTAACACGACGGTAGAGCTCATCCCCGAAGAAGCACGATATCGATGAGGAAAGCCAAGCAGAATGATCATGAGAAATAAGATCAGAGACTCTCATTCCATTAGGGATATCAGTGGTAACAAAAGTAGGCCATCGAGAAAGTGGAAGGTCAGTAATCCAGGCGTCCTGAAGAACATCCACAGAGGAACCATCGCCAATCATCCAAGAAATGCCATCAAGAACAGCCGGAGCATGACGACATACCTCTTTCAGAAGAAGGAGTGCCGGTGGGAGGATTGAGGGGAAGCAGAGTGATTCCAGTCACCATATTTGGCACGCATGAAGGAGCTCCACAAACAATGCGGATCAAGCAAGAACCGCGAAGCATGCCTAGCTATAAGAGCTTCCCGCCTGGCCATAAGAGACTGGATCCCGAGCCCTCCCTTAGCAGTCAGCATACAGACAATATCCCAAGCAAGAAGATGAACACCATGACCTTCCTGCATAGAGGCCCAAAGGAAGTCCCGAAAGTATCTCTCAATCTTTCGCAAACAAGTCAGAGGGATGGCCGCATTAGATAACAGATAGAGAGGAAGAGAAGACAGGATTGAGCGAAGAAGAGTAATCCGAGCCATCATAGAGAGCCCAGTAACCTGCCACCCTTTTAGGCGATCGCGGACCCTCCTTTCCAGGATACTGAAGTCGGAAATCCGAGGCCTTCTACCCATGATGGGAATCCCAAGGTAAGACAGCTGATCAGCTTGAGTAGAAATCCCCATAGTTTGCAATATAGAACCCCTGACCATGGGAGGCGTCTTTGGGCTAAAACAGATCAAGGACTTGTTGAGATTAATTCTCTGACCAGATGCCCGACAATAATCTTGCAGAATGGTCGCCAAAATGGAAGCATTACGGGTAGAAGCCTTCCCTAGAAGAATGCAGTCATCCGCAAACATTAAGTGGGAAAGAGTGGGCCCAAGAGGACCAGCAGAATAGGGCTCCAAAGATGAGTCCATCTGAGCCTGAGAGAGAGCCCGGGACAGAGCATCAGCAGATAGAATAAAAATGAAGGGGGAAAGAGGACATCCCTGCCTCAAGCCAACCTCAGAATGGAAGTAATCAGTCTGGCCTCCATTAATAAGGAGAGAGAAAGACGGCCGGTGGACACATGCCATAATCCAGGTAATAAAGAGATCATGAAAGCCGAACTCCTGGAGGGTACATCGCAGAAAGTCCCAACTCAATCTGTCATAAGCTCTCTCCATATCAAGCTTGACAGCCATGAGACGCTGACGACTAGAGGCACGCTGCAGATCATGCATAAACTCCTGGGCTAAGAGAGCGTTATCAGTAATACTCCGCCCCCTAATAAAAGCACCCTGCTCCGGGGAGACAAGCCGAGGAATAACCGACTCCATTCGAAAAACCAAAAGGCGAGCACAAACCTTATATAAGGTGGTGCAGAGACTGATAGGCCGATAGTGCTGGGGGGAAGATACATCTGGATGCTTAGGCACCAGGGTGATAAGGGTCCGGTTCCAATCAGGGGGAATAGTGTGAAACTGAAAGACAAGATGAATAGCCTGCACCAAATCCGGATCCACAATATCCCAGTAGTGGCGGAAAAAAAAGGAGGGAATCCGTTAGGCCCAGGGGCCTTATCAGCACCAAGATCCCATAAAGCACGGTGAATCTCCTCCTCCGTGACTGCTCTGATAAGACAATCATTCTCCGCAGTAGAGAGTCTATAGAGGGGCTGAACAGGGAAGACAAGGGATCCAACCCCTGAATGCTCAGACCATCTGGACTGAAAGAACTGAAAAAACTGATCCCTGATTGACTGAACGTCTTCCTGAAGATTACCCTCATCATCAACAACATGCCTGATGCGATTCATCGCACGGCGTTTCAAGGTGGACTGATGAAAAAATCTAGTATTTCGATCACCCTCCCTAATCCACTGAATTCTGGACCTTTGCCTCCAATAAGTCTCCTGCTGCAGCATAAGAGAGTGATGCAAAGCCAGGCAGGACCTGAGAGATGAAAGATCGGAATCCAGGAGGAAGCCCACCTGATCCTCCTTCGTCTGCAAGGAAGAAATAGTAGATTCAACCTGCTCAACTTGCCTGACAATGTCCCCAACCTCTCTTCTGTTCCAACTTGAGAGCCGGCGCCTGGCTATGATTAATCGACGAGAAAGTCGATAAGTAGCACTCCCTCTAACAGGTAATCGCCAGACCTGAGAGATAATGGTTCTCGCTGAAGAATAAAAAGTCCAGAACTTTTCAAATCTAAACTGCCGACTACGCTGCTAAGAATGATCAGTGGAGATGAGGATGGGGCAGTGATCGGAACCAATTCTGAGAAGATGAGTAACAGTGACAGAAGGAAAAAGCTGATGCCAAGAGGAAGAGACCATAGCCCTGTCCAGCCTTTCTGACACCCTAGCGGCACCCTGTCGATTGTTACACCAGGTGTACTGGTGTCCAGAGAACCCCAAATCTAACAGCTCAGCCGAAGAAATGAAGGATCTAAACTCAGCAACACCCGGTGAATCCACAAATTTCCTACCCCCCTTTTCTCCTTGGCCTCCACAATGCAATTAAAGTCACCAGCAATAAGGGAGGGAAGACCCTGATCAAGAAGGGAGAGGATCTCATCCCAAAGCATTCGGCGCATCCGAAAGTCAGTGCTAGCATAGATGCCCGATAGGAGCCATGGAGCAGAGGACCCCTCAGATATAACCAGAGCTACTTGCTGACCGCAGCCATGGAAAGCGTCAACTCTGATATTATCATGTCTCCAAAGCGCCAGAATACCCCCGGAGAGACCAGCCGACTCAACAACATAAGTAGACCACAATCTAGAAAACTGTCTCTGAATGCGAGCTAGACTATCCCCCGAAAGGCGGGTCTCCAAAAGGACACATATGTCAAAAGCATGAAGCTGTAATAATCTCCCAAACGAGGATCGAAACGAGGGTTTAAGAGCACCTCGCACGTTCCAGATAAGAATCTTCATTCAGAACCTTTTGAGGAGGGGACTTCATCCATGTCCCCAGTCAACTCCTGAGCTGTCGGATTACCGGAAGAAAGGGTACCCGAAAGCCCCTTAACAGCGCATCCCTCCATAACCTGGCTATCAGGATGAGATACTTCCATGACCACCGCTGAATCCCCCCTCTGAATGGCCTTCTTGATGAGGGAGACTGCCGAATCATGATCCAAACCCCCAATTTGAATCGGCAAGGAGGGCCCTAAACAGATCTCCCGAGCAGGCCCATCCTCGAGGGATTTTTTTTGCCAAAGAATCACACAAACCCCCCCTCGACGAAAGACAACATTTTATTTTTGTCAAAGAATCAATCTCTCTCTCTCTCTTACACACATGGAAATTTTTTTTATATTTATTATTTTCAAAAATACAAAGAAAATATTGCAGCCAAAATGTTATGTGCGTATTTTCTGTTTCTTAAGTAAAAAATTCCCCCTCAAAAAATAAGTATGGATTATCAAAGGGTTAGAGAAAAATAGAAACAGATAACATGTTTGAGATTATGAGTAAGTTTACTGGACGGATTGCAGTGTTTTATTTTCTTAAATTGATAAGTAACTTTAATTTTAGTTTTTATCATGCATAAGTTTTGTTTGAAAATTTATATGACCTAACTTTTTGCATGGATTTGTAAAAATACCATAAAAGTTTAAAATTGAAACTATGAAAATTATTTATCTATATTTCCATCTATCTTTTAAATTAAGTGATATGTCTGCTCTACAGCCAACGTAAAACTTCATCAGATCTCTTAAAACATGATGAGTTGTATATGATACTGAATTATGATGTAAAAAAAATAATGTTAATTTGGTTGGTACAAAATAAATTTTTAAATCTTGAAATTAATTTAGAATTAATATTATGTTTATTATTTCTAATTTGATGATGATTCAAATCTAGTCATCCAGGTTGATTGTTATCCACCTATGTTTAAGAATGAGTTTCTAGTTAGTATTTGACTAAAGAATTTTTTTTTTTTTTTCCTGTTATCCCCAGGATTCAGCTATTCATCTGGAAGATTCTTTGGGACTGTCTTCCTACTTGCCTCCTTCTTTCTCGGAGGGGTCTGTCTATTCAGCCGAGCTGTCCTCTGTGTAGGCAGGTGGATGAATCTGTGGACCATGCTATATTTTGTTGCCCTAGAGCGAAAAGGATTTGGACTCTTATGGGCTATCCTAGGGATATGGAGGCAATGGATTTTTCGCGCTCATTGTTCTTTCAGGATATCCGGAGCGGTCCTATGAGTAAGCGTGGTCTTTGGTCTGTAACTGCTTACTATATATGGATGTCGAGGAATCAGATTTTATTCTCCGACAACAGATTCTTGTTTCACAGGATTATGAGGCAGATTAGATCATTGACTTCGGAATGTGCCCGTGCCTTTCATGATGTTAGTTTTGACTCCTCTGGCCTCTGGGGATCCCCTGTTGTTCCGACAGCGAACCGTCGCACGGTTTTTGTCTCTTGGGAGCCCCCCCTCCAGGGTATGTCAAAATTAACTTTGATGGGAGTGTCCGGGACAGAGCTGCTGGATCTGCGTTCATCATTCGGGGTCCGATGGGTAATCTATTGGCTGCGGGTGGCTATGGCACTCTGGACTCTACTGTTCCTTTTACGGAGCTTGGTGCTGCTTGGGCTGGGCTCTCATTTGCTGTTAGGATCCTCCATGCTCCTAAGATCATGCTTGAGGGGGATTCTATGACTGTTATTTCTTGGTTATTAGAGGAGAACTATATAGATGAATCCTCAAATCCGATCCTGAGGGACTGCTGGTATTTGCTGCGGGAGCTTGATTCTGCCCAAATCCGCCACATCTATCGTGAGGCCAATTCGGCGGCGGACTGGGTGGCGTCCTTTGCTGCTCAACATGCGGGTCCATGGGATTGGAAGCCAGGCGACCCATGTCCTATTATTTTACAGCAGATTTTAACTTCTGATGTATCTGGGCTGACTCATTCTAGAATTATATGATCGCCCGTTTGTAACCAAAAAAAAAAAAAGAATTTGTTTTTTCTAAATTTCTTTCATCATGATACCTAGGTGTTTGTTCATGGACTTAAGTTACTGCCTTATGTTTAGATCTTCTTGCTTTATCTCCTAGATGAGATTGGACTTTGCGATGTTAACTTTGTTTGTGGTTCAACGTGTCTCTTCATTATGGGACTTTGCTTCCAAAATGCCTACAAAATCAGCTTCTCGAGGGCTTCACTGAAAGGGCGCCGGCTTCATTGATGCTTCAGCCTCAATTGTTGTACGTAATAATTATAACTTTTTGATGAATCAGGGAGATATAGTTTTTAACTAGGTTTAAGCAGTACCATTATTACTGGCAAGAGCTTATTACTAGATTTAAGTAGTATAGCTTTTCCATATATATATAGCGTCAATCTAATGCCACTTAGAGCTGATAGAATAATAATGAAGGCGATGAGTTAAAAACAAAAGAAACTGAGAACCCGGTAAAAAAAGCTTAAAAGTCTTAATTGAGCTCCTACTAGAGACAAAAGGATACAAGATAAGCGTTAGGAATATAAGGGGCTTCATGACGAAGGCCCTTCAATGCTCATTCCAGTAGGAGAAGATTGAGATAATGGCTAAGGGCGTTGCTTTCTAGCCTTATTCTTGCCGAGAAAAAGAAAGTAGAGGAAAGTGAAGGTCCTTGGATCTTATTGGAGTTTGAGGATAGAGAGAAGCAGAAAAAAAAAAAAAAAAGCCCTATGGTAAGAATCTTCTCTTTATAAATATAATCTACTTTCATATTTGATGATAAGATAAGATGGTTTGTTTGAATTATGCACCATATGCTCTTCATGACTTATGATGGAACTTATGATGGAACTATCTCCAATATTCTTACTGTTTATCATCGATCGCTGGCTCTATCAATCTATCATAGGATCTGCATTTCATTTTTAGTCGGTCACACATCACTTATCGATCTGTCAGTCATGTTTTCCTCTGTTATCCTATTGAGCATGCCATGGATGATAATAACATAGGATGGATTGCTAATGGGATTTGACGGCATCACTGAGTTTTGACTCAGAGGATGAAGAGGCAGGATCTGCGACAACGTTGGTGGCAAGGTCAGCTACCAATGAGGACAGAAGATAGCGGTTGGGCAATCAATACCAAGAAAACACTGAAATAGGGTATAACATGGCTTCATTCCAATTCCAATCACCAGTGGTCATCAAGGCCATCGGCACTTTAATAAAGTTGGAAAGAGAGAGAAGAAAAAGGAAGAAGGGTTACCTAGAGAGACGGCAACGTCTGGAGACGAGAGGGGAACGGAACAATGCCTTGTGTTTAAATTGTCACGGAATCTACCCAACGATAAAAGCTAAAGAAATAAGGGAAGAAGAAATAGAGGAAGAGCTCACAGCATCTCGTTTCCGGCATATCGATGACAAAAATGAAGAGAGCTTACATGGAGAAAGAGAGAGGAATCGGGCTCCCCTTGTGAACCTAATTCCTCGTCAGACTCATGAAATGTCCCATTTCGTATTATATTCTTAATTTTAAAAATATTTTGTCCAAACAGCTCTAAGGTTTGTTCACCAATGAGGTTGACAATTTCCCTGAAATTATTCCAATTTCATGAAAGAGAAGTGCACCCAAGTTGTTTCCTCACGGTTTTGATTCTTTTTATTTCTCAAGGAAAAATAGATTTCTAGGTAAGTTTTGATATCATTGAACATCAAACTTGGGGATAACAACATCCCATTTCACTTTGCTACAAGTCCTTATTGCACTAAAACAGTATACCGATCCTAAACAAATCCAAGAACACCTAAACCGATTAAAGTAATTGCATACAGTGTTGGACTGGACAGGGCCCCGTTGGCCCTCAGCCCAGCCCAGCCCAGCCCAGCATGCACGCAGAGAATTCCGTAGCAGATGTGGAACTTCCAACTTGGCACGGTCAGCAGCTTCCTAACCTTGCTAAACAAATATATATTAAGCTCAAAATCTCCGTAAGCAATGAAGCCCACGTGATTGAACACACAAACTTGATGTCAACATTAACCTTCGAAAACAACAATACCATCATCATACAACATTCTCCAGAGTATTTTACATTGAACACACCATGAAAATTCAGTAATTTTGTACAAACCATTACCATGAACACCGAATAAAAGCTAGGCTAAATCACAAGCTCATGTATCGTTGACTTGAGAGTGAAACACAAAGCTTGGGAATGTGGTTGTGATGTCCCTGTTCACGTGGTGCATGGCAACAACAAAAGAAAAAAAAAAAAAAATCATGAGCGGATTCCCAATCAAGACTAAATGAATTTCGCGATAAAAAGTCAATAAATGTTATATGAGTAGCTAGCATATTTTGCTCCAGAAGCTGAATTGATCACGGTCTAATGTGGAGTCTATCTTTTGCCAATCAATAATAAATATGAATTTGAATCAACTCCTAGGCAGGCCGTCATCGCACTACAGGCGGCCTAGAGCAATGAGCATGTTGGTGCTAACCTATTAAGTTGGTAAAGTCATTGGGAGGTGGGATCCAACATTCTGGGATTATATTCCTTCTACAATCAGCTAGCTAGGTCCTTTTCCCCTTCTTTTTATTTCGTGTGGGGGGGGGGGGGGGGGTGGGGTTACCTCCTCCTCCGACCCAAGGTCAAAGAACAAGAGTGTTGTGAAGGAGAAGAAGAGGAGAGGGGCCCAAAAGATTCGGAGCCCAACATGTGTGTGCTGGGCTCCAAGCCTTTCCCAATATGGATAGCTCAGATGTGTCACAGTCTTGATTAATATTTTGCTCCAGATGTTTTCTAGCTGAAGGACCAGCATATCATAGAAAACCAATCTTTTTAACAAAAAAGCCAATCAAGAGGCCATGACAAATAAAGAACAGAACATGAACTGAATAGCGAAAACAAAAGGGAGATTAGGAAATCAAACAATGCATTATCAGGAACTATTAAAAAAGGAAAAAGTGATTTTACTTGAGGTATTGGAGGGTCATATTCTTCAAAAGAGAGGGATGTCGCAAGACAAGATTGCGCCACTCTTCCTTGTCAATCTTCCCATCTTGCTTGGTATCAGCTTCCTCAAAGGTCTGAGACAGAGGAAACACACATGGTTCAAAATAGGTAAGACAGCAATCTTAACACAATATCCATCAGGAAACTACGATATGACCTGGCAAAGATGTAACCAAACACCAGCATTAACATATATAGATTGACAATAGGCTATATAGCTCACAAACAGTGTATCATAATCGATCATTGTGCAGCGTTAACAGTCTGGTTACTGCATGGGCAGCAGAAGAAGGAAGCCACATATCGATGGCTATAAAAGCTTTTGACTTGACAGGTATGGCCTATCTCACAGGACATCCCAACCCGCTTACCACACCTCCTCACCTTAGAATCCATTAGCGATAGTTTGATTCTTCTATATTTAGAGAGCCACCTTTATAATGAATGCCAGAAAAACTTTGGGCCTATTTAGCTATGGAAAACAAATTTTTATTTTCCATCTCTAGTTTTTATTTCTATTTCCAATTTTCCTTTTCCATAGAAAATCTTTAAAAAAAATGTTCATTTATACAAAATAAGAATAAATTTTGCAATTAAATTTTTTTTTAAAAAAAAGGCCATTAGAGGGTGGACGTACGATGGTGAATGGAAGTGGCGATGGTGAGGTATGATGGTGGTGATAGAGGTATGGTGGCGGCGATGGTGAAGGTATGACAGTGATGGTAGAGAGTATTGGGTGTGGCAAAAGTATGATGGCAGCAATAGAGGGAAATGAAGGAATGGCGGTGGTGGTGGATGGTGGAGGTGGTGGCAATAGTGTTGGTGGATGGTGGAGGTCTTATAGTGGTGGTGATCATTGCATTGGTGATGAATGATAGTGATGGTGATAAGTGATGATGTATGATGGTGGTGGTAGTGTGCAGTAAAGGATGGTGGTAAATGGTAGAGGTATAGTGATGGAAAACATGAAAAAAATACTATTTTAAAGGAAAAAATGGAAAACAATCTAAAGTTATTTTTTTTAAACTAAAGATACATTTAAAAAATTGCAAAACACAATTTTCTAGTTTTCTATTTAAAAAATATTAGATTTGAACTCAAAATCTTGTTTTTCGTTCTCCCTTAAAAAACTTTTCCCCAAAAACACCCTTAATTATTCACAACTAAACTGGCCCTTTGCTTTTCCCAGATATTATTTTACTAATGTTGAGCTAAAGCAGAAAAATAGTGTTTGCATGGTCACAAGCTATCCCAGCCTACTCCTAACACATCAAGAGATACAAATATGAACAAATATTCATATGAATAATATCAGCTATTTCAAATGCCTAATATGAAAGAGGCTAGAACAATGGCATGACTCATATCACAGTCCAGGACAAAGAATCCAATAGCACTTTTTTCTGGTCATCTAGATAGAAGTAGCATTAAATAATATAATAGAGAATTATATTGGAGCTAAGTCTCCTCAAGGGCATTGATGTATAATGAATCCCACAACTCCTCAAAGCTTTGAAGTTGTTATCTAACCCAAATTAGAATAGTGAACGCAAACATGAGTTCCTTCTTATTTTATGATTCACAGACAACTGGCTATCACCACAACACTAAGAATAACCCAATGGATCCACATGAGAACAACATGATCAGTTCCACATAAAAAAGGCTTAGCTTGTCTCATTCAATTTTAATCATCTTTCACAATTGAATACATGCACAGAAAAGAAGCATAACAGATATGGATAATGAAAGCTGAATGGTTTGGCCTTTTCTGTTAATCAAGTTGGAGGATTGAAAGCAACGTATAATATAAACAGAAAAAAAACATAAAAAAATACAGAAGCCTACATACAAAACTAAATAAATTCATAACTCGTGTAAAATATAATCCAATACTATTACAAGTTAAATGAGCACCTTATCAATGATACTTTCTATGACATCATCTGACAGATTCATGCCAGACTCAGCAAGTGTAGCCACTACCATTTGTTTTACCTGGAAGACAGAAAGAGACTAAATTTTTCAAGAAACGGATCAAAGAATCTGACTGCCACAAATGGGATCATGAAAAACCTAAGATCATGATAAAATAATATCAAACTTAAATTGATAGTATGTAGTAACATAATAATTCTAGAAACATGCAAAGGAAATACTTGTGTGCACTCTCAGACAAAAGGTAATAAGCACATGTAACTTTACTAGGTTTATTGCCAGTTATAAATAGCCATCATTGCATAGCTGCAAATAAGTCAGTCAGCAAATCAGGCCAATGGGACCTCACTTGGTCGATGGATCAGGCTGGCTAAAAGGATGTGATCAATTTGGTCAGGTCAGGCCTAAAAAAACAAACTAAACCTGCCTTTTACTTATGCAGTCATCTACTCACCTAATCTAAGATGAAGGCTTTTCCTTCTCATGGCATTTATGGATTTCAGAAATCTCTTGAATGGTCTAAAGATAAGTTGATGTAATCATCTTTCTCTAGTCAGTTTAGTTATATATAATCGCGCACCCCCCCCCCCCCCCCCCTTCTCTCTCTTACAGACACATATACATGCTTGCTAGCTTTTGGATGCTTTCAAATATTAAAATTCCTTTCAAAGGGTGACATGAAGGTACTAAGGTAGTGTTTGGAAGCTGGTTAGCTAACTAGGGGACAGACAATGTTTACTACAGGTAACCATCCCTTAATAACTAATCCCTGAGTTAATAATATCCCTTGATTTGTTGAAGTTTGAGGGTTAGTGGGCAAAATGAGAAAGGAGAAGAAAGAGTTTTGTAGGTTGAACTTGGGAGAGGGAAAAAGGGGGAAGTTTCGCCCAGTTAAGCACCTTTTTGGCATGTTGACTAGCTAATTTTAACACCTAATTTATTTGTTGTGTTTGGCTGGTTAGGTGGATAACCATTCGCTAACCACCACGTAACTAGCATCGAGACACTGCCTAATAGTCTGCTAAAACTGTGTTACCGGTGCATGCATGCACCCACACCGACATGCACCCATTCACCTGCACATACAGATCAGTAGTTACAATAAAGCAGTCAACTGAAGGGTCAAGCAGGACGTCTTGTAATAGCATCCATCTCAAATCACAAGTGATGCTCAATTTCCATTCCATATGAATAACCTTAGAATATCAAGTACTCATCACAATTGATGCTCAATTTCCATATGAATAACCTTAGAATATCAAACTAATCATTAAGATATGCTTAATTACCAAATACACACCAGACATGCCACTCCAAAAGTAGGATCTTTTTTTTAAAATAATTCCAAGAAAAAACTAATTCTGAGATTAATGTTGAAATTATTTCCCAAAATAATGTGGAATAGACCATGTGGGATGCCACATAAGTAATCCCATATTTTTTTAAAAAAAACACGTCATCAAAGGAAAATCGTTTATTGAACAGAAGATAGTTTTAAAATCATCCATCCAACAGACAATTAATAGCTACACTAGACTTCTCTCCATCCGAAAATTTACTAAGGGGGGTTTTGTTTCGAAATCATCTATTGAAGAGATGATTTCAAAATCATCTTTTCAATAGACAATTTCAATCTTTAAAAAAAAAAAAATCCCCTGCTTGAAATCATCTCCTGAAATGTCATGCCTTGAAATCATCTCTTGAGGAAACTTTTAAGTGAAATTCAAAACAATTTCAAAAGACGATTTCAAAACAAGACCCCTTGGCAAAATTTTAGAATGGAGGGAAGCCTAGCGTAGCCATTAATCATCTGTTGGACAAGAATGATCCATGTGGCATCCCATATGGCCTCTTCTGCATTATTTTGAGAAATAGTTTTCTTTCGGTATTATTTTCAGAATTAGTTTTTTTGGGTGCATTATTTTAAAGAAAGACCCCCAGAAATAGCACTGAAATATTATATAGAGAGAGCAATGGAGCAAGACAAGGCTCACCAATGTAATCATAGTTCACTAACAGCCACTTGATTGATCAGAAACTGTACATACCTCTTGCCTTTCAATAAAACCTTGCTGCTTGAGATCATACAGCTTGAAAGAAACTGCAAGCATATCATGTGTGAGTTTCTGGTCCAGCATATTTAAATCAACAACTTCAAGAATCAAGATAAAATTTAAAGGAAAAGGATATCCAAATGGATATAACACAAAACATGTTAGTCTTAGAGGATGAGCATGAGGTATTTAACAATAACAGAATAACCAACATATGTTCGCTTGCCAATATATGTTGATTCATAACCTCATCTTTCAAGACAAACACCAATTGGCTAAATTCAACATAAGCACATTTCTGCAGGAAGGGGGAAAAAAAGCATCTTCTGGAACTGCAAGCACATTTTGAGGGCAAGAACCAAAGAAGAATATGTATTGTGTTGTGGGTCAAGGGATGATTTCTAAGAAGATATACATACTTTAAAATGCTTTTTTGTGCCACTGTGTTGTAACAGAGAGAGAGAGAGAGAGAGAGAGCAAATGTGCACATACACGCATGCAGATGCAGATGCATGCAAGGGCACAGAACAATGCAGATTACTTAAAGATTAAACCATTCTATTTCCTTTCTTAATAGATTTGTCTTTAAAACATTAGCAGATACCATACAGAGGCAAATTTCAAACCTCCCACTATAATAGGCAATACCAAGCAATAAATTAAGATCCTGTGGCTCTTGATGTTCATTTAGCAGCATTCAAGAGCTTCCCTCAATCGCCACACAATCATTTAGGTTACCATGGCATGTAAGGGCACGGCTATGCATGGAAGACAGTCAACTTTACCAAACTGAACAAAGTGGTTGTTTTCCTACAGGAGTTTGAAATGCAACCCAAAATAGTCAGGCGTGGGGAATTTTATATCCACCCCAACAGTTTTAGGGAAGAGATGACTGTATTGATGATATCTGATCTTATATCTCCCCTTCTTTAATGGCAGAGGGCAAACCCTCTTTGTGCAACTCTTCCCAGGAAGTGAATTGGCTTCTTCTCCTTTTTCAGAAGGAGACTACGGACCCATAAGCTTCCACAGGATACAGCTTGTACTCTTACTCAAGGCCCTTAGGTAAGCCTTGAGCTCCTAAAGGTGAGATATTAAATCATCTTTCTACCCAGAAATGAAGTCCAATAGGCTCAACTTCTCTTTCTCATTTTTACAAAGTTGGTTGTGTATGCTTTTTCTAGCTAATTTTTTCACATAAAATCAGCTTCTGTTTATATCTTTATTTTGTGTCTTTTTGATTATTCCATTATATAATGTTGTCTACATAGAATTCAAGCTTACACTCTACTTTGCCCTTTTCTCAAATAATTATTTGTTCCACAAATTTCAGAAGTGTCATTTAACAACTGGTTTCCCACTGGTCCCTGACTCCCCATCACGCCATTTTTTTTTTGCAGGTATTGAGAAGATTGACAGTGAAAACAAGGAGGTCCACACAGATTTCAATCAGTATCAAATCTTCATATTTTCTTCAATCTTTGCAATTTGATTAAAAAATGGGTGCCATATCTCCATTTTGTCAAAAGAGTCATTCTTCAAAAGGGAAGCCTCACATATTACGATGAATTGTAATGCTGCATTATTATATGTTAGGAGCTGTTTTTATATAGGTTAACTTTGATGTTTACTAGTATCGTGTTTCTTTACTCCTAATAATTCCATTATATAATCCAAAAGTTTCTTTTCAGTGATCCTAGCTTCAGTCCTTTACCTTCAGTAAAGGACCCATCCTTTACTTTTGTAGATTACCGACGACTCAACAATCTACAAATCCAACAACCTGTATTTTGAGATCATTTTATTTTTAAAAATAACAAATAATCTAGTCGCTTGTATTTTCCACAACACATTATCGGATTTGTAGATTATCAAGTTGTCAGGAATTTACAAAAAAGTAAAGGATGGGTCCTTTACCTACATAAAGGCCGAAGCCAGTGAAATATTCCAATGACATTACATGAATCTCAGTAAGAGATTTTAACTATAAGAATGTGAGCTTCAAAAGTGATTCAGAAGATGCTTAGAATATTAACTCACTCCACCTTGAATCTATATCCACATTTCTTTGCATTGATGACTCCAATTTCTACTTCCCAGCACATAATGGTGAGTCCACATTCAACATTAGATAACATGACATTATGTCACAGCATTCAAAAAGCTAAGGACTCATGAATTATAAAAATTTGCAATTATCGAGTTAATAATGACAAAAGGTGAAGAAGAATCCACTAGGTCAGCCACATATCCACAGGATCCAGTCCCGCCAGTTATGATGAAGGTTATGGTTTCTGGAGAATTTAAGGATGAGTATGATAACTGATTGTCTAATGCACAGAAGCAACCAATGTATGCTGACCTTTGAAACAGGTTCAATGCATGCTGACCTTTGAAACAGGTTCATTATAGGAAATATGTCGAGAAAAATACTTAGCCACTTGGAAAAAATTAGAAGAGGAGCTTACATTAATGAAAGAAGAACCCAACTGAAAAGAACAGAAGGCAAAAAAGGATTTTTTTTAGCCAATCACATATCAATGGTATAAGGTTCTTTGCTTGCAGTTAAGATTATGCTTGCATTTTGGACCAACTATCACATTTCATGCATGCTTGCAGCAACAGTTTGCTGATTAAGTTTAGGAATATGCTCTTGCGGCAAGCATGCAGCAGCAATATATGGACTCATGTACTAATATTGCATAATCAAAACAGCTAAGATATAGGAAATTTAAGCTTTTACTAGCTGCTGAAAAAGGATCACAAATATATGAACAGTAATAACACATAGCACGGTATCCCTCTACAGATGAATCAGCACACAATATCAATGATTGAAAAGACAAATTTGCATGATGTTTAATTCAGATTTTCAATATGGAAAGATGTGAGGGAATAAACTTCTTGGAATTTCTTGTTTTAAAAAGAGATGTCAAAAAGAAAAATCATGACAAGAAGTTCTAAATGCCAGGTAAATGATATGAAGATTGTGCTATCAAAACAAGGTTTGGTTAGTGAGGGCCACAGTTTGCATATAACAAATAATCCCAACTTCGGAGCAAATGTATCAAAGTATGCTTGATACCATTCATTGTTAGCATACGAGAGGTGCAAGGTGCTACAAGTGCGATATACCAAAACATTTCAGACCAGATCAGGATTTGAGTTGAAAAAGATTTGGAGCAAATATTTAAGATATGCATCCCAGAAGGCTATAATCACATGCTATGGGAGCACATAATAATGTGCAAACCATGACCTTTAGATGAGCCTTTAAATTTGACGTATACTTACTTGAAGTAGCTTCTCCAATGGGCCTCAAGGCATTGTTTAAGGTTTTCCAATAATTTTACTTTTACATTATCCAAAACACTTTAGAAGCTCAATTTTCATAAAATAAAACAATAACAATTTGCTTTTTCTTTAACCATAAATGAATAAATTTATTGCAAAATAAAAATGATTTATAATCAAGTAGAAGAGTCTGGAACATACATTCAATTTTATCATCAATTGGAGCATTTGGATGGAAGACCGAGAGAGCACGTGCAAACTCTTCAAATCCTAGAATTCCATTGTGATTTGTGTCAAACAAGTCAAATACCTGCAAGGATTGTAGCATCTGTCCTTTATAAGCAGATTTACCACCATAGCAACAAATCACCTGAATTTTTTTAATTGTCTGATTCTAGGAATTAATCAAGGAGGTCCAAAGTACAAAAAATGTTTTGTTTAAAGGAGAATCCCTATATGAAACACATTTTCCATCATAAGAGCAAATCATCTGATTTTTTTCTTCTCCTAGTGTCCTTATTCTAAGCACTAACAAAAGAGGCTAGATGTACAAATTGGCTGTGTTTAGAGTAAAAGTCCATAGTCAAAACATGCATGTAAGCAAAAGTAACCAACAAGCTTATCACACCATCAGTTGAACTTCTAAAATTTGCATTGTTTGCAGTACTGATTTCGGTACCTGTACCAGCACCATGTCGTTACAATGTTGAAACATGTCAATTTGGGGCACTAACACTTGGCATATCTCCCATACAAAGTATCAGTTAACTAATGGTATGGTATGGAACACCCTAGCAATATGGTCTGATACAGTGAATCATAATAAATTTACAATTTAAAAAATCCTCAAGTAAAATTAAATTATGAATTCCATCCTTCTGAGAACCTACCAAATTTTTAAGAAAATGAGACTGCAGATGGCCCACAAATGGTAAAAAAAAAACAGGCATGATTGGAAAAGGTGTCAGCTATGCATATAAATCCACCTGTATAGTTCATTATCAAAGTTCTTTATCTATATATTACATATGAATTATTAAGGAAAAAATCACTCAGCAAGTCTGTGCACTTTCTAGTGCAATCATAGGCATAATGTAACAGGGATGGGAAAAAGCACCTTACCATCTCTAAAAGCAGAACCACAACTCGATGCCTGGGCTTAGGCAGGTCTGTAGCAGCCCTACTTAGAGTCCTACAACCTAGATGGTTGGTATGCCCGACTAAACCTCCTAGCATAAGCCCAAGCAACCTGCCTAGGCCTAGGCAGGTCAGGTTTAGGACTATATTTTTGGGCAAAACAAGGGCATTAGGTAGGTCAAGTGACTGGTTATAACATCCGACTCTTTCACCAGTGTTAATAGCACCCTATCTCAACTTACAGCTTAGAAATTTTTCAAGTTCTGAGTTAGTTGTTTATTCCCAACTTCCTATTAATTTCCTTTCTTTTTCAAAAGAAAATGATAGAGCTGATTGTTGCATTAAATTGGATTTTTTGAACATCTAGAGCTGATTGTTGCATTAAATTGGATTATTTGAACATCCTTTATATAAACAAAGAATTTGTCATTACAAATATAAAAAACCTAGTTCTGCAAGCAAACATAAAAGCCTTTTTTGTTGTTTTTTTCCCCTTTTTGTCTGTTTTATTTCTAATCTTCTAGTTAATATATCTGTAAATTTAATTTTTTTTTTTTTACTTTCATATAAGCCTCACTGTCTGCACAATCTCTAGCCTTCCACAAAAGTGCTATGCCAGATTCATGGCCACCCCATGATGTAGCTACATTGTAGATATTAATCATAACCATCTGCAAAAGACAGCTAACTTTTATCACACTAAAAAGAGAAAACCATGGATGAAATAGATGCTAAAGAGACATGATGCTAGAGTCCAGAGGACACAACTTAATGACCTGTCACCAGATATTTAATTGAGAGAGTAAATTCCAGACATTTAAGATGATTCTATAATCATGTCCAAAAGGTTCTGGTCAATTAGCATCAATCATTCACTTCATATTCTCTTGACAGTATCCTTTTTTCTTTTTCTTAAGAGGAAAGGAGCAAGAGCCCAACTATTCTCTTGATGGTGTCATACCAAGAATTTGAAAAAAAAAAAATGATTGGTACTTGATAGGTCATCAAGACAGCTGTACTAACCTGCTAACCTAGCTTCATCTCATGTTACCAAAAAAAACCTAGCTTCATCTCAGTGGTCTATAAGTTCGGGAATAAACATATTAGACTTTAATAGGCTAAAGAGTAATTAAGTCTTAATTCACTTTTTTATAGGAATGGACACATATGATGTTTTCAGAAAAGGACAATTTACATAAGAAAGATACCCGATCAGCAAATAAGCTCTCCTTCTTGTTAGTCTTGAATAAAGCCAATTGGAATTCTTCCTGCGGGATGAAAAATAAAGCCAACTTTAAAGGTGCCCAACTTTCAATCACTGGCATGGCAGAGGAATTCAGACATCATACAAAACAATGGTGAAAAAGTATTTTGAATAATTTAATATTATGTGATTACATCATATAACTTAGACCATTGGTCGCAGTATTGTAAGTTTTCACTTCAGACAAGGTGAAGCATTAAATTTTGAACTACTGATTCCATAACAATGGATACAGAAGCACTTGTTTATCCTTGTGCATCAAATGAAGTGTCTTACCTTGTTGATCAGCCCGTCATCAATCACAGCACTACTGATCTTTTTAAAAAGCTCGTATAGTGCTTCTATTTCACTTACACTAACTGTAAATAAAGGAAGCAAAATTAAGGAGTCAATTTCATCTGGCTTTGTTCAATAAATAGCTGCATATAAAAAGAAAAGGATTATGATATTCAAAAAAGAAAACTGCAAAAGGATCAAACAGCAAATCTCTCCACTGGTAACGCGTTATTCACATTTAGTAAAAACAGATGCAGGATGAGCAAGCAGACATCTTCCCCAGAAGTAAATACCATGAACAGATTAGAAGTTAATAGACGACATACACACTGTTTCCCTAGATAAACGTTCAGGATCCTGTAGGCCTTTTGACTGCTTGCACAGGTCAATATCACAGCACTTTAACAGTAAAGCAAATAAATGCTTGAACGCCTCTAGGCACTGCAACATGATATTCCTTGCTCATCAACACACTCCATACCTGCACTTTGAAGAAACAAGTTAAAACTTCAAAACAAACTGGAATTCCAAACTACAGCCTTATTGGGACAACCTTTGAACCATTTATGTCTTCTTCCAACCCAAGCCCAAATGCAAAGGATCATAGAAATTAAAGAGCAGCCCAGAACTCTATCTGAAAAGAAGAAAAAAAACCATTCCTTGGATGAGCTAATTGAAAGAATCAACAATCAGATTTTATGTAAAATTTCAATAACATGTAACATATGCATCATCTGGAATGCTTAGAAAATTAATGTCAATCTAACAACTGTCAAATTTTAAAATTCAAAGGTGCCAACAAAGTAATTCTTCTAAAGAATGAACAAAGAAGGATTCGGAGACCAAATTAGGTGAATTTAGTGCAAGCGTTACAGGAATCCATGAGACCATTCACAGAAAAATCTTGGTAATGTAAGCCATCTCTGTAGAATAATTATTTACAGAAAAACTCATGACCATAATTCCAGAGAATTCCAACAGCAAAACAAAATTTTCTGCTGCCGAGTTAAAATTAAACGATGAATCTTCTTCGCAGAATTCAACCACTGAATCTACATAAACTGTACGTACCCGATGCTTTTTCCAAGTCAAGAATCAAGATTCCCTTTGTTACAAATTATTCCAGAGCATTCTAATGACCCAAAAACCTACCCGTTCGACGCCCTCGTCAAGTTCCTTCTTGGCATCGTCGAAAGCTATTTACAATAGAAACCCTTTCTTTAAAAACTCATCAATCCATAAGCTCTAGAGATCCAACAAAAATTGGGATGCTACGCCCAATATTCAATCGAACCCTCGATTGTACTGACAGAGTAAACGCGGACAAATTTAAAAAAAAAATCAAGAACATCATACGCAAACCGCCCAAATTTTTAATTTTCGATAAAGATCGAACAAAAGCCGCCAAATATGCCGCGAACAAAAGAATCCAAGTTAAATCTACGAAGCAAACCTTAATTTTCGATAAAGACAGAACAACAGCCGTAAAAACATGCCACAAGCGTTCGAATCCAAGTTGAATTTACGACGACTCCCATCGATTCCGATCTACCGGATGAGAGAACAAGCACCGCTCAATCAAGACAAAGCAGAGCACGGAGAATCTAAGAACGGAGAGGGAAGAGAGATTACCATTGGGAGGAGACAAGGATCCTTAGGAGAAGGGATATGTCTTTGAATCGCCTCGATGCACAATCTTCTTTATGTTTCGTTTTTTTTTTTGTGGGATTTTGTTTATCTTTGAACATTAATTGCTGGTGATGATTGGGATAAATTATAAATAGCAGCTGGCGTGAAGGTGATCTGGCACGCAAGCGATGAAGGCCTTTGGAAAGCTTTGAAGCGAAAAGTGTGAATCCGGTCACCGCCGTGGTAGTCTAACATACGTCTTCCGACGGCCTAACCTGCGAAAGCGAGCGGCCATCCGTGGACCAATATAGATATCCATTATTGAGGGCACCCGGCCCCGAAGGCGAGTAGAACAAAATTGCAACCGGGGCTTCCATCCCTTTCGTGGAGCTCCGGTTTTTCCTTTCGTTTTTTTTTTTAAACCGGAAATCTGGCACCAAAACTTCCGTTCTCTCTGATGGGCCAGTTAATCCCATGGGCAACAATGTCGGATGGCCCTATCCAAAGTAGCTCCATCTTAGCCTTCAAAGTCAGTTTCAAACAGCCTCCCATTTCGACCTTTCAAGTCAACTACATTTCAGACGGCCTTCCATCTTGACCTCCCAAATCGGTCCTGATACGGCTGGTCATTTCCTCTGGGTGATATTACCTTTTACGTGATTTTTGAAAGCAATGATGTGACAGCAAAACCCCTTTCGCGGAACCTTCAGCGTCGGCCATCAGCGTCGGCCCCAGCGCTGAGACTTCGGCTCCGGCCTCCAGCGTCGGCCCAGCGCTGAGGCTTCGGCTCCGGCCTCCAGCATTGGCCACCAGCGTCGGCCCCAGCACTGAGGCTTCGGCTCCGGCCTCCAGCGTCGGCCTTCAGCGCCGGCCACCAGTGTCGGCCCCAGCGCTGAGACTGGCTCTGGCCCTCCAGCGTCAGCCTCTAGCGACGGCCATCCAGCATCAGCCTCCAGCGCCGGCCTCCAGCCCCGACTCCCAGCGTCGGCCTTCAGCATTTTCCACATGCACAAAGACCAGTCTCATACAACGGAGCCCGTGATCTAAGGTCCACTGCCGAGCACCTCGCTCACCAAAATCACGGGCAAGTGTTAGCTTGATCGGCGGTTACCGCTATAAGCGGCCCCTATCCAGCAACAACCCAACAACTTGTCGTTCGATGAAACATCACAACGGGAAAGATCCGACGGTTCCAACAGAACAAGATAAACGGGACCCCAACAGGTATAAAAAGAGGACCCGAGCTCCATGCGAGGGGACTCTCTCTCTGGCTTCCTCTTTAAGAATTCTACACATAAATTATATCCCTGTTCTACGACTCACTGACTTGGGCGTCGGAGGGTCCCCACCGGAACCATCGGTCTGGGACTTTTTGCAGGCTCTAGGAGGAAGACGGCGACCTCTCTGCGCACGCAGCAATCCTAGCCTACCCGACGTTCATCGCAAGTGATTTGGCAGCAACAGATTGGCGCGCCAGGAAGGGGGACAGACCGGGTCGAAAGTTCTCCCTGGAACCCCTCCCATTTTGCAAAGGAAACTATGGTGACTACGCGAGCACAAGAGGCTTCCTCTAGTCAGGTAGCTGGGCGCATTCCACGAGCTGAGCATTCGGAGGCCAATCTCCATGCTCCGCCCCCTGCACTGACAAACCAACCCGACCGGCTTGAAGTTCTAGCCCACCAGGTCCAGGATCCGACGATGATGGTCCGGGGGCTGCAAGAACATTATTTGGCTGCTGTAACTCAACCCCCTACGCTGGACGAAGGGGTGTGGGGAATAGTTCAGTCTCACCAAGGAGGGACCCCGCCTGAAGTCTCCCACCGCTCACCCCCCGAACCTCATCACCAAGGGACCTCGAAGCGGCGGCGGTCTCCCTCTCGCCACTCCGGCCGTTCCCACCACCGGCTGGGGAAAAGAGAGTCCAGGCGGGCGCATTCTTTGCGTCGGAGGTCTTCTTCACCTCCTTCCTCTGATTCGTCCCAAGATGGCACTCTCCGGAAAACCACCCACCGGGCCGAGCAAAGGCTCGACGAGTATAACCGACGGCTGGACGAGCTCAGCCGCCGGATCACCGACCCTTACGGGACGGCTTATGAAAGTCGTCCCCCACTTTTCCGTCATATCATGGAGGAGCCGGTCCCGCCATGGTTCCGTCTCCCCCAACTGGATCCATATGATGGGACGACGATCCCCTTGACCACCTAGAGAGCTACAAGGTCCTTATACAGGTCCAAGGAGTGACGGACTCCCTTTTATGCATCGCCTTTCCGGCCACTCTCCAGAAAGCGGCGCGCGCGTGGTACTCCCACTTGCCCCCGCGCAGCATCAACTCATTTCGGCAGCTCGAGCGATCTTTCCTGGCTCACTTTGATGCCTGTCGAAAGATCCCGCGAGTGGCAGATAGCCTCTTTGCTGTTCAGCAAAAGAGTGGCAAGACCTTGAAGGATTTCGTCGCTCGATTTAAGGAGGCGGCGTTGGAGGTGTACAACCTGGAAGATTCCGTAGCCACTTTGGTCCTGAAACAAGGACTTCGTCCGTCCAGGTTCGCGTATTCCCTGGATAAGAAGCCTCCGAGTTCTTATGCTGAGCTTCTGAGCCGAGCCCAAAAGTACATCCGCGCCGACGAGGCAGATTCTTCCAGGAGGGAAGTTGACAAGAGCACCAGTAACAAACCACCGCCCACTGATCACGCCGGCACACGACCTCGAAAGCCCGAGCCTCCATGCCGCTCAGATCGCCGGTCACTGACACTGGTACCCAAGGAGCAATTCACCCCCCTCATGGCTCCCATCTTTCACATCCTGCTGGAGATCGAGGAGGAACCTTATTTCAAGCGTCCGACTCCCTTGAAGTCTGGGGCCCCCCGCAATAAGGAGTTTTACTGCCGGTACCACCGAGACTACGGTCATGACACCGAGGACTGCTGCCATCTAAAAAAGGCCATCGAGGAGCTGGTTCAGCAAGGTCACCTGGGCAAATTTGTTCGACGGGAAAATCTCCCCGCATCGGGTCCCCCGGTGCCTCCGAGTCGCCCGGCTGGCGTGGATAATACCCCAACTGAAAAGACTATAGCTATGATTTCCTGGGGAGCGGATGGTGGTTCGAAGAGGCCGCGAGAGGGAATAGACTCTGTAATTCCTTTCTTCGGAAATGATCTAGATGGGGTAGTTAATAAACATGACAACAGCGTCGTGGTGTCCATGACTATAGTCAAACATCCTGTAAAAAGAATTTTAATTGATAGTGGGAGCTCTATGGATGTCTTGAGTTATGAGGCTTTTGTTTGGATGAACTTGTCAAGGTCTTTGCTCCGACCCGTTGCCACACCGCTAATGGGCTTCACGGGAGATTCAGTGAGTGTTGAGGGGGAAATTTCCCTCCCGGTCACGGCTGGAACCCCTCCATGTCAGAGCACCGTGGTTATAAACTTTTTGATGGTCCGGGTCCCGCTGGCTTATAATGCCATCTTGGGAAGACCAGGGTTGAATCTGCTGGATGCCGTAATCTCCACTAAGAGGTTATTGGTAAGGTTCCCCACCAATGAAGGGGTCGGAGAAATGAAGGGGGAGCAAAGCCCACTTCCGCCTTGCTACCATTTGTCTCCCAGCCCGCTGAGCACGGCGTCAGCAACAGCCTCTGAGTCACTCGATCCTAGGGAGCTGGGAAGAAGGGGAGAGCCGGCAGAGCACCTTCTAACCCTTCCCTTGGGTGATGACCCGGCAAGAACTGTTCAGGTGGGGGCATCGCTCCCAGAGGAAGCACGCCATCAACTTCTTACTTTCCTGCGTGCCAACACTGACGTCTTCGCATGGTCGTCCTCAGACATGTCGGGCGTCCCTGAAGAAGTAATCACCCATCGGCTTAACCTCAAGCCAGGGTGTCGGCCGGTCCGATAGAAAAAGAGAAACTTTACTCCAGACAGACATAAAGCTATCGACGAGGAGATCCGCAAGTTAATGGCTGCGGGCCATATTCGGGAGGTCCACTACCCCGAATGGTTGGCTAATGTGGTGCTAGTCCGCAAGACCAACGGAAGCTGAAGAATGTGCGTAGATTTCACCGACCTCAACAAGGCATGCCCTAAAGACAGCTTTCCCCTGCCTCGAATCAATCAACTGGTGGACTCTACATCCGGCCATGAGGTCCTTAGCTTCATGGATGCTTTCTCTGGATACAACCAGATCCGGATGAATCCGGCGGATGAAGAAGCTACCTCCTTCATAACCGAAAAGGGGCTATATTGCTACAAGGTAATGCCTTTTGGGTTAAAGAATGCGGGAGCCACTTACCAGAGGCTGATGAATAAGGTCTTTGAAGGTCAAATAGGATGTAACATGGAAGTGTACGTGGACGACATGTTGACAAAAAGCGTCCATGCCATCGACCACATCGCGGATCTAGCGAAAACTTTTGACAGCCTTCGTCGGTACCAGATGAAGCTAAACCCTCGCAAGTATGCATTTGGGGTAACAGCTGGGAAGTTCTTGGGTTTCATGGTGACCCGGAGGGGGATCGAAGCGAACCCGGACAAAGTCCAAGCCATCTTGGACATGAGGCCTCCTGCCAATAAGAAGGAGATACAGCGTCTGACGGGGAGAGTAGCCGCCCTAAGCCGCTTCCTATCCAAGTCCGCTGAAAGGTGTTTACCTTTCTTCAAGGCGCTTCGCAAAGTCAACGAGTTCGAATGGACGAAAGAATGCCAGGAGGCGTTTGAAGGGTTGAAGGAATTCTTATCTACCCCGCCACTGCTAGCCAAGCCGACGGGTGGAGAGGAACTCCTTCTGTACCTCGCGGCCTCTCCTGAAGCTGTTAGCTCTGTGCTAGTCCGTGTGGACACTGATGGCACACAAAGGCCGGTATACTATACGAGTAAGGTGCTTCATGATGCAGAGACCCGATATTCAAACATGGAAAAAATCATCTTTGCATTGATCGTGTCTGCCCAGCGTCTGCGGCCGTACTTCCAAGCCCACCCGATCGCGGTGATCACAGACCAGCCTCTGAAGATAGTTCTAGCTTGCCCAGATACTTTCGGCCGGCTGGCAAGGTGGGCTCTCAAGCTGGGGGAGTTTGATCTATCTTTCCGCCCTCGTTCGACCATGAAGTCTCAAGTATTGGCAAATTTTTTGGTTGAATGTACCTGGGGAATGGAACCACCTAAAGAACCTCCTACGGACACTCAGCCCCTCGGAACCAGTGATGATGAGTGGGTCCTTCATGTGGATGGGGCATCGAACTTTTAAGGGAGCAGAGCAGGCCTCATATTGGCCAACTCGAATGGGGTTGTGACCGAATGTGCACTTCGCTTCCTCTTTCCAGCCACTAATAATCAGGCGGAATATGAAGCTTTGCTATCCGGCGTAAGGTTGGCTCGAGAGCTTGGGGTGAAATGCCTTAGGGCATTCACCGACTCCCAACTGGTTGCCGGCCAAATTACAAAGGAATACGAGGCAAGGGATCCCATCATGGCCCGCTACTTAGAAATGGTGCACTCGCTAATTTTCCCCTTCACTCACTTCAGCGTCAGCTACATTCCTCGACAGGAGAATGCTAGAGCCGACGCCTTATCCCGTCTTGCCGCCTCAGCTGATGGGATGTTGGGAAAGGCTTATGTGGAGCACTTAGAAGCCCCGAGTATTGATGTACCAAGAGAAACCTTACCAGTGGAGCAGGAGCCCTCCTGGATGGACGCCTATGTCCGGTACTTTACTGAGGGCACCCTTCCAGAAGACCCTGTCGAAGCTAGGAAACTGAAAAGACAGGCCCCAAAGTTTTTCATTATGGAGGGAAAGCTCTATCAAAGGTCGTTCTCATACCCTATTCTCAGGTGTGTCGGTCCCACCGATGCCAATTATATTCTACGGGAGATACACAAAGGGATATGCGGAAGCCATCTGGGGGCAGGGCTCTTGCATATAAAGCTCTACATCAGGGGTATTATTGGCTGACAATGAAGGAGGATGCATCCGAACTCGTTAAGAGATGTGACAGCTGCCAGCGTCATGCTAACATCCAACATCAACCGGCATCTCAGCTGACCCCTCTAGCTGCACCATGGCCCTTCGCACAGTGGGGCATGGACATCCTAGGACCGTTCCCTCCTACCTCCGGACAACGTAAGTTCCTAGTGGTGGCCGTCGACCATTTTACTAAGTGGATCGAGGCGGAAGCTCTTGCTAAGATCACGGAAGCCAAAGTAAGGGCTTTCTTCTGGAAATCTGTGGTGTGCCGGTTTGGGCTACCGCACACCCTCGTTACAGACAACGGCCGACAGTTTGATAATACAGCCTTCCAGGAATTTTGCGATGGCCTGGGCATCCATCATCGATTCACCTCAGTAGGGCATCCCCAAACCAACGGCGCAGCCGAGGTGACCAATCGCATCATCCTCCAAGGACTCAGGGCTCGGCTAGATAGCTGCAAAGGGCGCTGGGTGGAAGAACTTTCCAGTGTGTTGTGGGCCTACCACACGACGCCGCGAGCGCCTACTGGGGAAACCCCTTTCAGCTTGGTCTTTGGGACCGAGGCGGTCATCCCAGTGGAAATAGGGGCTCCTAGTCCCCGGACGGAACTATACCGCGAAGAAAGCAACTCAAACCAGCTGAGGGCTGATCTGAATTTGGTGGAAGAATTGCGAGATCAAGCACAGCTTCGCATGGCAGCGTTCCGTCAGCGAGTGGCCAAGCACTACAACTCTCGGGTGCGACCCAAGACATTCCATCCGGGAGACCTCGTTCTGCGAAGAGCTGAAGTATCAAAGCCGACAGAGGGGGGCAAGCTAGCACCAAAATGGGAAGGACCATACCGTGTCAAGGAGACACTCCACCATGGGGCGTACAAAGTCGAAGAACTAGACGGAAAATCGCTCCCTCGCACCTGGAACGCCGACAACTTGCGCCGGTACTATCAATAGAACTTTATCGTCATTAATTTGAAACTGTTTGATACATGAATGATCAACATGTTCTTATTTTCAAATGAGTATGCTTAACACCAAAACCAACTCCGCGTTGGCAAAAGACCAACTCTGCGTTGGCACCAAAGACCGGCGTCCAGCGTCGGCACACTAAAGACCGGCGCCTAGCGTCGGCACCAAAGACCAACTCCGCGGTGGCACCAAAGACCGGTGCCCAGCGTCGGCAACAAAGACCAACTCCGCGTTGGAAAAAGACCAACTCCGCGTTGGCAACAAAGACCGGCGTCCAGCGTCGGCACACTAAAGACCAGCGCCCAGCGTCGACACCAAAGACCAACTCCGCGTTGGCACCAAAGACCGGCGCCCAGCGTCGGCGCCAAAGACCAACTCCACGTTGGCACCAAAGACCGGCGCCCAGCGTCGGCAACAAAGACCAACTCCGCATTGGCAACAAAGACCGGCGCCCAGCGTCGGCAACAAAGATCAACTCCGCGCTGGCAAAAGACCAACTCAGCGCTGGCACCAAAGACCGGCGTCCAGCGTCGGCACCAAATGTTAGCCTTGTGTTAAGCACTGGGGACAATGTCGCGGTTCATGGTCCCCTTTCGCGTAACCTACTTTACATAGCCCTATTAGTTGGTGATTCACGACAGCTTACACAACTAAAGCTAATCATAACCAAAGGCGTGAAATAGGGATTAAAACATTCATTGATTGCTAAAAAGTTACAAAATTGCCGAACTGAGTCGGACTTAGAGCGGTACAAAAAGAGAAAAACCAAAGCTATTAATGGTCATCCGAAGCTGGGACATCATCCTCCGGAACGTCATCAGGCTTCAGTCCCTCGATATCCTCCAGGTCATAGAGCTCCTGGATCTTATCTTTGCAGTCTTGAAAGCCGGCGTCATAAGCAAGCGCCGCTGACTCGGCCACCTCCTTGTCAAAGGATTTGGACTTTTTAAAATCTTCTACGGCCTCGACAACCCTTTTTTCAGCCTCGAGAGCTTTTTTCTCGGACTTGATGGCCCCCCTCTGGGCCTCGGTCACTGCCGCCTCCAGATCTGCAATTTTGGCTATGTACTGGCGGGTGGCTTCTTTGGCTGCATTTGTCTCAGTGGTGGCAGAACTTAATTGGGTCTTCAAAATGCACACCTCCAATTCTGCCGCCTTCAGCTTCTCTTCGGCTGCCCTTTGGTTCTCCTCGGCCGCTTTCTGTTTTTCCTCGGCCACCTGAGCATTATCTAGCTCATTGGCTGCACGGCGCTGAGCAACCTCTAGCGCATACTCAGCCTTTTCGGCTCATAGCCGGGCGACATCGATTTCATCCTTCAGGGTGGCTCGAGTGTCCTCCAGAGCCATTGCTGACTTCTCCGCCTTGACTTGGAGGGACAACATCTCCTCCCGTGCTTGTTCGATAGCGGTATCGCTCAAGGTCCAGAGGTTCTTCAGGGCGACTAGAGAATTCAATGCCTGGAGGAAGTGTCAAGATGAGAAAAAAAAAAAAGAAAGGGAGGAAGAAAAGAGATGATAATGGAGCAGAAACTCACCCAGAGATGCACCACCGATGCTTCACGGAAGAAAGTGACTCTCCCCTAACCCCGGAGAAATTCTTGCACCTCAACCACCGTGGCTTCCTCCAAGGTCCGTTCGGCCCAGCGGCCGTGGTTGGCCAACAACGACTGGAAGAAAGGATCGATGCCCCTCTCTTCCCTTGGCGTTGGCCCTACAGAGGCAGATTCCGCCTCTGAGCCTGCCGCCTCCGACTCCTTGACCGGCGGAGGCACTTCGGCTGTTGCCCCCGTGGGGGGCAGGGTAGCGGCTGGAGTTGTCACTATTGCTGCAGGAATTTCATCCGTATTTAAGGCTTTGGGCAAGGACGACGGCGCCTCCCTCTCGGGAGAAAGGTCGAGCAAGATAATGGGAGGAGCCGAAGCTGAAGATCCTCTCTCCGGTTGGCTCCGTTCCACCTCCTTGCCGGTCTCGGCCCTTCCCGCGTCTACCATAACAGGTTCGTCGGCTTGGGCTTGGACCGCCTCGCCGGCGTGCGAGGGTTCCACAATTCTGACCCCCTTGGCCTCGACCTCCCCAGCGTCGGCCCTTTTAGGGCCGCCCTTCTTCAAAACCTTCGCACGCAGGGGCTTCACGACTTTAGCCCCTCCAGTGTCGGCCTTTCCCGCGTCGGCCCTCTCAGTATCAACCCTCCCCGAGTCGGCCCTCCTTGGGACTTTAGCAATGGCCCTCCTTTGGCAGGGGGCACATCCCTGTATTCTTCCTCTTTCTAGTGGCCGCTTGCTTAAGCTCATGAAGCGTCGGCGCCATCCCTATACAGGCGAAGGATAGTTAAAAATATATTAAAAAAAAAAAAGAAGAAGAGAAAAAAGCAAAGGGAGGAGAAGAGAGGCGAGTGACCAAGTGCTCACCCCTCGGGGGAATTAAACCAGCACGATGAAGATTCTCCTCGGCTAAAAGCATATTACACCGAGGGATGTCGGCAGTCAGAAGCTGCCCAAACGCCATCTGATCTCGTGGAAGGATGGAGGGATCCCTATTAGCGTCAATGTTGGGTATCCCCCAGCTTCCACGAACCCCACTGATGTCGGCAAAGAAGAACTTATCCTTCCACCCTTTGACGGAAGTAGGAAGGCACAATTTGAGAATCCTATTAGACCTAGGGGTGAAGGACCACCAACCTGATTGCTTGCGAAGGGTGTAAAAGCTGCGGAATAAAGAGATACTGGCCTCAATGCCTTGCAAGTGGCAGAGTACCAAAAAACCGACGATGGTTCGAATTGAGTTGGGGACTAACTGGGAGGGAGTCAAGGAGTATCGGTCTAAGAGATTAAGAATAAAAGGGTGGATAGGCAACCGAAGCCCAGCCTTAAAAAAGGCTCCGTACAAAGCAACCCTCCGGAACGGGAAGAAGTTACCCTGTCATTGGGGGTAGGGAAGAACAAATGAAGGTCCGACGGGAAGCTATACCTGGCTTTTAGGTTTACTATGTCTTGAGCAGACATAGCGGACGCAGTCCCTTCGAGGGACTCCTTGGCGACCCTGGAAGGACCGGCAGCCATCGACTGGCTCCGGACGGAAATCCGTCCGCCGGCCGGACGACTCCCGGTTAGGGGACGACTGACTGGTCGCTGCTCCGGTGAAGAATGGTTAGAAGAAGGGGTGGACCATTGGCTTAACAAGGAATCGGAAGTCTGAGAAGGGTTGTGGGAACCCCCCCAGGAACCAGAGATGGAGCAAGAAGGTGAGGAAACCATAGGAACTAACCTGGAAAACTCGAGCCAAAAATAGAGCATGGGGAGAGGATGAACACGGGAAATAGAGGAACGCTGGCAGACTCGAAAGGGGGCAGCGACGGAAGAAATGGGAGGATGGGAAGATAAGGGCTAGTTGTCCTCATAACGCCATCTCAGGACACCCCACAATCGTCCGATCTGACCACGCGTCCATCTTCAATTGGGAGGCGTTTCGACGGCCTGCCAACGCGAAAAACTCGAAAAGACCACCGATAAAAAGGAAGGCATTAACCTTATCGCAATGATACCGCTCGCCTTTTTGTAACACTGCCCGAGGGAAATCCTCTCTAATCCCAACAAAAATAATGACGCGAAAACCGGCCGCCTAGAGGATATTAACACCCCTTTCGCGGGTAAGTGAACGCTCACCCATCTCAGGGGCGGGGGGGCATCCGATACGGCTGGCCATTTCCTCTGGGTGATATTACCTTTTGCGCGGTTTTTGAAAGCAATGATGTGACAGCAAAACCCCTTTCACGGGGCCTTCAGCATCGGCCATCAGCGTCGGCCCCAGCGCTGAGACTTCGGCTCCGGTCTCCAGCATCGGCCACCAGCGTCGGCCCAGCACTGAGGCTTCGGCTCTGGCCTCCAGCATCGGCCACTAGCATCGGCCCCAGCGCTGAGGCTTCGGCTCCGGCCTCCAGTGTCGGCCTTCAGCGCCGGCCACCAGCGTCGGCCCCAGCGCTGAGACTGGCTCTGGCCTCCAGCATCGGCCACTAGCGTCGGCCCCAGCGCTGAGGCTTCGGCTCCGGCCTCCAGTGTCGGCCTTCAGCGCCGGCCACCAGCGTCGGCCCCAGCGCTGAGACTGGCTCTGGCCCTCCAGCGTCAGCCTCTAGCGACGGCCATCCAGCATCAGCCTCCAGCGCCGGCCTCCAGCCCCGACTCCTAGCGTCGGCCTTCAGCATTTTCCACATGCACAAAGACCAGTCTCATACAACGGAGCCCGTGATCTAAGGTCCACTGCCGAGCACCTCGCTCACCAAAATCACGGGCAAGTGTTAGCTTGATCGGCGGTTACCGCTATAAGCGGCCCCTATCCAGCAACAGCCCAACAACTTGCCGTTCGATGAAACATCACAACGGGAAAGATCCAACGGTTCCAACAGAACGAGGTAAACGGGATCCCAACAGGTATAAAAAGAGGACCCGAGCTCCATGCGAGGGGACTCTCTCTGGCTTCCTCTTTAAGAATTCTACACAGAAATTATATCCCTGTTCTACGACTCACTGACTTGGGCGTCGAAGGGTCCCACCGGAACCACCGGTCCGGGACTTTTTGCAGGCTCTAGGAGGAAGACGGCGACCTCTCTGCGCATGCAGCAATCCTAGCCTACCCGACGTTCATCACAAGTGATTTAGCAGCAACAGGCCCCATCGAAGATGGCCTCCCATCTTGGCCTCCCAAATTGGCCCGGTCCAAAGTGGCCTCCCATCTCAGCCTCCTAAGTTGGCCCCGTTCAAGGCAGCCTCTACTCCTCGGTGGCCTCAGGAAGCATGGACCCTTCCTCCCAAGCCGGTTTCAGTCTCCCCCCACTGTTCCCAGGATTCGTCCCGACCCCATCCTTCATGCTAGCCTCCATCCTCACTTTCAGCCATCGGGCTCCAATCCGTGACCCAGCATTTGTGTCGGTTGCTCCCAGCTCTGTTCCTGTAACAACCAGTTCCTGGTCTCGGCCACGGACTCTCGGCCACGACGGCTTCTCCGGCTCCGGCTCCCACCCAAGAAACAGTGCGGAGCTCCCGACTCAGGTTCCCTGCTCCGTCTTCTTCCTAGCCATGGACGACTTCGTTCGTGGCTCTGCTCCGTCTTCTCCCCGGCCACGAACGGCTTTGTCCCAGCCGCCTTCGTCCCAACTCCAATGACGTCCACGTCACCAAGCTCGACTCCGGGTACACTGTATGATTCCGGTCCCCTGTCTCGACTGCTTCTGGCGACGATGCCTTCGACTCTCGAGTCCAAGCGGGAGCAATCGTCTTCATCTCCGAGTCCCAACGGTGGCCCCTCGCTCCCAGTTCAGCCACGACTGGATGGCCCCTATTCCCAGTCGTCCCCGGCCACTCGTCTCCTCGTCTCAGCTACCTCTGGATCCGTCCCGGCCTCCCAGCTCTGCTTCTAAGCAGAGACCTCGGCCTCTGCCGACTCCAAGCAGCCGCATGGAGGATGATGAGCCAGAGACCACGAGTGGGAAGGGGTGTTCCGTGGGGTCCTGGCTCTGTCCCAGCTGCCTTTCGATCTTCTCCCCGACTCGGGCAACTCCCTCATCAGCTGTCTTAGTCTCCGGCCGCCCCCAGCCGCTCCCAGACGCCTACCTCTGATGCCCATGGATTGGTCTCGTCCATGCCTAATCCCCGGTCTTCTTCGGACTCGGCCTTTGAATCTAGTTGTTCTCGGCCGCCCCCAGAGTCCCTGCACTCGTCCCCGAGTCCGAGTGGCGTCTCCTGGCCCCTGGTTCAAGCATCTGTCCCGGTTTCATCCCAGCTTTCCGGCTCTGGGCTCTCTAGCCTGGCCCTACGCTCTCCGTCCCGGCCCGACAATGGATGCCAGACCTGGTCTCAGCATCGTCTCGGCTTCATCCCCGAATCCGTGGATGGTTCAACCTCCGGATCTCCCCGATGCCAACTCCATAACCCCTGCTCCCGACACAAGAGTTGGCAACCGACAGCTTTGTCCAGGCCAGTGTAACGACCCAGGCCCATGGGCTCGTTTCGTTACAAGAAAGCAAGACGACAAGGTCCACACCAACTTGAGCCACCACAGCCTAAAAAGGGATCCAATTGGTACTTGTCCATCTCACTTAACTGATTATAAACCATCCAACCAACTCCCAATTTCTCGATGTGGGACTATTGGGAGGGGCATCACAATCTACCCTCCTTACAGAGGCAATGTCCTCATCGCAAGGGGTAATTGATCACAACCACCAGGCAGGCAGAATTCTAGAGGTGACCCCCACAGGTTCAAGAGATGGCTCCCATCCCCCATGGATGTAGCACTTTGTCCTGTGTGGTACTTAGCTCCTGCACTTCGGACTGGTGCATGGCTCTGATACCATATTGTAACGACCCGGGCCTACGGGCCCGTTTCGTTACAAGAAAGCAAGACGGACAAGGTCCACACCAACTTTGGCCACTACAGCCCAAAAAGGGATCCAATTGGTACTTGTCCATCTCACTTAACTGGTTATAAACCACCCAACCAACTCCCAATTTTCCGATATGGGACTATTGGGAGGGGCATCACAGTCGGCCCCATCCGCGTGGGACAGCGAGGCGGTGTTGGTCGCTGGGGCTCCACCGTAGGTTCCTTCACGCTCTCCAGTAGATTCAGGAGATGATGGATGATCTCCTCCAATCTTCCTCGATAGCTGCTTTCATCTCCACGAACCAAGCTCAGGAGCATTCCGAGTCCAAACTCCGGCACGCTCCGGCTTCATCCTCCGGCATGCTTTGGCTTTGTCCTTCATGCCGGTTTTCTTCGGCCTTCCAGACAGTCGCCCCCAACCCCCAACTCCGCAGACTCGGTCCCTAGCAAGCTTCCTCTCAGGTAGGGGTGTAATCGAGCTGAGTTGATACAGTGCTAAGCTTGAGCTCGACTCGACTCTAAAATTTGAAGCTCGAAACTCGACTCGAGCTCGATCGAGTTTTTATTTCAAGCTCGAGCTCAATGAAATATTCGATGTACTCGAGCTCGACTCGACTCGAATTTCTATATAAAAATTTTAAAAATTTTTTTTGAGCAACCTATTCCCAACAAAGCTCAACTCTAATCCTTCCTAAATGATTCTTTAATTCAAGAAGAAGCAAAGAAGGGATTTAGGGATTTTAGAGGTCTATTACCTTGTGTCCTTATCGTATTCGCTATCAGAGGGAAGAAAATCTAACCGACGGACGACGATCTATTTCCTGAACAAAAATTGCCAAAAAAAATTAAGATAAATTATCAGAGAGTAAATAGATTAATTTCCAAGGTCTTACCGTGGGTTCTATTAGATTAAATCCAAGGATAAATTCGGCTTCAATGAAGAAGGCTCCTTTCAACCTCCAATCCACCGCAAGTCCGCAACCTTCACAGTTCATACCAAAATTTTAAGCCAAAGCTTCAAAGATTAATGGAGATAGGGCTTAATGGGGCTTACCAGTTAGGCAGTTACTGCTTAGAGATGCTCCCTATCCTCTCGCTTTTCATAGGGAGTTAGGGACGAGAGACGCACGGTTTCATTCTTCCTAATTTCCTCTTAGGGCCCGTGTTGACCGTCGATGGGAAAAGAGAGATGAATGACTGTTCGTTTTTCCTATTTTGAATCGCTTATGTAATTTTACTTTTTTACCCTTATAATTATAATAAGGTTTAAATTAGGAAACGAACCATCGCTATCATAATTTAAATATGAGAGGCTGATACTTGGCTCGATAAAGCTCGCGAGCCTTTCGAGCCGAGTATTTTAATACTAGAACTCGGCTTGATAATTTACTCGAGTAGCTCGGGCTCGATAATTTACTTGAGTAGCTCGACTCGATAAGCAACAAGTCGATTTTAAATATTTTTTAAATTAATTTTAAGCTACTTACAAGTTGTTTTGACTCAATTACGCCCTACTTCGGAGAGGTAGCTGAGCGAGAAAATTAAGAGAGGATGCGGAAGGACTATTTCGTCGTCACCAAGCTATTATCAAATGCCACAAGCACGTGGACTATGTCATAACGCATGGCATTAGTAGTGAGCGGGCCCACCAAGAGTCCTACATAAGGCAAGTCGGTTTACATGCATGGATTTGGAACCCATGCACTGCACGAGCAATTTTGACCAGCCTTCAGATATGATCCGACTCGGCCTTCGGTTTGCATCTTAGCTGCCTTCCATGGCTTATGTCGGTCTCGGTAACCACCTATGCAGTACCTCGATGGAGCCCATATATCAGGCCCCACTATCAATCATTAACTATCCACATTCTGTTGCAGCCTATAGCAGATATCCAAGTCAAGTAGCACCCATTAACTAGTTGTAGTCATCTACTCTGATGGGACTTAACCTATAGCCCTGACATGCCAAAGAAGAAGGCAAGTCATACCATTGTTGCCGCATTAACGTTGTCATAAATATTTTGACAAGTGGCAGCACTCCAAGCCTCACAGACATCAGTACACTTTACCCATAAAATTCATCATTATGGGGCCTCAACTACTTAAGCCAGACGTCTCTAAGTGTCTATAAAATGGATAAAAGGAATCTCCGATCAGGTAACTCCAACTTCCTCATAATACTCTTTTCTTTCTTCTTTTTCGAGCTTTACAATTATTGTCCAGAGTACTGACTCGAGTGCTGAAGAATTTTTACAGGATTTTTTGCAGGCTCGCATTTAGAAACTCGCCGAAGAATCCGAACTCGCTAAAGTAGGCGGAGGCTCGCAAATGTTGGAGGTGTTAGAAAAATTGTTTTGAATTTTGAAAAAACCTTTTTAGAAAATGCTAGAATAATTAATCTAAAATTTAAATTTAAAATCTAAATTAAAGTTAAAAGGAATCAAACTGGTCGAGACGTGTTAGACACTACCCTAAGGACAAGTTTTCGCTCCCTCGTGCGGGTTGTTGGCGATTTGTCCCCAAGGTACAACGATCCGGCTCGATTTGATCCTCCTACTGCGAGCATGATCGGGTGAAGGTACAAACCCAATGATACTTCATATGCCCAAATAAAAATAATAATAAAAAGGGTAAATAAATTTTTTACCATCAGTAGCTTGTTGAGACAAACTTCCTTGTTGAGACAGACTTTCTTGTTGAGATAGATTCCTTGTTGAGACAGACTTTCTTGTTGAGATAGATTCCTTGTTGAGATAGACTTCTTTGTTGAGACAGATTCTCATATCTTCAACAATCGAATAGATCTTTTAGGATTTGGATTTTTGTTTTCTACCTTCTCTATTTCTTTTTTCCTTAGCATATATATATATATATAGATATTTTTTATCCGTTAGGCTTTGTTACCATTTAAATCGGAACGTTAGCGCAATAAAAGAATTCAATGCATGCTCGCGGAACGCTTCGCAACATCTCCAACGTTTCCAACGTCTCCAACATCTCCAACGTTTCCAACGTCTCCAACATCCCACGCACCTTTAATGTTTCCCCTTTTATTTTTTAACTTTTTTCTTTTTTAAAATGGTCAAAAGTCAACAATCCCTCACAAAAGTTAAAAAATAAAAATAAAATAAAATAAATAATAAAATTAATATACCAAAAAATTTAGGGCATCTTATACTGTGCAATAGGTGAGGTATCCTGTGGACTTGAACCTCACTTAGTGTTGATTGTATATATCTGAAGGAACCATAGTGGATTAGACCTTGAACTAGGTCCTTGACTCAGAATTCTACTAATCATACATACAGTACGAATCAATTGGGTTTAAGCGGTCAGCGCATATTAAAGGCCTTGCGCTTAGTATCTTGATTTTTCATAAGAATTTCTTAAGGTTAGCCTAAACCTTTAGTCACGGCCTCATATGACAATTCTCATATAAGTGAATCCTCCAAGGATATTTGTGACTAATACCCTGTAGATAACCTACCTCGGATCCATTAAGAGAATTACTCAACCTTACACAAATTTACTTTGTCACTTTATAAGAGCACTCATCATAGGGATGGGTTGAAATTTTTTTTTTCTTCAAAATTTGTGCTCTAACACGATCACTCAATCAGCTTCATTTCTACCATATTGAACATTATTCATGGGATCTCCAATCACAGAGGTTGGGTATCCACTGCTGGTGATCAAATAATGGGCTTAAGCCCATCCCCCTCGATAAATATAGGACTCCACTCCTAGATAATCCCTTGGTTAATTGATCTGCCAAATTTTTCTTAGATTTGACAAATTCCAAAGAGATAACATCATTTTTCTTATGTTGTCTTATAGACTTATGATGAAGCCGTATATGGCAATTCATCTTTTTATTGGTACTCTTTTGATTTGTCAGTTCAATTGCAGCCTTATTATCACAATGGATTGATATAGCTGGAACTGGCTTAGGTACCAAAGGTAGCTCTGATATTAGATTTTTTTTATCCACTCTGCCTCATTACAGGTGGTATCCAAAGCTATCAACTCGGCCTCCATGGTGCTTCTAGAAATGATAGTTTGCCTAGTGGATCCCCAGGCAATAGCAACACCACCAAGAAAATAAGGGTATTAGTCATAATACAAACGACTGTATTATCATAATAAAATATTATGATAATATTATTTTTTTTTTACAAATGACGGTAACGACACAATCCAAGTATATCATAATACAAAATTTACTGCAAACCAGGAAATAAGGGTCATCCTGTCTCCAAATTCAATAACCAGCATGCTGAGCCACTGAAGCTGACGCCCAGTCAGCCGCCGCATTTGCTTCACGATATATTGCTATCTTTTTTTCATCAATTTTTTTTGATGCAGATGAGTCGAAGGAAAATAATAAATAATAAATAATAATAATAATAATATTTCTATTATAAATAATTAAAAATATATTAACTTTTTTTGTGTGTGAAAGAATCAATATTAAAATGAAAAAATAAAAAAGCACTCGAAGTTTTATCTTCGAAAATTTTTAATTTTTTTAAAAAAACTTTTAGATGAAATTCATCACTTTTTTCTTTCTATTTTTCTCTCATTCAAACAAAATAAATTTTATTTTCTTTCTATTTTTTTCTCTCTCTATTTTAATCTTCATTCAAACAAAGGATTAGAGTTAGCATTATGTTGGATGCTCGGATACTTCCATCAGTAGGGAACTACCAGGAGCTATCTACAATGACATCAGTTTAAAGATTTCTAAATATAGTATCCAATGTGATGCATTAGCTGACAAAGTCACATTGGATAATTTATCTAGAGACCTTTTTAGCCCTGTGACTTTGCCCCCACAGAGTGCAATTTTCAATACAATCGCTGGTCCACGTGGCACTTCGTGCTTGCATTCACTTACTCAACTCAATTAAGCCTTTTTTTTTTTTTCAACTATATGGGATCGGCCGCATAATTTGCTTTCTTCATTCTATTTTATTTAAGTTTTTACATAATTTAATTTAATAAATTTATACTTTAAAAAATTTAATAAAACTTTATGCTGATTATCAGTTATCTAACTTAATTTTTTTTTTTTTTTTTACTCGAGCTTTGGATTCCGAGTTTTATGGAGTTTTATGCTTGCACTCACTTCTTACCTCTAAAAGAAGTTCTCGTGTGAGATCGAATCCAAATACGGCGCTTTATGATTTGCGCATATCCAAATATATAGTGATTAACAGCTACATTGCCTAAATTCTCTCGTTAATTTTGTTTCAGACTTTTTAACATCTAGTGTTTGAAATGAGAAACGAAATAAAAGGTGCAAGTTGTGATTTATACACGTACATGTTGTGAATTTGACTTGGATGATTGAATACGCTGTTGTTGAAAGAGCATCCTGAGTGGACCACGGCTTAAAGTGATCGATAACTGATGATAGCAACTTGATACGGACCCTACCTGTTTGTTGCTTTGGATCAACATCAAAATGATCCAGAATAATGATTAGATTATTCCAAAACTTTGCAGGTGGCGGCTGGATTCGATGATTGGAGGCTGAGAGCGGGTGGCCTTCGTTGGCCGTGCCTTGGATATGAAGAAGGGGGCGTTAAGGGAGACCCCTGCGATAGCTGGAAGAAAAAAAAATAAAGTCCTTTCTACAAAATTTACGAAACTGCATTTTATTCGAGATTCAGATATCTTGCTAGATTTGGATCCATCCGTCCCTTTCCAAAGCACGCTCTTAAACCTTCATCTTATTATTTTCCCTTGATGATGCAAAACTTAATTGTGACGAACAGGTCGGCAATAAATAAATTCTGCTGATGGCAAATTACAAAAAAAAAAAAAAAAAAAACACACACACACACAATTTAAATTACTCCATGGCTTGATGATCACGTGACAGGATTTTAATACGACTTACAGCGTTTTTCATTAGATAATTGGAATTCAGAGTGTAACTGGAAATGATCTCTCTTACCCTTTGCTCAAACTAAATTACTAAAGTGGTTCGAACTCTGAATTCTTAGATGGATGGATAGATTACAGGTTTTTAATATCATGTCGTTCCTCATTAATCTTTCATCATCAAATTTGTTTACCCTGTTCTGTGGGTTCTTACAGCTCCAAATCACTGGATTATAGGATTAATAGTACTAGAATTACAGAACTAAGCAGCAACACTCGAGTATGACAATTTAAGCATCTAATACCAGGTCCTAATATACATAAACAATTTAGGGGGCTAGACTTCTTACGCCATGTGCAATTAGATGTAGGCACTGGGCCGTGCTTGAATCGTGCCGTGCCGGGCTCGAAATTTTTTTTTTTCTGTTGGTCCGGTATCGCACAGCACGGCCTCAGCATCCAACCAATATTTGAAGCAGATAAGCATCTTAACTGTCTCGCCAGTCATCCTACTCCTCTTTTCGTCCAGAATACGTCGACCTGCACTGAAAGCGGATTCCGATGCTACTGTAGACATCGGTACAGCTAAAATATCGCGTGCAATGGCAGACATAACAGGATATTAATTTCTAATACTCTTCCACCAAGCCAATACATCTAGACTTTCTATTTGATCTTCATCGTATGCAGAATGAAGATCGTTTCGTAAATAAAATTCCAATTCATTACTTAAAGATGAAAAAGATGAAGCATATGTGTGTCTTCTAATAAATGAAAAAATAGATGATGAATGAATCTAGAAGAAGAAGCAAAGCTTTGAGTAGGTATTCTAGATCCACAAATTTTATCATTATATAAACCATAAATATCATTAAGAAGTTGTGTTACCTCATCTTTAGCAGGTTCAGGATTTTGATCCATGTTTTCACAATATTGATCAATTAAAAAAATTACACCATTTAATTTAACTCTAGGATCAAAAACAATAGCTAAGTTATGCAATGGACATATCCTATTCCAATATTCATTCCATTTAGTTTTCATATTACGTATAATAGGCATTAAAACTTCATGATATCTATATTCTTTAAATTTTTCACTAATTACATATTTTTTTGTAAAAACGAACAAGAAGTTGAATAATCAATACCTGAAAGAACATTGTAGCATCATAAAAAGTAACCAAAAAATCTTCTAAAATTTTACCTTATGCCAATCAGCTTCAGTCAATGTAAATCATAATCCACCACGCTCATTAATATAAGCACTTAATAAGTTCTATATGGATATGCATCATGTATCATGGTATAGATACTATTCCAATGAGTTATTACATCAAGTTTAAATTTTTTAAAACGTTTACCATGATCTACACATAATTGTTTAAATTTTTGAAGTCTTGACCTTGAAGCATGAATAAAAGAAACTACATTTCTAATTTTTGAAATAACATTTTGAATTATGTTCATGCCAGATTGAACAGAAAGATTTAATATATGGCATGCACATCTAATATGAAATAATTGTCCATCTAAAATGGGATGCAAAGAGTTGTTTAATAATGCAACAGCAAAATTATTATTAGATGCATTATCAAAAGTAATTGATATTATTTTATTATTAATATTATATGAGCATACGATTTGATAAATAATATTTGAAATTTATTGTCCCGAATGCGGAAAATCAAAAGCACGAAAAGTAATAATTCGTTTATTTAATTACCAATCATATCAATATAATGAGAAGTAATAGCATAAAACAATTACTACCTCCAGATGCCGACCAAATATAGAAGTTAAAGAAATTCTAGCATTTAAATTTAAGAGGCTTCAGTTAAACTTTGTTTCATTGCTAAAAAGTTTGTCATAGCCACTCTTCTAAAGATATGGCTATTAGTTCTTTTATAAGCAGGTTATAGGCCTAATTGAACATATCTTTCAAAATTATAAGATTCAGATAAACTAAAAGGTAATTCATGTTGAACTATCCATCTTACCAGTAATTTTCTCTGATTTTCGTAGTTATATGCAAAATTACCTACAAATGATCCCTCTCGTATATTAAGGATACATTGCTGACGGGAATCATGCATCCTATGAGTCTCTTGATGTCTTATTAAATGTCCTATTCCTCCAGTACTAAAACAACTATACAGTTTTTCATATTTTTATATTTTGCTTTATAGACTCCATCAACCATAATTCTATCGAAATCAATCCAAACATTACTAGTTTTCTTACGATAAGAGGTTTGACATTCACTGACTAGCTCTAGAGGGAACTTGAAGTTGGGATTAGGGTTGGGGTCCTTGGGGATTAGTTTTCTTACCCTCAGAAAAAGGATGCATGTTAAAATTACTTTCGTTAAAAGATGTCATATCTAAAATTTTAATTAATAAATGTAAAAAAATAAAAACTAATCCACAAAAAGAATTTGAGAAAAGATCAAAGGTGGACGTGTGAAGCCGAGATTTGTGAGCTTCCTCTTACACTCTCGCCTCTCAACAAGAAGTGACCTTGTAGCACTTGACTACTTGCTTGAGCACTTATCACTTGCAAACTAAAAATTAAATTGCTAATCTACTAGAGCACTTGCTAAAAGAGAGAAATAGTAGTAATAAAGAAGAGTTGGTTTGGTGCGGTAAGAATGAGAGAGAATGTGTTATTTATAGAAGTCCCAATTTTTTTTTTTAAACTACCCTTTGATATAGCCATTATATGACTGTTGGGAAGGATAAAATGATCTAAACCCCTCCCTAAACGGCCCGTTTTTAACGGCTATATAACCGTTTGGCACGTGGGCCGTTATATAGCTGTTGGGAGTGATAAAATGATCTAAAACCCCTCCCTAAACGACTATATAACCATTTGGCATGTGGGCCATGCCTAGGCATGGCTGAAAAGTGCCTAGACGTGCCGTGTCTGAATTTTTTTTTTCCGTGCCATGCCTGGCACAGCACGACAATTCTAAAAGCACGATGAGCCTGGGCTATGCCTGGCATGGCTTGGCCCAATGCCCACCTTTATGTGCAATAAAGAATAAATGCATGTACAATCTTCGGCTCAAAATGGACTTTTTACCCCAACATATACGTCACCACATACATTAAGTGGATCTTCAATAGACGAGAATGTGTTTACAGATCTTGGATCTAGGAGATTGGATCCACCCCCCTCCAACATTTTTTCTTATTGTCATGTTCCCCAACTTCAGATAAAAGACGGGCAAGAGATTCATCACACATACAACAGCATATTATCATATTATCATCACTAAACCACATTCCACTAGATCAATTATCTTCTCCTACCATTCCTGTATGGTCCCTCGCTCTCTTGATCCTTCAGGAAACCAAGGAATGCAAGCAGTCCAAAAAAGAAAAAACCACCAGACCAATGATGACCTCCACCACCACCGCCGCCCCCACCACCATCATCATCACGAGGTGGGAATCCAGTACCCCCATCATCAAGCTCTGGTGACTTCTCTTTTCCTGAAACCCACATGATAATGCAGTTTTTTCTTGTCATCGACCCCAAATTAATGAAAGCAAACACAATGCCATCAGGTCATAATCTCACAACTTTCAGGCTTAGGTGTAGGAAAAATACATCCTTTTCTTTATAAGTACTTCTACAACATAAAGGACATACCTTGGTGCAATGGTAAAGCTATTTCGTTTTAATTATAAATTAGGTGTCACAATTTAAAATATGAAAATAATCTTTTCGTATGAAAGGATGAGGCTGAACACATCTGACCCTTCTTAGAACCCACGGTGGTCAAAGACTCATGCACTAAAATGGCCCTAATAGTAGTCTTACAAAATACTAGTTTTAGTATTACCTTGGATGGGAGCAATCGTAATTGTTGATGATTGGCGCGTGACGGTTTGCGTTTGCTCTGCTGCACATCTTGTGCTCTATAGTAGAAATAAAACAAACCAATAATAGGGTTATTAAATATAATAATAGATTAAAAATGCCAAGTCTTACGCATATTATTATATAATACACCAAAAAACTTGCATTAAAATAACCAAGAAATGTTGCAGACAGGTAAAGAAGTGCAGAAAATGGAATCAAGATTAGTTCAACATGCATAAGGAAAAGAAATCAAATGAGAGCCAATACAGAACAAGACAAACTAAACTAACTACATAAGCTTTTTTTTTGAAAACGAAAAAAAGAACTTAGTCATACAATTCCCACTTTTAGTCCATCAAAATGCCTATCCCAAAGTCATAACAAGTATCCAGAAAAATGTAAAGCAACAGAAGGCCAAATGGGAACTAGCTAAAGTGGCAGCAGGAAGAGTTTGTGACAAACATGAAAAATTAAAGCAGCCAATGCTTTAAAACTGGACTGGACAAGCCAACTGATTAGGCCTCCAATCTGCATGTCCTATTAAAACTAGACTGCCTCAAGAATTGGCCAATTTAGTGAGAATCTTTTAAACCCACGGTTAAAATTACAGCTTCTTCGAATCATTCCAGATTCAAACGAACTAGCTGGTTCTTGAAATACATAAAACCTTTGGTTCTAATAATGGAAATAGAGTTTGATCTCATCCAAGACCCTTGATGCCTCACTTGCTCCTCTCCCCTGCGAAGGCTCCTTGAACAAGACCTCTACTCTCCAGCATTGATGTTGAGCATGGTCAACAACCAATGGAGGTGAGAAGAATCACCTTGAGTGTCTCTCTCTCTTCTTCTCATCCTCTCCCTTGTTGGGCCCAATCGCTGGCCAATATGTGGCAACAAGACCCCCTCCCCTATTCTCTCTCCACCTTGCTCATTGAAGCCTAGCAGTAAGGCGATTTGGGCGGGAGCAACCACCCTTCTCTGTCTCTCTCTACCAGAGCCTGGTGGCATGCTGAACCTCTTTCATGCTCTGCACATCCCCCCCCCCCCCCCCCCCCCGCCCCGCCCCGCCTCCAACCAAAAAGAAAAATAGAAACTCCTTTTCTTTTCAGCAGTCAATGATGCAGAGGTAGCTTACAACTTCTGCGCATTAAGGTCATAACAGAGGCAAGACATCTTGGATTTTTCTTTTCCATTTGCTATGATTCAATCAGGCCTTTGGCCTTGGATGCCAAAGTGATGGATCATGTTGGATTAGCTCATCTTGGTTCAGCCCATTTAGAGTGACTATAATTTAGTCAAGAATTCAAAGCCTAATATTAATTATGCTATCAACAACTAGTAGTTGTTATACTTTAATTATGTTATTGATATTTAATGTCTATCAATATTTCTAGACATATTAATTATCGTTTATGCATCATGTCTTTTAGAGTTTGTAAAAGTATTTATTTATTTGTCTTTAAGCAATTTGCAAGAATTAATGCAGTGGGATATGTGAATCATCCTATGTCTATATAAATAAATGGATAGTGAAGAATTGAAATAAAATTTGTGTTAAAATTTCTTTAAATTTAGAGTAGGATTCCACTAGTCATCTCCTTTTTATACTCATTTCTCTTCTATCTCAATCTCCTTCCTTTCTTTTGCCTTAACTCTAGCCCCCTTCTATTTCTAATCTCAGCCAGTATTGGAACATCAGTTTGATCCCTCATCCTTTTTGTTATTCTCTCTTTAAAAAGGCATCTTCTAAAATCATGGTCCATGATAACAAATGAGATGAACTCCTTTCATATCATAAGGGGTTACTTCAACAGTATGATGAACACTTGGCTCAAATCAAAGAAAAGCACGATGAAGGTTCCAAAAAAAGCAACCAATCAGTTTACAGAACAAGAAAAAAATGTTTTAAAAACTTCAGACTATGTTATCTCTACTCATGGCAACTAGAACTTTTTCAAATGAAAGTCCATCATCCTTTGAAGTTGTACATCAATCACTGCATTAAGATCAACTTAAAGACAAAGCACCAATTAAGGATGGCTGAAGTTAGGAATTCAGCTTAAAAGCCTCCTAATTTGGTGATACTTCACGCTCCTAATTCTCCTTCTAAGACTCTCATATCTTGCCTCCAGTTCTTAAACCCGCACAATTGCAAGATCTAAGTATACCTATGAAGTCATCAATCATGAAGGTGAATCAAGTGATGGCATTCAAGTCCAGAAAATATATCTAAGATTCATTATAAAAATTTAGGTTTTGATTCCTTTAACTTTTTCATTGGTCAAGAGAACCATGTTTGATAAATGGTCTTGCTTTTTGCCAACTTATTCAACGATTATGAAAATCCCTACATGAAGGAGTATAAACATGCACATCATTTATGGTTACCATAGTTCCACTTGATTCAACAAAAATCTCATGGAAAAAATATTGCAAGCATTTATTGAACATAATCATATGGGGACAACATCATTAATTGCAATAGAAGATGTTTAATTAGAGGTGCAAGATGAAAAAAAACTAAGAAGCACAACAAAAAACATTCGTAGGCCCAAGTTCTTAACAAAGCTTGGACTTGAGGATGAGTTCTAAACAACGAAAGCATTTGAAACAAGGCGATGGACCAACTATGTGGGTCAGCCCATATTACTTCAATCGATTTTGGAATGACCTTTAGATTAGTCAAGAAAAAGTCCAATACTAATTATGCCACGCATAGCTATTGGTTATATGCTTTAATTATGTGCTACTACCAATATTGAACATGTTTATTAATATTTCTAGGCTTATTAATTATGGTTAACGCATTGTATCTTTTAGCATTTGTACAAAGCATTTATTTATTTGGTTCTTAGAAAGTTGCAAACATTAATGCAATGGGATATGCAAGGTCTTGATATCTAAACAAATAGATATGTTGTAGGGAAAGAAACATAGTGAATAGTGGAGAATTTAAAGTGAATTTATGTTCAAGTTTCTTTGAATTTAGTGGCCGATCCATTTGTTATCTCCCTTCTGCTAGTTGTCCATCTTCTATCTCTATCTTTTTCCTCTCTTTTGCTTAACCCCCTTCTATTTCCAATGTCAGCTTGGGCAGCTTTGGGATGGCTTGCTCTTTTTTTTTGTTTTCCGAGCTGTTAAATATGATCTTAAGGTAGGGGCTGAGTGTTCGTATGCTCTATTTTGATTGTGGGATCTTGATTTGATATACTCTAATTGCAGTCTGAATACTCCAAAGGGCACTGAACTTATGTCTAACTCTGAGAAGAACTATGATCAAGATCATACCCCTAGCAATATGCAGGCTATAGTCTAATGATGAAGTCAAAATTTTGTTCATGAAAAACTATATTTTCATGCATTGATTTCTTTTAAAATCTTCATTCATGGATGGTTATAATTTTGTTTTAAAAATTAGCAGTATAGTAATTACAATTGTTTTGTCTTAGAAAGCTTATTTAGTTTTACCACTTTCCTGCTTCATTATGAACTATTTAACTGTTAAGCTTATTTAATTTTAGTAGGACACTTCACCATGGATTAGCCCCAAAATTGATAGCTTATTTATGCTTAATAATTTATAGCAGATTAAAGGAATATATACTTTAGTTTAATAAATAGGGATTTACTTTGCTTGTATTAATTTTTGCTAAGATTCTCTAAGCAGTAATTTGGTATATTAATACGTTTATATGCTTTTCCTCTTATTTTTTTATTATTTTTATATTCAAAAACTTGATTATTATTGCTAAAAATTTAAAGCTTGCATTTCAATTCATCTTGTAGTGTCATATGGTTTTATTTGCTACTTGTTCTTAACATAGTTGTCATTTTTTGAAAACTTGAACGAAATATAGTGACACTATGATGTTATGCATTATTTGTAATGTGGTGTCATTAAAGAAATTAAAGAGTACCAAAAGTTGTTAGAATAATGCTAATAAATTTTGATTTTTTTCATTTTTCTGTATGTATTTGGCCAGCTGCAGCAGAAGTGTGAGGCATAGCACTGCCCTCACCTACCGAAACTCTTGGGAGGTAAGGAACAGGCAGAGAAAGATGATGAAATAGAATCTTGTCATTGGTGGCCCAACCCAAGGAAGACAGTTTGCTAAATTGAGATATAAGAAGATTGTACTATGGGTTCAAATCCTATTTCCCCTGGCACAAAAGTGGAACGGGCAGGCAAAATTACGTAAGAGAACCTCTTCTTGATGGAGTCCCCGGAGGATAGAATAGCATTACTTAGCAACAGGTAGCAAATAATTTTAATGTTTTTTATAAGTAATTAATAATTAATAATTAATATATTTATTATGTCTTCATGATGCCATGGATCGATTTCAATTGACCAAGGGTTGAACCAGTTTGATGAACAGCCTGGTTATGGGAACAATTTAATTCAAAGTCTTTCAAAGCTCATGTTTCTTCCTGCCTTCTTCCAAGTGTGAGTAAGATTGTGTAGAACTGTGTGTGTGTGTCAGGTCTCTCTCCACTTTCTTCCAAACACACATGCTCTGTGCAAGAAGTTGCAAAAACTGTATATTTTCAAATATTTTTTTATGGTGCATCTCTCCCCCCGATATGTTGGGCTTTGGCAAAACAATAATTTCTTTTCTTTCCCTGAGGTGAAGCCATGTGAAAAAAAACCCTCTTATGAATTAAAGAATGATTCTATCTATCAATAATACCTTGCTAAACCCAGCCCGTTCATTATTCCAAAACCTAGCAATTGCAATCGAGTTCTTATAGATTTAATTGTGGCCATCCTCTCGCTTGTTAATAGAATTCTTTCTTTCTTTTTTTTGGTGCCCCTAACTGAAAGCCCCATTTTCCATGGTTCGTTTATGATGTTTGGAAAAGCAAAAGGAACAAAGCATACATCCCAAACAAATGTGGAGAAGTCCTGATGGGCGAATAACTTCATGTAACGCAATGGCATCTTCAATGTGCTTTACATGCCCTATACCTAGACAGATAGGTATATGTTTGGGCATTCCTATTCTGAAGAACAATTAACCTATTGAAAGTTAGATAAGCCAGCTGAAAGTTGAATCTTTAAAACCAAGACTACAGTCTTTACAAAAACCATGTACTGGAGAGGATAGCTGCATCAACCATTAAACTTTAGACATAATAAGAAATTTTATAATAAAAAAACACCATTTAATACTAGAGTTTGAATAATTCAGCTAATTGGCAAGATAACATCCTTCACCTTTATGGATAAAAAATCATGGACTTTATGTAATAGAAAAGTTACAAACCACATACCAAAGCAGCAGCACAGATTACTGCAGTAGAGCGCAGCCGCTGAGCAGGATATATGGGTTTTCTGTTTTGGAATGGCTGAGATTTGACGCAGGGTATTGCAAGACTAGACTTGGTAAGTTGGGGCCTCTGGGCCAGCAAAATCTTCACTTCTCCTGCATCAGATTATCGCATAGCTTCATCGCCAAAGAATGAAGTAGAAGTATAGAATCTAAATCTACAGTCATTCCATAGAAAAGCAGAAAACAGGACATAAATGATGAAATTGAGATATGAAATGGTCAACTTGTCAAAGATATCCGATAGCCTTCTTAGCAAATCAAGCACATAACTGCATTCTCAGTTTCATGATTTCATTGATGATGTTAAAGGACACTAACTATTCCATTCACGTGGCCCATGCAATTTCCAGCTATGTGCAAAGAATTCTTAAGGCAGCATTGCACGCGCAAAAGTTGAGTGGAATGATAAAACTGGCTTAGAAATACCATGCTCTAAGGGAACGCCTCAAGCATACAAGTGTTCACAATCATCCGCAAACTTATTAATAAAGTTCAACACTCTCAAATTTGAAGTCAGCAAACTTCTACCTAATGGTTTCTTGTTTTTAAATGTTGCAAAACCAATTTCCCAATCTTCAATGTTTCAATGCAAAAGGCATCACAGGATAACTCCACATAACACAGATTTAACTTCCCCCATCAAAGTGAATATATATTATGTACTAATATTATGGAAAAGAGGGGTGAAACTTTAAGAAACTCCTTATGATGTTGTCTTTTTAGCTTTTCCAAAGTTATTATTATGTTTTCTAGTAGGTTTCATTGTATACTAGGAACTCCAAAATTGGAAATAAACTAAGTCATCCTCCATCTAATTATACAAGATACACCTCAATGACATAAAATTTGTTCAATATACTGGAACGTTCCTTATAAGAACAGAATAAAGTTTTGATGCAAACACAACTAAAAAAAGAAAAACTCTTCATATGAGATAGTGCATGCTTGCACATTTAGCATGTATTGGGTGCTTGTTGTAGCAAACTAGCACTATCTAGTTTCATGGTACCAACCATGGTTTTAGATGTTAGGATGGTTCCATCTCATGTGATTTAAAACCTTGGTACTAACTTGTCATTTTCTCTCTTAAAGAGCACCAATGATTGAAAAATAACTGAAATTTGCATTGTAGTTGTCCTTTTATGACTCTTACATTACATCTATGGCATCTATTTATGCACAACATGTGCCCACAAAGGCATAGAAGGAAAGAAAAATGAGAATCACATTATACATATAGAAAACAAAAGACTATGGTAAGAGCTGAAGCCACGTACATATCCAACAAAAATACATCTTGAGCATCTTTGAAAGGAGGTTTCCCTTAGGCTTATTCCCCCCCCCCCCCCCCCCCCCAAAAAAAAAAAAAAAAAAGAAGCGATGTCCGTATTGAGGGTCTCATTAAAATGCAATGCACCAACATTTGAGGTCCAAGGAAAAAGTTGTGTTTCAAGAATCTTTGAATGAAACAAGATGCTCCTCTTTACACTATTTTTCAAAATTGAGAAGTGGCATCTGTATTAAGGAGCTGAGGCCACATGTCCAAAGAGAAAAAAAAAAAAAAACGAGCATTCTGAGCATATTCATATGAAAGCAGATGCTTCTCGTAACATTATTTTTTCTTTTTTTATTGAGAAGAAATGCTGAAGTGTCAACTTTATAGAGGGCCTCATTAAATTCAAGGACAACTGCAAGGCACCGGTTATCAACATATTTCAAATATAAAACGATCAGAATTTTTTTGCTTTTTGTTGTTGAGAAGAAGTATTGAAGTGGCATCTTAGGGAGAGGCTCACTAAATTCGGAGACAACCAGTGCAAGGAACCAGCCATCAACATATTTCAAATATAAAATGACCAAAAAAAAAAAAAACAAATGAAACTTAAAGAAGCTGCAGCCATGCATCATAGAAAGGAAAAAAAAAGGTGTTCCGATTTTGTTTGAATGAGGCTCATTAAACCATCAAGCCTCAGAAAGAGCTGGCTCCATCCTGCAACCATAACACTACAAAGTCTATTTTCCCTTATGAGATGTGTTTATATATAACACATTCAATGGGAGGGGGGAAAAGGAGCTGGGAAAAAGGAGCTGTAGCAATGGCTCCAGTAAGGGGGGAAAAAATGGAAGAAGGCATTGAATGGGAGGGAAAAAAATGTTGCATTTTTTCAGTAAGGCAAATGAAAGTACAAGTCAAAAAGAAAAAAAATAAAATGTGTAAGTTGCCATCCATTTAAATGGACTGACAAGCTTTACATAACAGTCATGATAGCTTGGAAAAACATGACTTCTGCTACAAAAATCATCATCCATTTGTGGCAGGACTGTTTGCCACATGCGCTTTTCGCAGCCCAATTGATGGTTTCTCTTACAATGGATATGAAGCAGTGCAGTTTTATCAGCACATCTCATGAAGCTCCTCTCCTCTCCAATGACTTGATTTGTTTCGATGGTAAAACACTTCCTTCCAAGTTTGCCCCCTCATCTTTCACCTAATTACTAAATTGATGTCTAAACTATCTATTGGAGAAAAATTGGAATAGAGGGTAAAAACCAACCCGTGCATCGCACAGGCATGTCACTAGTAGTATATATAAAAAACCCTTCCAAACTTCATGACTCTTGTCCTGATCATCACTTAGATCTTTGAAGAATTTATTATTTCAAGAACAAAAGGAATAATTGCATTTTGTATTTTCATAGGAAAAACTCAAACTACGTTAGGATTGAGCACCATCAATTTAAGCATAAGAAAGATGTGGAACACTAAAAACATTTAAATAGAAAATATAACCAAAAAGAATTCCAACTTTATTATTTGGGAGGAGAAATGAAAAACCTAGAGGTAAGAGAAGAAAAAGGACTTTCCATAAGAGATCCCAAGGGGAAAATAGCTTGTCTGGGAGTACACAATAAGAAAACTTGTTGTTTTTACAAAATAGTGAAAGGCATAAGGAATACAAAGGAGACCAACTTTGGCTGGGAAAATTGGAAGTTCCACATCTACCAACAATTGATTTTGGTGTGTATTAGATATTAATGATGTGAAGAATGAACTTACCCATTAAGAAGTCTAATACCATCATGAACACAAGCAAAGTTGTTCACAATAATGGCTAGGTTTTGTAAAACAAGAAGAGTCCAAGTGTCCTACCATTTGACATTAGGAGGTAAAGAATGCATATGATGAGAAATAATAAGTTTTCTAATCTGCTGTTCTACTTGAGGAGGTGCAAGTACCTCTTCAAAGATAAGATTGAAAAAACCAATGAAAAGATGGTACCATAACATTCTTACCAAGTTTTCTTACAAAACTTACTGATAAACAATTTGATAAGAGGACTCCTGTTTGAGAACAAAGTATTTGCACACTTTAACAGGTAAGACTAAGGACCAAAGTGGAGTGTATTATGCCTTTAGAGGTAAGGGACCAACACAGTACACAAATCATGTAGCATGGAGCTGACAACTGGAATGCCATGGCAATGAAAAGAAGCACTCGTCTAAAAAAGGATTCTGGACCGACAAGCTATATATATATATATATATATAGAAAAATAAATTGCAAATAAACATTATTTTCAACTGGTTTTTAGGAAAACAAGATCATAAACCATCCAAACTATCTACTTAATCATTGTTTAAAATGTGCTGCATAGTGTCAAGTAGTTTCTCAATGAGCTAATATTGCACAATTATATTTGTTGCATAACAAACATATTGTAGGTGTTCTGCATGTTAGAAGTATCAAGAGAAGATCATATACACATTTTACTGTTGGATGCATATATTACGAGTTATCTGTACTTCTAAAAGAATGATGCTTTTCTTGTTACCATGTCAGATTGATAGTTTAGAACCTCAATTTCCTTTTTTATCTAAAGTTCAATGGGAAGAGTTTAAAACTGTTCTGAATCGAGACAAAACTATTCAACAGGCACAGGTTTTTAAACTGAAAACATCAAACTTGTACAACTAATTTGCTATTAAATGGTCTGTGTTTTTGCATATTGCTCCAATATGCATCGACAGAGATCATAGACAGCAAGACAAGCCAGCACAGATGGTATATAAGTACTTCTCCATATCATGCCAAAAACATATGATATTGCACATCTTGTAGGTATGACATAAAATAGCAGAGCACCTTAATCCTTGGTTCAGACAACTTTAACAAATGAAAGCAATTTAGCAAAAGCTTCCTCGCTTTATGATTAACTATGCAATCAATAGTGTAAGAAAAGCTTGTCTTTCGGCATCGTTAATCATTTTTTCTGTATTAATATGACTACACCTATTCTCTCCTTCCTTTTTTTTTCCAAGTCTACAACTAAAACAAGTTTTTCTTGGTGTTTGACTGTTGAAAAACTTCAAACTTTTACAGATAAGCCCCTTCCTTGCTAATACTTGGACTCTTCCGACCATATTGGTCCATATAAGTTTAAGAAATAAGTTATTATTCAACACAAACCCAGGTCCGAATATTCTACAAACAAAGCTAGGCAGTAATTGCATGGAGAACCATATAAATTGACAATTCACGTAACTGATCAACTTAAAGAAAAAAAACATAACAATACAATCAAATCTTTTTCCAAATGTTTGTTTTTAGCTTTATTGGTCCTCCTTTTCCAATTGTTCCTTCAAGGGCTACCTCTGACATTTATGAGCTATTTTAACTCCTTGTCATTACTTCCATCCATGCAAGCTAAGGTTAGATCCTTTGATAAGAGCTCAAGAACTTTCGCTGGCAGAGCCCCCTAAGACCATTGTTGTGCATGCCATACTATTTGCTCAATTGATTCTCCATTACTTATTTCTTATTTGGTGCAATTCATACATTTCCTCTTATACACTTATTGCTTATTTATCCTTCCTAGTTTCACCATGTACCCATCTCAATGAAAAACACTTTTTTCATAATTATCTTGCTTAGTCAAAGTCCCTATATTGCATAAGATTATGAACCATATAACATTTAAAAGCTTGATTTTTGTTTTATGGCTTCCTCTCAGGTTGCTAAGAAATGTGTCCACTAGATAATGCCCCAAGAAGCCTCTCAGCACTTCATACACCCAACTCTGGTTTTATCTGCTCTCTCTCTCTCTCTCGCCCCCACTTGTTGCTTTTTTATCCTTCCTAGTTTCATCATGTACCCATCTCAATGAAAAACACTTTTGTCATAATTATCTTGCTTACTCAAACCCTCTTTACTGCATAAGATCATGAATTTTATAACATTTAAAAACTTGATTTTTGTTTTTATGACCACACCCCCCCCCCTTTTTTTTTTCCATTCTTTTGCTTTTTTTTTTTTCCATTCTTTTGCACGGTAGGTCTAAGATAATGAAACCAACAACACTATGGTACCTCTTGGCAATAACTGAAGACTCCATGTTCATTTATGCTTCCATCAAAAATTGCATTCCCTATATGTTGATTATTCTATACTTGCTTTTAGGTCCTGACCCTGTAAAATTATATAGCATAACTCTAGCAATTAATCTTGACCTCTTTTAAATAACAAACCTTGTCATAATCTACAAATAACATTCATCATAGTTTATCTTCCTAAATATAGCAATATGTTCACTTATGACTGGTATAAAGAGAAATAGCATAAAAAGAAACAGCTCTAGTGTTAAACCTTACTGTAAACCCACCATGCCTGAAAATTCATGTCTCAAAATAACTACTTCTGACATTTCTTGTTGTCTCAGGATAAAAGTCAGCAAATATATTATGCTAATTATGCATAAGTCCTTTGTCTGGTTGCACATCAGATAGCTTCTCTTGGTACCATATTCTTATGCTCTCTGAAAACTGACCTCTAAAAAATGGAACAGGGCTCAACAATTATGGTACATGGTTATTTAAATTGCTTAGACAAGTCCAACATACCTATAAGAGAAAATATGGTATGTTATAAAGGTATTCTTGAATTATTTAATGAAGATTCTTCTATCCAAAAGTTTCTTCTTTTTCTGATAGTGCAATCCAAAAGTCCCATCGGTCCACTTCAACCATACTGGTAGCAGTGCATCAAGACCTAACTAAGAGCCTAGTGTGATCCCTAGTTTTTAAGAGCAGCAGTATCTCCAGCTATCTTCTGCTTTCACTTTTCCCTTTTCTTTGACTTTGAAAAGAAAATTTGTTCCATCTCTAGTTTAATTATCATTAATTGGATTGGGAGTTTTCTTTGGTTTGTTCAGAAACTACATTTCAAGGATTCATTTCAGAGCATAGATGGATGCTTAATTTTTGTCCAAGAAAGTGGTAACATCAACGAATATATTTACTTTTTTCTTTAATTTTAAAAATATATTTATTCTTTTCATGTTTAATTATCATTTATAAAAGTGGAGTCTTATTTGTTTAGTTCAGACCCTTGGTTTCAGTCAGGCATTAGCTCAGTTTCAGTAGTTTCACATATCGTTTTGACAATTTGTTCTAAAAGATAACTGATAAAAAAAGGGAAAAAAGAGATTATTATAGGAAACTTACACACACATAACAAGCCAAGAAAATGAACGAGATCATTTTGAAAGTATTTTGCTATTAAGGACATCTTTGTTTATCATTTAAATGGTTTCACAATGAAACATTCAATATGTAACCACTTTTAAAATAAATAGTCAAAGATCAGTTTTGATATCGTCATAGAGTATAACATATTGCATTTTAGTTTAATGAAAATTTAAATGTCTGCAACAATCTAACACTATAAACTAACAAGGAAAACAAGTTGTATGATTCCATCAGAAAATAACTGCTGCAAACTAACCAAAGAATACTTATGCATGTCACATTCCAAAAATGATGCCAATATCCAAACATGGTCAAATCACCCTAGAGATCTTTTTTTTCCTTAAAATCTGATATAAATTGCTCGGTTAAGTATTTAAATAACCTTTGCATCTTGCATGCAAATGATCTTAATTTAAATATGTTTTGGATCACTTAATGGGCATAAATAACAACAGATCCCAAAAAATGTGTATCCCATTGCAACAGGGGCTTCCCGAGAAGCCAAATCGGGGAACCAATTCAAAGCATGTTTTAAGAAGCACACAGTTAGGGTTCTCAAGAAAATAATATCTCATAAGCATTCTCAGATTTCTTTTTCTCATTTTTCTTAACTATTTTGACTGCATGATTAGATTCTCATCAACAGTTCAAGACTCCTTAACGTCATGGACTTTCTAAAATAAATGAAATTAGAAGGGAAGATAAGGGGAGAGGTTTAAAATAAAGGGGAATCGGTTGCTATAGAAAGAATAGGAGGGGAGGGGGGCTGGTGTTTTTATTTTAATTTTAATTATTTATATATATTAATAGTTTTATAACGTTTCCCATTTTAAGAAACCTTTTTGGCCAATGTTTCCTTCGTGTTTTCATATTGTTTCCTGAATCCATGTCCTAACTATGTAGATTAAAAACTTGATAAAAAATCCTACACAGATCCCAGTAAAGCTGAAAATCATTCTACACTTAATTAAGTATTAGATCATCTTAAAGGAGATTATAAATATTACAAAATGAAATACCTGGTGAGCTCTTAGACAAAATTATGAGTGGAGGCACATTCCCAAATGTTAGAGACATCATGCTGAAAATTGAAAGGGAAAAACCAAAGATTAATAAGAATTTTCCGTTGAGACTTCCATTACATATGTTAAGCAAACAATTGAAAGATTTCCAAGACATGAAATTTAATATAGGCACTAAATTGTGAAATGACAATATGAGGAATTTACTTATTCTACTCTAGTTCAGAAAACCAAATTTATCATCCATTCACTTCCAATCAAAACCCATGGAAATAAATTATGACCATTTTTTCAAAGACATGACTTGCAGATACTTGTAATTCCTGAGGTTACCACAAAAGAAAGAATAACCTGTTTCACAAGGACAGTAGTCTGTAGAAAACGAGATCAAATGAAACCAAAAGATGAAAGCAACAGCATTACAAGGAGAACAAATCTTCCAATTTCACAATTAACAAAACTCTGAGGAAACGTCAGCAAAAACAGAAACACAAAAACACAACGAATAAAGAACACTACACGGGTTGGTCAAATAAAAATATGTTGCATTACAACAGTAATGCAGCAGCTATGAAGGAAAGCACAAGGTAACCATGAGTATAATTTTCAGAATTTACTTTTAAGTAATTCCCTGCAAATCTAAAATCAAATACATTCCAAAAGAAACATCATACAGTGAACACCAAGAAACCTCAAAACAGACAAGAACTGCAAATCTTGGATATTAAGAAAAGCACGTCATCAGAAATAAAAATCATTTCTTTTTTCTTTGTTTTTTTTTTCAAAGAAAGCTCTGCGCCAAAATCCAGCTCCATAAATTACCGATTCTAGAATATTAAATTCCAAGAAGCTCACAAGAAATCCGATCTTTTTACACCAACGTCGTGGAAAAGGAGGAACCCTAAAACATAACCTGACAAAAAATGAGTATTCCAACAATCGATCACGAAGCAAACATTAACCATCAATTAAACGATCCCGGAAATTCTTGCTTCAAATACGAAAATACTCTCCAGGAGGGCAATCTGATGAAGAACTCTCTTTGGTCCTAACGAAAAACGGTAGAAAAGAGATGGAAAAAATTACCGACGGCAGGCGATGAGAGGATCGATCCAAACAAACGTGAAAGAAGAATTGAAGCAAGAGACGGGGAGAGAGAGATGAGCAAAACTCAATACCTTCCTTGCAGTCAGAGCCACAAGGCGAGCGAAGAAATCTGAAAGCCCGGCGCGAGGGAAGAGAGAGCTTTCGAGAACGGAGCTGGATTAAATTGGAGTTCATTAATACGTGGGGCCAGAAATCCAGAAGCGTCTAATGGCAAAACAAACCGGCTTTATTAATTGGGCCGGAGATCAACAGATGATGCGGTCCGCGCACCCGTCAACGCTGGTTTAATGCTGCCAAGGCCCAATAACCATTGGGCCGTTCATGGGCTTAGCTTCATCAATTGTAAGGGGAGCGATTAGGCCTATGGCATTAAAAGTCTTTGTGCACCGAATGCAATGCAGCTTGTCTGTACCATATCCGGTGCATGTGCGCATCATACTAAGGATAGGAACATCTTTTTTGCTTTGGCACGTGTGTACACACTTCGTGCATTAATTATCGGGCACTCTACATCTATTCCGATGCAGCTCCTCCTGCATCGAATCGGCAAGATTTTTTTTCTTGTTAGTACTTGGTAGTTAATGTTTACATACCATGCATGTAGGACGTGCCTATTGTTTTTTTTTTGCCATCATAACATGTAATGCATCAACAAGCAGGAACAATTGAATTCAAAAATTAGTAGTAAAGTTCTTGTCACATTTATGTCCTTCCAAATTTGCCCAAAAATTATTTACCATGTTCACTATTCTATCCTTGTGTTGAGGTCCACAGAAGTGCATATCTTTATTTATAAATTATATTTGCTTATCCCATACAAACACCTAAAACCCAATAATTATTTAATATTAATCAATGTGAATTTAATTAAAATTTGTAATAACTTTATTAGAAAGTTGCAATATATATAAAGACTTGTTTTTGATTGCTTATTGGGTTTGTTCCAGATTTAGATATATTAAAGTTTAAAATTTTAATTAACCAAATATATTCACTTATAAGTTACATATGAAATATATATAAATATTTTTTTAATATGTAATGAGAAATACCTTTGGAATATATGATCGATCATTCTATCCTTTGTAAAGATTATCCTATACAAGCTATTAGTATTTGCTTTACAAAAATATTAGAAATGGATTCTTTCAAATGTAGACCTTAAAAATAGAATACATATTAGAAATAACTTAGGAATATATGACTGACTATTTTATTATTTGATAAAAGTTTATCTCATACGAGCTAACAGTATTTGCTTGCAAAAGTATAAAAAATAAATTCTTTCTAATGTAGACCTAAAAATAAAAAAACACGTTGATAACTTTCGGTGCATTTGATTTTGAGAACCATCCTTTTTTTTTCTATTAAAAAAAAAAAACACTTGTAAAAATATATTTAGTAATTAAAAATAAAAATATTTTTTTTAAAAAAATATAACTTCAAAATAGTAGAAAATAAAAAAAATTTAAAGATCTTTCCGTTGGTTTATATAAAACAAAGAAAAGAATAAAAATAAAAATTAAAATACTAAAAAATATGAGAGCGAACAGTATTATCTTTAATTTGTATATTTACTCTTTTAAAAAGTATTATTTATACTAAAAATAAAAATAGAAAATAATTTTTATGACTTATACCAAATGCATTTTCGATACATTAAAAAACATAAAAATAAGCTATTTTTAAAAAATAAAAAAATATTAAATAAACTTTAAACAGTCTAAATTGAACCTGAATGGACTATTAATATATTTTTTAAGTGTAACTTTATTAAATATTATTTTTAATAAGTAAACTAATATTTAAGGAAACTTAAATTCGAACTGAAATCCAACTCAATCAGCTTCAGATTTGAGTTTCAAGCTTATTTATTTTGATGGTTTTGAATTTGAGTCCAATTTATTTCGAGTCCCAATGCTTGCAAGTCAGATAGCCAGGGTTGGCAAAGTGGCTAAAATAATAGACCGAATTGCCTTTGTTGCACAGAAGGTGGCATGGATTTTCTCTAGCTTTATTTTAATTGCTAGTTTTCCAGCTTTCCATGGAGATTTTCTGTGATAATCCTCAAGGAACACCCAAGCTCAAAAAATTTCCCTTCCAAATTACGCAAGACATTCCAAGTTTACATGATCAATCATCCATTGCTCGCTTAAATAATTACAAAATTTACCTCCCAAACATACTCCCCATGTCCCTGGATCGCAAGAAAAAAAAGAAAAAAAAAAATCATGAGTATCTTTGCAAGTGAGACATATCAAATCCCCCCTCCTCCCCTTGGTTCACTTCCCCCCTAATGCTGGGGTCGAGGAGGAGGGATTTGATACCGTTGGGGTATCATCATGATATATATATATATATATCATCTCCTTTAGCTAGGTCTTCTGGTCGAGTCTAATATTCTTGTTCCTTGATCCATCTCCTTTCTCCACCGCTCTCCCCTTGTTCTTGGCCATCATAGACTCTGATGACGATCTTCCCATCCTCGGCACCTCCACGCTCCTTGGCCTTTCGCTTTGCACCAACTGATCGCCTTGGCGTCGAGGCCCTTCTTCCGACCCGTGCCTCGGCCTTCTGCTCTCATCCTGAGCTGTCCTTGGGATTAATGGTGTTTGAACGGAAGGAGCCCTCTCTTGTTCTACGAACAGGAGCTGGACGATGATGCGCAAGGGCAGGCGGTCGTTCGCTATGGCATGCGAGCGTGCTCCAGGGGATAGCTTTTGGCAGTTAATAAGTTGGCAGAGCCGCTTCCTCTCTGCCTTGCTCAAGTCTGGGTGTTCCTAATAAGGAGATCAGTACGTACGTTGTACACCAGAGAGTTAATACAAAAATTAATTAAAATTAATTAAATCGAATTAGAAGATGGGCTTAGCCTTAAATATAATAATAAAAATTCGAAAGTATTAATTAATTACCTTTAGGTAAGTATCAATGGCATGGTAGAGGCCGTCGTGCTCTTGGCGCGCCATTTCCGGCAAGGTCTCCGCGAGATTATTGAATTTTGACACTGGGAAGCTAGCATCCTGTGCGATGACTTGGAGATAGGAGTCGAAGACCTTCGCCACCTTCGCCATGGAAGCAAGCATCCTCTCGCTCTCTTCGGGAGGTATTCGCCGGCGGAATTGCACCAAAAAGTTCTCTAATATTGCTTCCACTGCGCCGACGTCGTGCTCCTCTGGGTTTGAAGCAAGTGGAATCAGTAGATCGCTTGCGGTTGCTTCGTCCAATTGCCGGCCTGACCGCCTCACCAGCTCGGCCTTGGTGGACGGCGAAGCCCCAATGTGGTTGGCCACCTTCAGCAACTTCAAGAGAAACCTGCCAGAGACCGAGCCTGGCTCGCTGGGAATCATGCTCACAATCGACTCGAGCACGCGCTTGTGCTTGGCTAGAGTTTCCTCCGTTCGTGCACTGGAGCTTTGAGCTTGCTGCTCTCGGGCCTCCGTTGTTGTTGGGTCTGGGAGGTGCTTGCAGGCATAGACGTGGAGAGCTTCACCGATTAGCGCTGGAGGTAGCTTCCTCGTTGCCCGGATGGTAGAGATTATGGATCGGAAGTGGTCGAGGTCGAGCTCGGAAACATCCTCGGTCCACCAGTCCTTGGGAGTGGAACGACGATCCTTTTTGCTGTACCCTGGCCTGGTGTAAGTGTAGGACCAAGTAACCTGGGCAAGATAATATATATGGCCATCTAGTTACATTTATACGATAGATATAACCTAGCTAATTGTGATTCTAAAAAAAAAAAGGTATTTAATTATCAAAGAAATTGTCATTTCACATTGTATCTTTATTCTAAATATTTATTTTCATAACTAACAAGCTGGTTTTGGAAGCTGAAAGGCCATCATATTTAATAAGTGAGCATTGAATTTGGTATTCAAGTGGGCATGAATGAGAAAGGTAAACTATGCCTGTGTTGAAGGTGAAAAGACTAAGGTAACGTTTGATTCATAAAAAGTTATCCTTTGATAAGTATACAGGGAATAGCTCAAAGGATAACTATATTTTTTAAACAATAGCTTTGCCATCAAGGGATAACTCTAGTTATTTCTGGATCCATAGGGAATAAGTTTAAGGAATAATCCATGTTTAATCCCATAGTTAAGCATGGGTTATCTTCTTTGCTTAAACTTTTTCAGAATTATTTCCTCTAGTCATACCAAATACAGTAATAAATATTACTATAACATTACCTGTGTATACTAAACACAGCAATCAACATTACTAGCAATTCATCCAATAATAATTTATCTTGTAGGTAATCCACATTACCATTTAGATTGTCTGGCTCCAAACGCAACCTTAGTTTGATTGAAGGGAGAAACCTAATTGTTTGTAAAAAATGTTTCTATTATGAATGATTTTATAGCTTAATTTGGATCTAAAAGGAAGGACTTTGCAGATCAAATGCCTGTAAATTATAGGACTACAACAGGTACAAAATTTATAAAGGATTCATTGCTAATAAAATTAAATTTGAGATGAAAATTGCTTACACACTAACTATACAATATTGTAATGCACCACATTTTAGCATTTAACTTCTTGTTCTGCAGCTAAATGGATTTTTTTTCTTCCTGAAAACATAGGTTACTAATGGCAAACTTTATATGGATGAGAGATCGATGAAAGAATATCTAGATAATGAAAACAACCAACCTTTGATGGGTGTGTGAGGATTTTTTCGATAATTGAATCCATGCAGGGTTGCACGATCCTTGGATTGTCAAACCAAACTGACAGCTTCCCTACAGACTGGAGAGTTGCAATTGGATCCTTCCAGCCTTGAAGGATGCATGACTCAAAGAACAACTCGAGCTTCGTGATGAAATTTCCCTTGGCAACCGACTCGGTCATCTTTAAGAACCTAGCTGCAGAGATTGCTTGCACGAAGTTGTGGGCACTGAGGTTAATGGTGATTCCGTAACAGAACTTTGCGCATAGCTCAAAGGCTTGTTCTCCTCCTGGGATATCATGAAGAGCTATGGAAATCGGTTGGTCAGAACTGTCGTCGGTATCGGAGCAAAGGCGTTGCAGGAGGCCACACTTCAGGAGAAGCGGAAACTACAGTTAAAAAGACCTGAAATCAAAAGCTTTGAAGCAATTGAAACATAAAACTGTTTCCGATCTAGTTACAGTGTGCATCAATTGGTCTTCTATTTGAGTTTTGATATAGAAAGAAAGATTTATTTTATCAGTGTTGTTTCGGTGCTGGACCGATACGGATCAGTACGAACTATACTGTATCGAACCAATGACGTACCAATCAGATGGATTATGAGGGGACCAACCTATGAATCCGATCCATGATATGACTGATCCCAGCATCGTCAGAAAAGATAACGATAGCTACTGTCATTTCCCCCACCCTCGGAACCCCCTCGGGGTCGGGGGGTGGAATCATCATTTCTTAACCCCGAGGCCCCCACCGGTCTCGGGGTGCACTATCATTCCTTCACCCCCGGTACCCCCTCGGAGTCGGAGGATGGGGGTCATCATTTCTTAACCCCGAGGCCCCCACCGATCTCGGGGTGCACTATCATTCCCTCACCCCCGGTACCCCCTCGGGGTCGGGGGGGTCATCATTTCTTAACCCCGAGGCCTCCACCGGTCTCGGGGTGCACTATCATTCCCCCACCCCCGGTACCCCCTCGGGGTCGGGGGGTGGGATCATCATTTCTTAACCCCGAGGCCCCCACCGGTCTCGGGGTGCACTATCATTCCCTCACCCCTGGTACCCCTCGGGGTCGGGGGGTGGGGGTCATCATTTCTTAACCCCGAGGCCCCCACCGGTCTCGGGGTGCACTATCATTCCCCCACCCCCGGTACCCCCTCGAGGTCGGCGGGTGGGATCATCATTTCTTAACCCCGAGGCCTCCACCGGTCTCGGGGTGCACTATCATTCCCCCACCCTCGGTACCCCCTCGGGGTCGGGGGGTGGGGGTCATCATTTCTTAACCCCGAGGCCCCCACCGGTCTCGGAGTGCACTATCATTCCCTCACCCCCGGTACCCCCTCGGGGTCGGAGGGTGGGGGTCATTATTTCTTAACCCCGAGGCCCCCACCGGTCTCGGGGTGCACTATCATTCCCCCACCCTCGGTACCCCCTCGGGGTCGGAGGGTGGGATCATCATTTCTTAACCCCGAGGCCTCCACCGGTCTCGGGGTGCACTATCATTCCCTCACCCCCGGTACCCCCTCGGGGTCGGGGGATGGGATCATCATTTCTTAACCCCGAGGCCCCCACCGGTCTCGGGGTGCACTATCATTCCCCCACCCCCGGTACCCCCTTGGGGTCGGGGGGTGGGATCATCATTTCTTAACCCCGAGGCCCCCATCGGTCTCGGGGTGCACTATCATTCCCCCACCCCCGGCACCCCTTCGGGGTCGGGAGGTGGGGTCATCGGTGATTAGCATGCGACTCGACTGCCAAGGAAAACAACTATCAGGTTGTACGGTGCTCACACATGATTTTCAGCGCATGGCCATGCCTTGCCACGGCGTACCATTCGGTACTCCCGTGATTGTGCTCCGTTACGGAGGGCCATGCCTCATAACGACGTTTGGCGCGTTGCATGCCCCTGTGCATGACCATGCCCTGCCACGGCGTACCATTCGGTACTCCCGTGATTGTGCCCCGTTACGGAGGGCCATGCCTCATAATGGTGTTTGGCGCGTTGCATGTCCCTGTGCATCACCACGCCTCGCTACGGCGTCGACTCGCTACCTCTGGCAATGGTGCCCAGTCATATCAACCGGCGACGTGCACTGAACGCCTACACAGCTGCCGAACACGTATGGTATCACACGCAGCAATGGCACGATGGAGATCTTCCAAAGCCGCAAGTTGGGGTATTCGGACAGGTATAAAAGGCACATGCTCACGCTGTAAGTGGGATCTGAACTCTGTTTTTCTGAGCTTTCTTCCTCCCAGCAAAAACCCTAACCGCCTCAGCTCCTGTTGGCTGGAGCGGTTCTTTGTCTGAGCCCAAGCGACTGACTTGATCGTCGAAGGGTCCCCACCGGCGCCATCCGTCTCCGGGAACTTTTCTTGCAGGACTTCGAGGCGAAGGACGTCCGTCTTCCCCGACGTTTGAGGAAGGTGGCTTGGCGTCATCAGATTGGCGCGCCAGGTAGGGGGAGCACAAGAAAGACGTCGAACCAGTGGCTTTCTTCTTTCTCCTGACTTCAGGACCTCGAAACCATGGTGACGACTCGAACGAAAGGAGTTTCAGCCGGCCGCGCTGGGGGGCAGCGCTGCGGGGCTGGTCCACCCGCGGAGGCCCCCCGACTCTCGTCCTGTTTCCCGGAGCCTCCGAATCTCCAGGGGGCAGGGCTTTCTGCTCCGCAAAATGATGTCCCTGCGCCTGCTCCACAGCAACTTCAGGAAGATCGATTCGCTGCCCTGGCCACGCAGGTCCAGTCATTGGCGCGATGGTTCAAGGCATGTAGCACCAGCAAGCAGCCTTGCGACAATCGGAGCCGAACCCGTCTGTCCCTGGGGTGATGCAGCCTAGCCAGCATTCCTCCCGCCGGAGATCGCCAGTTCCTGCAGATCATCGCCGCCGATCCCCGGCCAAGCCGCATCACCACGAAGCATCCAAAAGGCCCCGGTCTCCTTCTCGTCACGCCAGTGTTTCCCCTAAGCGGCGGCACGGAAAGGAGGCGGAGCGCCCGCGCCGGCATCGCCGCCCCCGTTCTTCTTCTGAATCTTCAGGGGAGGGCTCCTTTGATGGCCGGATGCCTCGTCGAGCTGAGCGTCGACTCGAGGAGTGCAACCAGAAGCTGGAAGAACTTAGCCGTCGGATCACCCACCTGCCAGAGACTGACTACGACAGTCGACCTCCCCTGTCCCGCCGCATCATGGAGGAGCCTATCTCTACCAGGTTCCGCCTTCCTCAACTGGACCCATACGATGGGACTACGGACCCCCTGGACCATTTGGAGAGCTACAAGGTACTCATGCAAGTTCAGGGGGCCACTGACTCGCTTATATGTGTGGCTTTCCCGGCTACTCTGAAAAAAGTTGCCCGGGCTTGGTATTCTCGCCTGCCACCACGAAGCATCGATTCCTTCCGCCAGTTGGAGAGGGCTTTCCTGGCCCACTTTGACGCCTGCCGGAAGATCCCGAGGGTGGCGGACAGTCTGTTTGCCGTTCAGCAGAAGAATGGCGAGCCTCTGCGGGACTATGTCGCCCGGTTTAAAGAAGCCGCCCTGGAGGTCTACAACCTGGAGGACTCGGTGGCAACCTTGGCTCTGAAGCGGGGGCTTCGCCCTTCTCGCTTCGCATATTCTCTTGACAAAAAGCCGCCGGGCTCCTACTCCGAACTTTTGATCCGCGCCCAGAAGTACATCCGGGCAGACGAAGCTGACTTTTCCGGCGTGAGGCTGGCGGGAGCATACCCAGGAAGCCGACCCAGCCAGAACCTGCCGAAGCCGCCCCAGGAGGCCCGAGCCTCCTCGCCGACCAGACCACCGTCCTCGACCTCCTGCACCGAGAGACGGGCCTTACACTCCCCTGCTTGCCCCGATATCTCAGATCTGCTCGAGATCGAAGGGGAGCCCTATCTGCAACGCCCTCCTCCCATCAACCCGAAGATTCCCTGGAACAAAAATCTCTACTGCCGCTACCACCGGGACCATGGCCACAACACCGACGATTGCCGGCAGCTGAAGAAAGCCATTGAAGACCTCATTCAACAAGGCCATCTGAGGAAGTTTGTCCAAAGGAACAACCCGGGAGCTCCTGGCCCGTCAGCGCCTGCACCGCTGGTAATTGATAACACCCCGACGGAGAAGACAGTGGCGATGATTTCCTGGGGGGCAGGAGGCCCGTCGAAGAGACCAAGGGGAGAGGGAGGAGTAAGCTGTAATTCCTTTTTTCGAAAAGGACTTGGAGGGGGTTGTAAATAAAGATGATGATAGCGTCGTCGTATCCATGACGATTGCTAAACATCCTGTAAAACGAATCCTAGTCGACAGTGGAAGCTCCGTAGATGTTTTGAACTACGATGCCTTTGTTCGCATGAATCTATCGCATGATCTACTTCAACCTGTCGTCACGCCTTTGATGGGATTCACAGGAGATTCTGTGAGGGTCGAGGGGGAAATTACTCTTTCCCGTAACGGCTGGAACGGCTCCGTGCCAAAGCACTGTCCTTATAAAATTCTTGGTAGTCCGTGTGCCCCTGGCGTACAACGCGATTCTTGGGAGGCCCGGGCTCAACCTCTTGGATGCCGTCATATCCACCAAGCGGCTCCTGGTGAGGTTCAAACCACCAGAGGGATCGGCGAGATGCGAGGAGAGCAGGGCCTGCCGGCGCTCTGCTATCACTTGGCCCCCAGTCCCCAGGAGGCAGCGCCGCACCGCCATCTGCACCAACACCCGAGGCCCTTGACCCGCGAGACTTGGAGAGGAGGGGGGAACCAGCCGAGCGGCTGCTCACTTTCCCCCTCGGGGAGGACCCCATGCAGATGGTTCGAGTTGGAGCCTTATTTCCGGACGAAGCTCGTGACCGACTCCTTACCTTTCTGTGGGCCAACGCCGACGTCTTCGCATGGTCAGTGTCCGACATGCCCGGATCCCGGAGGAGGTGATTACACATCAGCTCAACATTCGACCGGAGTGCCGGCCCGTCAGGCAGAAGAAAAGGAGTTTTGCCCCGGACCGGCAGAAGGCTGTTGACGAGGAGGTGCGGAAGCTGTTGGCGGCTGGCCACGTCCGCGAGGTGCGCTACCCCGACTGGTTGGCGAACGTCGTGATGGTTCGTAAGGCCAGTGGAAGCTGGAGAATGTGCGTGGATTTCACCGACCTCAATAAGGCATGTCCCAAGGACAGCTTCCCGCTCCCCCGAATCGACCAGCTGGTAGACGCCACCTCCGGGCATGGGACGCTCAGTTTTATGGATGCGTTCTCGGGGTATAATCAAATCAAGATGAGCTCAGCAGATGAAGAAGCAACCTCCTTTGTCACGGAGAAGGGGATCTACTGTTACAGGGTGATGCCCTTTGGACTGAAAAATGCCGGGGCTACTTACCAAAGATTAATGAACAAGGTTTTTGAGGATCAGCTGGGGCGCAACATGGAGGTATATGTGGATGACATGCTGACCAAGAGCACCAACGCAGAAGACCATGTAGCAGACCTCGAGGAGACTTTCAACAATCTGCGCGGTACCGGATGAAGCTCAACCCCCACAAATGCGCCTTCGGAGTAGCGGCTGGCAAGTTCCTGGGTTTCATGGTGACCCAGCGCGGTATCGAGGCCAACCCCGACAAGATCAGAGCCATCCTGGAGATGCGGCCTCCGGTCAGCAAGAAGGAGGTGCAGCGCCTGACGGGGAGGGTGGCAGCCTTGAGTCGTTTCATGTCAAGGTCGGCGGAGAGGTGCCTACCCTTTTTCAAGGCGCTGCGCAAGATTAACGGCTTCGAGTGGACGAAAGAGTGTCAGGGCTCCTTTGAAGAGTTGAAGCAGTTTCTCTCCACTCCTCCGCTACTGTCCAAGCCTGAAAATGGAGAGGAGCTCTTTTTATATCTGGCCACTTCCCCCGAGGCTGTTAGCTCCGTGCTTGTGCGCATGGATACCGACGGAGCCCAGAAGCCAATCTATTATACCAGCAAGGTACTCCATGACGCTGAGACCAGGTATTCAAAAACTGAGAAGATTATCTTCGCCTTGGTGGTCTCTACTCAGCGCCTTCGGCCTTACTTTCAAGCCCATCCCATCGTGGTGCTCACGGACCAGCCCCTGCGAGCTATCCTGTCTCGCCCCGACACCTCCGCCGGCTGGCTAAATGGGCCATCAAGCTGAGCGAGTTCGACCTGTCCATCCGGCCAAGATCAGCCATGAAGTCCCAAGTGTTGGCGGATTTCTAGTCGAGTGCTCCTGGACGAGAAGGACGTGGAGGAGGCACGACTGGAGAAGCCTAGGAACTCTCCCTCATCTGGAAAGGCAGAGGACTGGATCCTGCATGTAGATGGAGCGGCAAACTCTCAAGGGAGCGGAGCCGGACTCATTCTCGCGAGCCCGGAGGGAGACGTGGTGGAGTATGCTCTCAGATTCCAGTTCCCGGCAACCAATAATCAGGCGGAGTACGAAGCCCTGCTGGCGGGGATGAGATTAGCCGAGGAGCTGGGCGCGGGGCGCTTGAGGGCCTTCATGGACTCTCAACTCATTTCTGGGCAAGTCGCCGGGGAGTACGAGGCTAGGGACCCCACCATGTCCCGCTACTTGAGCAAGGTGCAGTCCAGGCGTCTCATTTTTCTTATTTCCGTGTCAGCTATATCCCTAGGGCGGAGAATGCCAGGGCTGACGCGCTGTCCCGTTTGGCCACTTCGGTCGACGGGACATTGGGAAGAACATACGTGGAGCATCTACAAGTCCCAAGCATTGAGGCCACGGATGAAGTGCTGCCGGTGGAGCAGGAGCCCTCCTGGATGGACGCCTACATCCGGTAATTGACTGACGGCACTCTCCCGGAGGACCCCGCTGAGGCCAAGCTGCTCAAACGAAGGGCCCCGAGATTCTTGATGATGGACGGGAAGCTTTATCGGAGATCTTTCTCGTACCCGGTCCTCAGGTGTGTGGGGCCAACTGAATTAGATTATATCCTCAGGGAGATCCACGAAGGCGTATGCGGGAGTCATCTGGGGGGCAGAGCCCTAGCTTACAAGGCCCTGCGCCAAGGGTACTTTTGGCTGACAATGAAGGAGGACGCGGCCGAGCTTGTCAAGAAGTGTGATAGCTGCAACGTCATGCCAATATCCAGCGACAGCCGACGTCTCACCTGACCCCCCTGGTGGCGCCTTGGCCCTTCGCCCAGTGGGGCATGGATATCTTGGGTCCATTTCCCTCGGCTTCCGGACAGCGGAAGTTCCTCTTGGTGGCAGTGGACCACTTCACCAAGTGGGTTGAAGCTGAGGCTCTGGCCAAAATTACCGAGAGCAAAGTGAGATCTTTCTTCTGGAAGTCAATCATATGTCGGTTCGGGCTGCCGCGCACACTAGTCACTGATAATGGCCGGCAGTTTGACAATGCGCCTTTCCGGGAGTTCTGCTCCGAGCTGGGTATCTGTCAGAGGTTCACTTCCGTCGGGCATCCTCAAACCAACGGGGCAGCTGAAGTGATCAACCGAATCATCCTCCAGGGGCTGAAGTCTCGACTGGATGGCTGCAAGGGACGATGGGCGGAGGAGCTCCCCAACGTGCTATGGGCCTATCATACAATGCCTCGAGCCCCACTGGTGAAACGCCGTTCAACCTAGTCTTTGGCTCTGAAGCTGTTATCCCTGTGGAGATCGGGGCACCCAGCCCCCGGGTGGAGGCTTATAGTGAAGAAGTTAACTGACCAACTGCGAGCCAACCTCGACCTGGTGGAGGAAGCACGGGACAGAGCGCGGCTTCGAATGGCAGCCTACCGGCAACAGGCCGCGAAATACTACAACGCACGCGTGCACCCCCGGACGTTCCTACCAGGAGATCTAGTCCTTCGACGGGCTGAGGTCTCAAAGCCAACTGAGGGAGGCAAGCTAGCCCCTAACTGGGAGGGACCTTACCGGATCACCGAGACGCTGTGCCACGGGGCTTACAAAATCGAAGAACTTGATGGGACACCACTCCCTAGGACGTGGAATGCGGATAACCTCCGCCGGTATTATCAGTAATGTATCCCTCTTTTCATGTTAAGTATCATCCCTATGTTTGCTTGGGTTTTCACCCCTTATCCACTGGCAGAGCAGTGTGCCACTGGCTCTCAACAACAAAAGCCCGGCGCCCCGTCGGCACTCAAAGCCCTGCACTAGCCAGGCACAAAGCCCAGTGTACCACTGGCAGAGCAGTGTGCCACTGGCTCTCAACAACAAAAGCCCGGCGCCCCGTCGGCACTCAAAGCCCTGCACTAGCCAGGCACAAAGCCCAGTGTACCACTGGCAGAGCAGTGTGCCACTGGCTCTCAACAACAAAAGCCCGGCGCCCCGTCGGCACTCAAAGCCCTGCACTAGCCAGGCACAAAGCCCAGTGTACCACTGGCAGAGCAGTGTGCCACTGGCTCTCAACAACAAAAGCCCGGCGCCCCGTCGGCACTCAAAGCCCTGCACTAGCCAGGCACAAAGCCCAGTGTACCACTGGCAGAGCAGTGTGCCACTGGCTCTCAACAACAAAAGCCCGGCGCCCCGTCGGCACTCAAAGCCCTGCACTAGCCAGGCACAAAGCCCAGTGTACCACTGGCAGAGCAGTGTGCCACTGGCTCTCAACAACAAAAGCCCGGTGCCCCGTCGGCACTCAAAGCCCTACACTAGCCAGGCACAAAGCCCAGTGTACCACTGGCAGAGCAGTGTGCCACTGGCTCTCAACAACAAAAGCCCGGCGCCCCGCCAGCGCTCAAGGCCCTGCATTAGCCAGGCACAAAGCCCAGCTAACCGCCGGCGGAGCGGTGCACCAACGATTCTTCACAGTCAAGACCCGACACCCTGCCGATCAAATGAGAGCTAAGTCCCGCAGGCATCAAGCTGCGCGCCAGACCAGCACCAGGTCCAATACTTGACAAGGCGCTGCGCCTATGGCCCCGAGGGGGCCTACCAGCCTAATCTCCGATCGGCGGCGTCCCTGCTCCTAAAATTTAACTCTACCTAGCTCTAACTCTAGGGTTCAAGCGACTAAGGCGGGGTGGCACGGGTGGGGAGGTGTCCCCCGGAATTATCAGAATGAATAGAGTCGTGGGGCCACATATCAATTGATGAAGTCAACAACAATTCGGAGATCATTGTGAAGAGTATTTTCATTAACTGAGGACTACAAAACTCCGACGTAGTCGGGCTTACAAAAGCAAGAAAAGAAAAAGCAAAATCACGGGCGCGAGCTCATGGCTCTGCCGGTGCGGGCTCGTCGTCGGAAGGGGCCTGGTCTGACAACTGTTCCAATTCGACCTCCAGGGCCCGGGGGAAATTCAAATCCCTGGCCACCTTCTCCTTGGCGTGCTGGAACCCGTCAAGGAATACAGCGGCCGAAGCTTCGGCCAGGTCATCTGCGAAACGCCCAGACGCCTTGTATTCCTCGACAGCCCGGCAGCCCGAGCTTTCTCCGCAGCGAGGGCCTCCGCCGCGATCCTTTCAGCCTCTCGAGCGGCTTATCTCCTCTCGAGCGCGGCTTATCTCCTCTCGAGCACGGCCCATCTCCTCCTCGCACCGGCAGGTCTCTTCCCTTGCCACTCTTGCTTCTTCCGCCGCTGCGCCCGCCCGGTCCTCGGCCTCCTGGAGAGCTGAGGTCAACTCAGAGATATGCATATCTCTGGCCATGACCGCGCTCTCAGCCTCCGTCATCTGAGAAAGCGCTGCGCGCGTACGACGGCCTCCATCTCCGCCCGCTCATGGCGGCCCTCACCTCGCTCGCGCAGGTGTCCTTGACCGCCTCCAGCGCCCTCTCTGCCTCTTCCGCGCGGCGCTGGGCCTCCTCGAGCTCCTTCTGCGTCTCCCGCAGAACGTTCTTCCCCCCTTGGATTACCTCCCTGGCAGCCCTCAGGGAGTGCGCGATCTGCACGCATAAGCCCAGGTCAGCAAAATATATGTACAAAAAGGGGGGAAAACGAAAAGATTGCTTACCTTGACCACGGCGGCGTAAGAGTCCCGGAAGAATGCACCCGCCCCCTGATGACTGAGATCCTCAATGATCCTAAGATCAAAGACTGGACCCAGGGCCCGCTCGGCCCAATGGCCGTCGTCCAGGGAGTTTCGGGGCGGCCTGGGTACGCCCTCGCCTCCCTCCGCCGTTTCGGATGTCCCCGGCTCTGTGCGGGCCACTCCCAAGCGGCCCCTCAGGGGGTGGGCTCGCGGGGCCGGATGGTCCCTCGCCCCAGTCCCTGGCAGCGTCTGGTGGGGTCGCTCCCCGGGGACCGGGAGCTCTTCGGTTGGCACGTGCGCCCCCGCTGCTGGCCTTCGGCGGTGGCTCCCGCTGTCGCTCCCACCTCCGGTGGAGTGTCGGCCGTAAGGTCGACCTCCGGCACGGCTGGGGCGTGTGGCGGAGCCGGGGGTGGGGAGACTGGTGTCGGGAGGGAGGCCCGGACCACCGGGCGTTTCGGGGCCGGGGCCTGCTGGCCCCCGGACGGCCCTTCTCGGGCCCTTTTCTTGGCGGCCCTTATCAATTTCGCAGTCGGAATTTTCATTGCTGCATGACACAAGTTAGGTTTTCAGAACAAAAAAAAAAGAAGAAAAAGGGGGCAGAATTTCGGTGGGAGACGAGGCCCGCCGACTCCAAGTTGTCCTCCGATAGCAGCAAGGTGTATCGGGGAATTTCGGTGGTCAGCAATAACCCCATTGCCTCCCGGTCTCCAGGCTGAACAGCCACGGCGTTCCCCCGGAGGTCGGGGTCTCCCCACCGGGGCGGACTTGGTCGACGTTGGCGAAGAAGAAGCGGGGTTTCCACCCCTTGATCGATGAAGGTAGAAGAAGCTTCAGACCCTATTGGGTCGGGGCTGGAACAGCCACCATCCCTTCTGGGCTCGGAGGGAATAGAAATTACGAAATAAGCTAATCCTAGGGGTGATACCTAGACGGTGACAGAGAATGATGAAGGCACTAATTACACGACAAGAATTCGGGACTAGCTGGGAGGGGGTCAAAGAGTAAAAGTCGAGGAGGTGACAAAAAAAGGGTGAAAAGGGGGACGAAGACCTGCCTGTAGGCAGATCTCGTAGAGAGCTACCCGACCGGGTCGGGAGGAGATGACCCGGTCGTCGGGAGTTGGCGGGAATAATTCGATCTCCCGGGGGATTCTGTAGCGGGCCCGGATCCTTTCCAGGTCCGACCGCTTCATTGAGGAGGCCGTCCCCTCTGGGGACTCCTCCGCCCTCGAGGAGGTCCCGGCCCTCAGCCGGTGGCCCCTCGATGGGGCTCCACCGGTGGCCTGTCGCCGGGCCAAAGGGACGTGGTCCTCCGGATCAGAGGACCACTCAAGTGGGGGAGAAGGAGTGGGAGAAATATGGCGCCTCACAGAGGGAGGACGGTCCTCAGAACCGTCCTCCGAGGTCCAGGAGGGGGAACTCATGAATAAGACAGGAAAAGCTAACCTGGGAGGGCAAAGAAACCGAGGTCGCAGCAAGAGGCGGTGTGGCATCAGTCCACCCCCCTCACCTAGCTTTATTGAGTTTTCAAAATGTCCCGCCATGTCTCGTCGGCCACGCGGCTCCTTGCCATACGCCGGTCGCCTCGAGGAACGCCCCAGCGCGTGGTGCGGCACGCCCCCAACCAGTGATGGGACCTCGCTGACGTCGCCGTAATGAGAGGAAATGATTATACGCCTTTTCGCGCGGACTCCGAAGAGCCGGTCCTCATTCTCGAGGGCGATCGTGGCTGGCACAGTGTACGGAAGGCCGCCTCCTTACATTCCCGCACCGTCCGCATAAAAGGCGAGGACAGGGATCAGCCACGTGGAGAACGCCCCTTGAGCCTCAGCGACGGGACCCGCTTCGCCCCAGGGGCGAGGGGGCATCTGATATGACTGATCCCAGCATCATCAGAAAAGGTAACGATAGCTACTGTCATTTCCCCACCCCCGGAATCCCCTCGGGGTTGGGGGGTGGGATCATCATTTCTTAACCCCGAGGCCCCTACCGGTCTCGGGGTGCACTATCATTCCCCCACCCCCGGTACCCCCTCGGGGTCGGGGGTGGGGTCATCATTTCTTAACCCCGAGGCCCCCACCGGTCTCGGGGTGCACTATCATTCCCTCACCCCCGTACCCCCTCGGGGTCGGGGGGTGGGGTCATCATTTCTTAACCCCGAGGCCCCCACCGGTCTCGGGATGCACTATCATTCCCCCACCCCCGGTACCCCCTCGGGGTCGGGGGGTGGGATCATCATTTCTTAACCCGAGGCCCTCACCGGTCTCGGGGTGCACTATCATTCCCCCACCCCCGGTACCCCCTCGGGGTCGGGGGGTGGGGTCATCATTTCTTAACCCCGAGGCCCCCACCGGTCTTGGGGTGCACTATCATTCCCTCACCCCCGGTACCCCCTCGGGGTCGGGGGGTGGGGTCATCATTTCTTAACCCCGAGGACCCCACCGGTCTCGGGGTGCACTATCATTCCCCCACCCCCGGTACCCCCTCGGGGTCGGGGGGTGGGATCATCATTTCTTAACCCCGAGGTCCCCACCGGTCTCGGGGTGCACTATCATTCCCCCACCCCCGGTACCCCCTCGGGGTCGGGGGCTGGGGGTCATCATTTCTTAACCCCGAGGCCCCCATCGGTCTCGGGGTGCACTATCATTCCCTCACCCCCGGTACCCCCTCGGGGTCGGGGGGTGGGGTCATCATTTCTTAACCCCAAGGCCCCCACCGGTCTCGGGGTGCACTATCATTCCCCACCCCCGGTACCCCCTCGGGGTCGGGGGGTGGGATCATCATTTCTTAACCCCGAGGCCCCCACCGGTCTCGGGGTGCACTATCATTCCCTCACCCCCGGTACCCCCTCGGGGTTGGGGGGTGGGATCATCATTTCTTAACCCCGAGGCCCCCACCGGTCTCGGGGTGCACTATCATTCCCCACCCCCGGTACCCCCTTGGGGTCGGGGGGTGGGATCATCATTTCTTAACCCCGAGGCCCCCATCAGTCTCGGGGTGCACTATCATTCCTCCACCCCCGGCACCCCTTCGGGGTCGGGGGGTGGGGTCATCGGTGATTAGCATGCGACTCGACTGCCAAGGAAAACAACTATCAGGTTGCACGGTGCTCACACATGATTTTCAGCGCATGGCCATGCCTTGCCACGGCGTACCATTCGGTACTCCCATGATTGTGCCCCGTTACGGAGGGTCATGCCTCATAATGATGTTTGGCGCATTGCATGCCCCTGTGCATGACCATGCCCTGCCACGGCGTACCATTCGGTACTCCCGTGATTGTGCCCCGTTACGGAGGGCCATGCCTCATAACGGTGTTTGGCGCGTTGCATGTCCCTGTGCATCACCACGCCTCGCTACGGCGTACGATTCGCTACCTCTGGCAATGGTGCCCAGTCATATCAACCGGCGACGTGCACTGAACGCCTACACAACTGCCGAACACGTATGGTATCACACGCAGCAATGGCACGATGGAGATCTTCCAAAGCCGCAAGTTGGGGTATTCGGACAGGTATAAAAGGCACATGCTCACGCTATAAGTGGGATCTGAACTCTGGTTTTTCTGAGCTTTCTTCCTCCCAGCAAAAACCCTAACCGCCTCAGCTCCTCTTGGCTGGAGCGGTTCTTTGTCTGAGCCCAAGCGACTGACTTGATCGTCGGAGGGTCCCCACCGGCGCCACCGGTCTCCGGGGACTTTCTTACAGGACTTCGAGGCGAAGGACGTCCGTCTTCCCCGACGTTTGAGGAAGGTGGCTTGGCGTCATCAATCCATAATATGAATTATGAACCCCCTTTAATTGGGTTGAAATGATTAGTTTAATTCAGTACGTTGGTTCAGGGTTTGTTTAGTTGGTTCGAAATCGATTCATTAGTTCACCTGTTGTATTAAACCATCCTGATTCCGAAATAACTCGATTCAATATATCCAAAACCAATTCAGCATATAATGGTACAGGTTATGCATGTTGGGTAATGGGCCAAAATACGCCTAAATACCCTAATGGGCCTTGAAAGTTCATCACCATCCTTTAGTGTGTAAATGAGAAATTACGGAGACATTTAGTCCCATATCGAAAAGAACAAGAAAGGAAGGTTCACTTATATGGAAACCACTTTCTTGAAGCTTAAGTTCCTTAGGCTCACCATAAGTGGAGAGCTTGAGGGTGATGCGCATGTGCGAAGGACGCAATGGACGCTTTGTAGGCGCACTTTGTACTTTGCACTTTGCACTTCGCACGTGCGCATCGTCATGCAACCGCCTATCTAATAACGTGATCATCAGATCACGATGATGAAAAGGCTTATCAGGATAAGGATAGGCTTATCTGATCCACTGATCTTCAGATCACAGCCATAAAAAAGCTTATCCGATCGCCTGATCTGAAGATCACGATGTCTAAAGGGCATATCAAGGGTGATAAGCCCTTAACCCTCACATCCTTTGATTTTAGAATTTAAATTAAATTAAATTCGTAGGGTTGCTTCCAAAGGGTACCTAAAACCTATAAATAGGACCCTAGACCTAAGCATTTCATTCATCCCAAGCCATTCCGAATTGAGTTCAATCTGAATCAATTCTAGTCTTCTCCTCTCTTAGGCATTTGCATACTTTCCTAAGGGTAGTATAGCAATAGTGCATTGAAAAGAGAGTAGCATTCTTGGTTCGATATTTTTGGTGAATTGTAGTGCTGCTTTCATCAAAAGGAGACTGTTGTATTCTGGGAGACAATCGTCATATTGACCGTAAGCACCATTGTGGAACGAAATTGTCTTAAGGACATAGAGTGAGACTCTAGCCTCAGTCTGATTCATTAGGTAGCCACCATCTGCCAACATACACCCACCAACAATCTTAAGACAATTTTTCATGCCACCGAAGTGCTGCTGCAGATGGCTACTATGACGACATTAATTCAAGCTGAGACACCGGAGAAATTCTCTGGCATGGACTTCAAGAGGTGGCAACAAAGATGCTATTCTACCTCACAACTCTGAACCTGGTCAGAGTGCTGAATGAAGATCCACCTGTCCTAAAGGAAGGGGAGGCCGACAAGCAAGTCATTGCTGCGGTGGAGGCATGGAAGCACTCAGACTTCCTTTGCAAGAACTATATCCTGAATGGTCTGGATAATACCCTGTACAATGTGTACAGCAGTATTGCTACTGCCAAGGAGTTATGGGCATCCCTGGACAAAAAGTACAAGATAGAGGATGCTGGACACAAGAAGTTTATGGTTGGAAGGTTCCTAGACTACAAAATGGTCGACCAAAAAACTATTATGGAGCAAGTCCAAGAGCTCCAGATCATCCTGCATGAGATACATGCAGAGAGAATGTTTTTAGTGAGTCATTCCAGGTAGCTGCTATCATAGAGAAGCTACCACCACTATGGAAGGACTTCAAGAACTACCTGAAGCATAAGCGGAAGGAGATGGGACTTGAAGACCTAATTGTCCGCATGAGGATCGAGGAGGACAATAAGAGCCAAGACAAAAAGACAGGAGAACAACCTGTTGAGCCAAAGGCCAACCTCATAGAAGGAAGAAAGAAACGCAAGTTTCCAGGCGAAGGCTTTAAACAGAAGAAGGGCAATCCTAAGAACTATAAATTCAAGGGAAAGTGCTTTGTTTGTGGAAAGCAAGGACACAAATCCAAGGACTGCCGTTTCAAGGATAAAGAAAGGAAAGAGGTCAACATTACTAAAACCCTATCCAAAGAGGTATCCGAGATGATGCTGTCAGTTGTTGTATTTGAAGCAAACATGGTTAACAAAGCAAATGAATGGTACATCGACACTGGAGCTACCAGACATATCTGCTCTGATAAGAGTATGTTCTCATCATATACTCCTATCAATGGTAGAAATTTGGTCATGGGTAACTCCGCTACATCCAAGATAGAAGGACTTGGCCACATCGTTATGAAGATGACATCTGGCAAGGAGCTTCTACTGAATGATGTGCTACATGTCCCTAACATCCGGAAGAATCTATATCAGGCTCCCTCCTAAGCAAAATGGCTTTAGGATGGTCTTTGAGTTTGATAAATTTGTACTCACTAAGGGGGGATATTTATTGGTAGGGGCTACTTGAATAATTGATTATTCAAGGTGAATGTAATGACTGTACACAGAAACCTTGAAATAAATAAAGCTTCTTCTTCTGCTTATATGGTTGACTCTTCTTGTCTATGGCATGGTAGATTACGACATGTGAATTTTAATTCATTACAAAAATTAATGAAATTAGAATTATTACCTAATCGTGAAATCGATCCACATTAGAAATGTGAAGTGTGTGTTGAAGCTAAGTTAGCAAAAACACCATTTCCATCAGTTGAAAGAAATACTAAACCTCTTGACTTAATTCACAGTGATCTATGTGACTTAAAGTCAGTTCAAACTAGAGGAGGTAAAAAGTATTTTATAACATTTATTGATGATTCAACTAGATACTGCTATGTGTATCTACTAAAGTCTAAGGATGAGGCCTTAGAAATGTTTAAATGTTATAAGAATGAAGTTGAAAATCAACTTGGGAAAAAGATTAAGGCCATAAGGAGTGATAGAGGTGGTGAATACGATGCACCTTTTGACGAATTCTGTCAATAGCATGGCATTATTCATCAAACTACTGCTTCTTATTCTCTCCAATCTAATGGAATTGCGGAACGTAAAAATCGTACATTAAAAGAAATGATGAATGCTATGTTAATAAATTCTGGTACACCACCGAATTTATGGGGAGAAGCAATTCTCTCAGCAAATCATATTCTTAATAAGATACCTCTTAAGAAGAAGAAAATTACTCCATATGAGTTATGGAAAGGAAAGAAGCCTTCTTATAATTACTTAAGAGTGTGGGGGTGTCTAGCTAAAGTAGCTATTCCGGACCCCAAAAAGGTCAAAATAGGACCTAAAACTGTTGATTGTATATTTATTGGTTATGCACATAATAGTAGTGCTTATCGCTTTCTTGTGTATAAATCAGATATAACTGATATACAGAAAAATACAATCATGGAATCAAGGAATGCAACATTCTTTGAAGATATATTTCCAAGTAAAAGGAAATTAGAAATAAGTTCAAATAAAAGAACTTATGATGATAATACTGCTAGTAGTAGTCATCAGGAAGAATATCCTGAAGATGAACCCAGACGCAGTAAGAGACCAAGAGTTGCAAAGTCTTTTGGTCCTGATTATGTAACTTATATGTTACAAGATGAACCTCAGACATTCAAGGAGGCAATGTCTAATCCAGAAGCACCCTTTTGGAAAGAAGCTGTCAATATGAAATTGAGTCCATCATGCATAATCATACCTGGGAGTTGGTAGACTTACCATCTGGTATGAAACCTTTAGGGTGCAAGTGGATCTTTAAGAAAAAGCTAAAGGCTGATGGATCAATTGACAAGTATAAAGCCAGATTAGTGGCTAAGGGCTTCAAACAAAAAGAAGGTATAGACTTCTTTGATACCTATTCACCAGTAAGTAGAATAACATCTATAAGAATGTTAATCACTTTTGCAGCCATTAACAATCTTGAAATTCATCAAATGGATGTTAAAACTGCTTTTCTGAATGGTGAATTAGATGAAGAAATATACATGGAACACCTGAGGGATTTATTGTTCCAGGACAAGAAAAGAAGGTGTGTAGACTTGTTAAATCCTTATATGGATTAAAGCAAGCACCTAAGCAATGGCATATAAAATTTGATAATGTCATGTTATCAAATGGATTCAAAATAAATGAATGTGACAAATATATATATGCCAAAACCCTGCCTGAAGGGTATGTGATAATCTGCTTATATGTAGATGACCTGTTAATCATTGGTAGTAATACAGAAATGATTAAACAGACAAAGAAAATGTTAATCAAACATTTTGATATGAAAAATATGGGTGTTGCAGATGTTATACTAGGGATTCGAATCACTAGAACATCTGAAGAAATAATATTATCTCAATCTCATTATATTGAGAAAATATTAAATAAGTATAAAAAGTATGATACTAGCCGGTGAAAAATATATAGATGTTAATCTACATTTGGCTAAGTATACTGGAGAACCCATATCTCAATTGGAATACTCACGTATAATTGGCAGTTTAATGTATGTCATGAATTGCACTCGTCCTGACATAGCATATGCTGTCAATAAGTTGAGTAGATTTACAAGTAATCCAGGTCCAAATCATTGGACAGCTTTAATAAGGGTATTAAGATATCTGCGATATACCCTAAGTTATGGATTACATTATTCAAGATATCCAGCTGTACTAGAAGGATACAGTGATGCAAATTGGATATCTAACACAGAAGATACAAAATCCACAAGTGGATATGTATTCACCTTAGGAGGAGGTGCTGTGTCATGGAAATCTTCTAAGCAAACATGTATAGCTCGATCCACTATGGAATCTGAGTTTATTGCCTTAGAAAAGGCAGCTGAAGAAGCAGAATGGCTTCGAAACCTTTTAGAAGATATTCCATGTTGGCCAAAGCCTGTGTCTGCAATATGCATACATTGTGATAGTCAATCGGCAATTTGCAGAGCACAGAATAAAATGTATAATGGTAAGTCTAGACATATACGTCGCAGACATAATACCATTAAGCAGTTACTTGAAATTGGTGTAATTTCTATTGACTATGTTCAGTCAAAGAAAAACCTAGCGGATCCATTAACAAAGGGGTTACCAAGAGATCAAGTAAACTGTTTATCGAGGGGAATGGGTTTAAAACCTATAACTGAAAAAATCTTCATAGTGGATACCCAACCTAGCTGACTGGAGATCCCAAGATCTAGGTTCAAAAGGGACAACTAAATTATGAAGAGACTTGATAGCACTAAGGATGTACAATCCTACTCATTCCTATGATAATTGGTGCTACCTGCTAAAGGTACTAGGATAAGCATTGCTTTTAATGATTCTTATGACATGAACATTCATGTGGGGTATAGCAGGATACTCTTAATAAGAATCACCTATGTGAGTGTGAACTGGGCCAATTCTATGAGAATTTTAAGGTTTAATTCTCTGAAGCACTCATGAGACCAGGAGTTGTTCGGGGCCAAAATGAACAAACCATGAGAACCAAAGAATGCTTGGAAAGAAGTTGCGTGATTGTTATTGTCTTAGTTTACACAAAACGCTGAAAGGTTCAAGACATCATGTTCACCTTTTAGCAAGTAAACTCGATAACAACTCACTAAGGAAGGTTCAAAGCCACAAGCTACCTATCCCGATACAACTTCATCCCATTATACTCTCTTTAGTGTGTCTGCATATTCATTTGCATTAAAATCCTTTTATGGGGGTTTGCCTTTGCTGATCTTTGATGATCATTGATCTAAGTCCAATTTCTATTCATATGGGGGATTATTGGGTAATGGGCTAAAATACGCCTAAATACCCTAATGGGCCTTGAAAGCCCATCACCCCTTTAGTGTGTGAATGAGAAATTGCGGGGACATTTAGTCCCATATCGGAAAGAACAAGAAAGAAAGTTTCACTTATATGGAAACAACTTCCTTGAAGCTTAAGTTCCTTAGGCTCACCATAAGTGGAGAGCTTGAGGTACGCATCATCCTACGCATCACCCTCGCGCATGCGCGTGCGAAGGGCACAATGGTCGCTTTGTAGGCGCACTTTGCATCACGATCGCGATCCAATGGCTGACACCGTCGGTTGACCAGTCAATAGGATGGTTGGTGATAAGGCATCTGTCCGATCGTCGGTTGGTGATAAGGCACCCGTTCGATCATCGGTCAGAGATAAGTCAACGGTCCGATCATGAAAAGGCATATCAAAGATATGCAACCGCCTATCTGATAACGTGATCATCAGATCACGATGATGAAAAGGCTTATCAGGATAAGGATAGGCTTATCTGATCGGCTGATCTTCAGATCACAGCCATGAAAAGGCTTATCCGATCGTCTGATCTGAAGATCATGATGTCTAAAGGGCATATTAAGGGTGATAAGCCCTTAACCCTCACATCCTTGATTTTAGAATTTAAATTAAATTAAATTCGTAGGGTTGCTTCCAAAGGGTACCTAAAACCTATAAATAGGACCCTAGACCTAAGCATTTCATTCATCCCAAGCCATTCCGAATTGAGTTCAATCTGAATCAATTCTAGTCTTCTCCTCTCTTAGGCATTTGCATACTTTCCTAAGGGTAGTATAGCAATAGTGTATTGAAAAGAGAGTAACATTCTTGGTTTGATATTTTTGGTAAATTATAGTACTGCTTTCATCAAAAGGAGACTGTTGTATCCTGCGAGACAATCGTCATACTGACCGTAAGTACCATTGCGGGACAAAATTGTCTTAAAGACATAGAGTGAAACTCTAGCCTCAGTCTGATTCATTAGGTAGCCACCATCTGCCAACATACCCCATCAATAATGCAAACTAGAAGAAAATAAGCTAGAGTTTGTAAATTCATTATCAAAACCCTAGTTCAGATTAAGCATCATGACTTTAGGTTAAAAGAGATTTTTGGCCGAGCTCATATTTTCAACAAAATTAAACTTTTCTATCCGAAAGATTCATTATCCATTGTAAGATCTTAATGTATGGTATTGAGCATTGATGTTGACTTTTCTCGAATGTACTCATTATTAAGTTTGAAAAGTGGAGATAGCTGACAATCAATTGGAACGATCCTTTTTTTCTGACAAAAAAAAACCTGAAAAAATGACTTCTTTTTCCTGAAAACATCGGAGTTCAAGTATCCTTGTCAGTCAGCTGATCTATGTATGGCTTGAATCCTAGAGTGGAGATGTTGCTAACGTGTTTAAAAACAAATGCAAACAATGATGATGTATACGTATGTGTGTGTGTGTGTGTGTGTGTGTGTGAGAGAGAGAGAGAGAGAGAGAGAGATACCTTATGCAATAGGTATTTGGTGTTATTAACATGTATGATAAGATCAGCTGGTACATCTGACAGAACTGACCTGCAATATAGGTATAATTTTTTTGAGCAACTGTAATTTTCTGTAGAGAATGACATCAAATAGATATTCCTAATCAACTTGTAACTAAAGATTTTTTGAAAAAGCCATATTCTTTCAACAATTTGTTTGATTTATTACTCCTTACATTAAAAAAAAATCATTTCTTTAGTTATCAATAACCCTTTTAGTTCAGAGCTTCTTCTCTAATCTATCCCATAAATTCTTGTTTGTACAAATTAATCTCATTTAGCAGTGAAGCACTACCAACATACCTTACAGCTTGTTCTGTGTAGAAGGTGTCTGGCTTTGTTCCAAGTTTCATATACTTCATCTTTATGGTTTATCTTTCCTTCTAAGAATGACATGAGCTTTCTTGCTATCAATAACAGATCTTATCTTCCTTGATTGCTGTTGAACCTAAACATGAAGACATGGTTGCTTGACATGTTAGTCATTCGTCATTTGTTGCTGCAATATATATGCAAATGTAGATGGTCATACCATTCTGAAATCTTGTGCACATGACTCCAGATACAATTTACTCTATTGACATTAAAAAAAAAAAAAGAATATCAAAGGGGCATTGGTCCCTTTTGGCTCCATTAAGTTTGTCAAAAATTAAAAATGGAAAAGACGAAGGGTATGGCCAGGTCACCTCCTGTTGAAAGTTCGAAAGGTAATTGGACACACCACACCAAACCTTCGGTGAGGTGTGATTGGACTTGTGGATCAGACAACAAACCATCAGTCAAATTAGAAATAACATCATGTTGGCTACATCAGTGACATGTTTTAACCTTATTGCATGAGACCTTTGTGCAGACAAACAAATCTGAAGATAAGGATTTTGAGGAGCTTTCAGATCCCAGACGTACACATGTTGGTCGTAATTCTCTGCATATCATTTCTGAAGGACTACTAGGATGAAGAGCTAAAGGCAATATAAAAAGCCAAATGGGACCATGAAGCCGTTCTGTCTTGAGAAAGCTCATCATTTACGGAACTGCAACTGAAAAAGATGAACATCTTAGAAAAAGGAGCCCATCATCATGTGAGCTCGTGTTAAATGATGCAGCACACATCTAGAGGAGGGAAGAACTTTTCCTCGAAGCTAGATTTAGATGCCAATGGTGGGGTCTAGAAGGAACAGTCGCCGTGGCACTTGCTACTGTGCTACTTTGGGATGAAATAATACATACCCCAAGCTCTCTTCCAGCAAGGATCCCACCACCACCACCACCTACTCAGCCTCATGGGTGCCCGTTCCCTTCCTGCAAAATAAATAGTGCTCCTTCCCATATTAAATGGCCATTGAGAAAATGAGTTCATACTGGGACCGATTGGACTCATTGAAGTGGGAAATTTAAGCTGCCCAATTTGTGAATTTTTTTTCTTGTTGAGAAAAGATTCGTGCTTTGATTTTTCAAGGTCAAAGATTTAGGATGAGAAATGTGGCTCAACTATTTTGCTGTGGTGCTTGCTTGCTGGATAGAATGAGTGGTGAATCATTGAGTCAACTTCTGGGGCAAAAATCTCAAATCAGGAAATTATCTGGATATGGTTGACATTTGAGGCATCATAATTATAGTTCAGTTTGAAATAAAAAAAGAAGGAAAAAAAAAACAGTGTTGTTGATCAAGAATATATAAACATGACAATTTTGAGTCCAAAAGGGGGAGGATGAAACACCAAATCTAGAGCATGCTCAGCTTCATCCTGTCTACAAAAATTGTGTTAAGATGCATGAGGAATGGGTATAGATTTAAAATTAAGACAAAAAAAAATAGAAATCAAAAATAGGAAAAAAAAATCAAGAAATAGAAAGAAGATCCCACTTTCCTCTATATAGATCACCTACCTAACAAATCCATATTTAATTAGAAGAGGTATGCAGATGGTTACCATAGTAATTATCTCATATCTTCATCCACACTGAGGAACAGATACTTGGGATACATTGGTCAATTTAAGCTAAAAGGAAACCTGATCAAGTGGTATGCCAAATGCTGTTTGCTTGTAGAGACTCATATCTGATGTCTCTCTCAGAGAAACGGAGCAAAAGAAACTTCTTAATTAGAGTTTCCAGCTGGCCGATGCTCAGCAAAATAAACTTGGTTCATCTCAGATTGGAAACACCAGAATGTGATTCTACTGTGAATTTTTCCTAATAAGCTTACACTAAGGGAACGAAAGAAAGATTATATGGTTGCCAGTAGATGTCGCATGGATGGCAGGGCTCCAGTTGAAATGCCAGAAATTTGCCATATGATAAGATTCTGCCCATAAAACCATTACCGCCACTGCTGTTGCTGCTGGTTTGTGGTCGCCACCACCGGCAGCAGCGGCGACGGCAAAATGAAACAAAACGTGAGGAATAATAAAACATGAACGCACCCAGATAAAAGAAACAAAATTGCACTGTTGAGAGAACTGGCAAATTGAAACACGATGTTGCTGTGAGAATTTGGATTGAAAAAAAGGTTGCTGTGTGTGGGTGCGCGCTTGCGTGCATGTTTATGTGCGCGTGTTGGCAGAGAGGGGAGAGAGAGAGAGAGATCTTTAGATTTGAACAGAACCTTACCTCAAGAACAGAAGATAAGATGGATGTCGACGAGAGATGCTCATCAAGAATCCTTCAGTCCCAAACGAGTCCCTCCAATTGAGATATTAAGATGAGCTACAAATATAAGATATATAAGATATTGGGAGGAAGAGAGGGGGTGTGCTTTGTATTTGTGTGTGTGTGTGAGAGAGAGAGAGAGAGAGAGGGGAAAGGTGGGGACTTTTCAAGCCAGCCATACATGCTAGCCCACCTCAAGCATAGGTAGGGAGGTGGGGTGCAAGGAGTGCTGCCAAAGGAGAGATTTCCTTCAATCCCAAGATAGCCACATGTAGATTCCCTTCATTTGAAATGAAAGTAACAACTTACCATGAGTAGAGGCCAGGGGGGGCGGCTAGGGTGGAGGGGCAGAGGAAGAGAAAGAGAAAGAGAGAGAGAGAGAGAGTTGTTCTTTACCAGTGAAAGGGGTCATGACCTAAAAGATGGTATGCAAAACCTAGTAGGTAGGACTTCGCTGTTGCCATGGTTCTTGTTTTCATTTTTTTTTTTTTTGGCCAAATGTTGCCATATATAGTCAACATGGGCAATATTGCATCTCTAATCCAATATTAAACAGCACCATAAGTTCGTTCATCCAAAGAAGGAAGTCTGTCAAAAGGAAAAAAAGAAAGAAAGAAAGAAAGAAAGAAATGGAGAAAAAGAAGAACCTTGTGGCATGGCATGGCTATTGTACTACTTGGCGGCATGCTTCCATAACATGGTAAGTAGTATTGCACCATTCTATAATTCATCACAGTATCATGAGCTCATTGAAAGGCCAAGGTGGCCTGCTCTGGGTGCTCCATGATTGAAGCCTCAAAGTGGGAGCTACTCCATAAAGCGTGGGGAGAAGGAGAAAGGTCCACTTTGGACTCCCATCGCTGTCCCCCCACCCCACTAACTCGGTATATACTGCGTCCCATCGCCTTCTTGATCGCGATATCGCTGTCGGGCATGATCCTCCCTCCTGCACCGCTCGCTGGTCACTCCTTGGCATCGCAGTGGCAGGCCGGATGGATCTCCAGGTCCACTCCTGGTGCTTTTCGACAGGGATGATAGCCTCGATTCTTTTGGTCGAGGTTGTCTGGAAGCCGGCCCGTCCTGGCCTATGTCTCATCGTGTCACCGTTGGACGACCCATTATCGCCTACCTTGCTGTCTTCCTCTCTTGACTTAATTCCCTTCACCTTTGTGCCCACTTGTGAGCCCGTCAAGAGAAAGTAGTCTAGCCTGCACCGCCTTGCATTGCATCATCACAGGCTTTGAAATTGTGAGTAGTAGCAGGCTCGGAAGCTTTTCTAGCATACTGTGAAAAGCCATTTTAATAGATCAAATTATGATTCATAGGCTATAAATATTAGTTTATGTTTGTTTTGGATCAGGTTTGAGCGCCTATGATGGGTCGACTTGATCCGATAGAATAATAATAATAATATAAAACAAGAAGAAGAGTTGGTCACTGAAAGCAACCACCTACTCTACTCAACTGCTATGAGCAAGTATGAGATAAGAGAAATAAAAGGGGCTTGAAAAATAGGTTTTACTAAAAGTTTTCCCTTCAAAAAAAAAAAAAAAATGCTGTCTTTGCTCTTCAAAATAAGAGGCATGCAGACTGTCATTTATGGGTGTTTTTCACTACAAATATACTCCGGATCCAGTCAGTACTTAACTTGCTTGGGGAGAAATCCATAAGTTTTACTTATGATTATTTCTTCTAACTAATTTTATATAGGTACCAGAGTTTGTCTTTGTTGTTTTCTAGCATGATTATACTTTGTTTGAAGTGAGAGCATATGCGGTTATAATGCCTTGTTTGAAGTTTATATATATATGCACACGATACATAAAATTGATATCTTCACATACATCTAGAGTTGGCTCATTATAAATTATCTTTACATCTCAAAAAAATATAACTTAAAATCTAATAGAATAAAGAAAAAAATTTATATAGCTAACCTTACCTAGTTTGATATTAAGATTTTATTATTATTTTTGTTATTGAGGCAGCCGATATTAGTTGGATAGAATATTTTATTATTTCTTTAAAGAATTGAGTATGCATAAAATTAATTGATGCTACCGATACGTTAATTCAGATCTTTCTAAATGCAAGCCTATTGGATGATGCGTCGATTACTTCACTTTTAGAAAAACTTCAATGAAGGCCAAACCAATCATGGCTTCACTAATGAGACCGTAGGACCCCTGTAAATCTGATAGTAATCTTCTTTCCATCATGTACGCATGATTCCATTGATTCATTCTCAATTCAAACCATTTGGCCATAATTTACAAACTATTTTGCTAAGATGTTTATAGTGCTTCCTTGGTCTCATCATAGGGTCTAAAAGCATGACAGCCATATCTGAGTCTAGATTTCTCGCTTGGATTTAGTATTCAAATGCTTTATCATCACTCCCGGCAACATCCTAGGTAGAAGGATCGACTTTGCCGTTTTCTCTGTCTAATTTCAAAAGTCTAAATTGAGCTTATGTCTCTAGAAAAGATTCTTGACTTTTATGTGGCTACTTTAATGAATGGTCAACCTTCAATCTTCTTCGCATGGAATCCAACTCTTACCCGTGTCTTGTTTATGGCATGGACACGCAATAAACCACACTACAAGAAATGTAAGCTTTGCCTATGGTTAATTTAATTTTGACAACTAATAGGAAAACAAAATTGGTTGAGAGATATAATTTAACAAAATCTATAGCAAAAGAAATCATTAATTATAGATATATTATTTAAACTAATTTGTAATATATATATACATATATTATAAAAAATATGATCCAAAATCAAGTAGAGGCGAGAAAAAGGGTTGATATAGAGATTCCTAAATAGTTTAAGATTAAGATTTTATTATTATTGTTGTAATTTTTTTTTTTGAGTTGATTCCACTAAGCCTTTTTGAACTATGGGTGTTGATGCGGGATAAAATTATCATTGCGTTAATATCCGTGCATACGGTGAAAAGGCTAGGATATTTTTGATTATTGACTCGTCAGCTGTCACGTTCAGAAAAAGACAAAACTATCATGCCTCAGACAAGCTTAACCACCCTCATAGCTCGGCATGACCGTGCTATCTCATAGCTTGGCAGGTCTAAGCTATCTCTATAGCTCAACGGGATCGAGCTATCTCCATAGCCCGATAAGATTGAGCCATCTCTACACCTCGGCAAGACCAAACTACTTCCTCCTTCAGCTCAAGTGCCCTTACTGTCTAGCATTAGCCAAGTCCTTTGCACGGTAAACGGCTTTGATCATCTGATTTTCAAAGCGATTCTCTTAAAATAGAGGTGAGGAGCCGAACATGACCCTCTAATGGCAATCAACGAAAGTTCAAATCCCTGATTATTTGGCGGAATTCCAACCATGTCGATTCCCAGCATTTCCAAGAAGGAAATAAAGTCAATAAAGCCAAATATAGCTTAGTGCTCGTAAATAACCAAATCTCAAATCACTTATCAGCTTCCTTAGCCATCGATCTTCTAACTAACAGGATTTGAATCCTATCGGCCTTGTAACCAACCAGATTTGAATCATATTCGAATTGTACCAGCTTTTAGCTTCCCAAGACACGTCCAAGAAGTCATGTATTAACCTGCCACCATTCCAACAGTCTATAAATACCTAGTCCTAAGGCTTTTCAGGTACGCTCTATGCTCCTATGCTTACTCTGAACTAAAAAAGCTCAAGCAGAGTCCTTAAGCTCTCGAGAGGCCATTCTTAAGGGATTCTTCTGCAAGAGCCTTCTCCTTATATTTGATTGCTGAGAATTGCCACTGACTTGGGCATCGGAGGGTCTTCCGCGAAGGCCACCCCCAACGCTTCTTGCATGGAGACTATGTTGCAGGTTCATTCGGATGGAAGATCGCCATCCGGATCCAGGAGCGAGCCGCATCCAAGTCGGAGAGCTGATTTCTATAGCAATAGATTGGCGCTAGAGGAAGGGCCTCAAGTCCCATTAAACTTGAAATCAAGGAGACAAGCTTCTTGATCGGAAGAACAATTCGTCTGATGGCCAATCGGAGAAAAAGCAACCTTAGATGCTCCAGATTAGGCCGTTTTCCAGAGGCTTGATCCCACAAACAATGTAGCACCCTCATAACCGCCGCTAATAGAGGTTCCTCCGCCACCATCAAAAAAATCGGTCACCCAAGACCAGTTCACCATGCTGGTCCAACAAGTTCATACCCTGACTCGGCTAGTGCAGGGGCTCCACAGAACCCCTCTACCAGCTGTTTCTGCTCCACAGCTTCCCGATGGAGTTGCTGCCCCTGTTTTGCCAACGATCCCCTCTTCTAGTTCATTCAAGGCTGCAAGCCGTCTGCAGCAACCCAATCATAAAGGGGCTAAACCGACGCCATGGAAGGCCAAAGATAAGAGCCCGCTTAGATTCCAGCGGCCTCATTCTCTTTCTCCAGTATTCTCCTGCCATGACTCCATGCCATAACCACGGTCCCCTCATCTTCTCTCTCCCATCACTCAAGATGAAGGAGTTCAACGATAACTCCGAGATATGCGCCAGGAGTGGCACCAAGAATTGGACACTATTAAGCAAATTCTACCTCCTCAATCGAAGGCATACGGGGCATCCCCTTCATTGAGAAGATTATGCAAGAGGTAATCCCTCCCTAAGTTAAGCTTCCTGCCATTGAGCCGTACCATAAATCCACTGACCCGAATGACCACCTGAGCAGTTTTTGATTCATCATGATGTTTCACGGAGCATCAGATGTGATCCTATACCAAGCCTTCTCCTCCACTCTTAGGGGATCGCAAGAACATGTTTCAATAGTTTAAAGTCGGGCTCCATCAATTTCTTTGACGAGTTGAGCTATCTATTCATCAGCCAATTCGTCAGCAGCCATCGCCATTGGAGAAGATCTGACTCTCTCTCTGAGGTCAAACAACGAGAGGGGGAGTCCTTGAGAAGTTATCTTGGCCACTTTAACACGGCCATGTTGGCGCCTTGGCTGGTGGAGTATCGAAGGAGGGTGATTTCTACTTGGTAATGGAGGTCAACTACCCAAAGAACCTCTCCAACATGATGGCTCTGGCGGATAAATACATAAGGGTCAAAGAATCAAGAAGATCAGCTCGAGCCGAGCAAACCGAAAAGAAGAAGAAAAGCTTGGAGAAGGATTGACCCCTTCGCCATACGATCCTGCCTCGCTATCAAAGAGCTCCTCTTTCATCGCCCAGAGATCGCACCAGAAGTCCAGCACGGAGGTTCAATAAGTATACTCCGCTCTTTGTGCCACGGGCGTAGATCTTGATGGAGATCGAGCGACAACTTCCTCGGCTGCCACCCCTCCAAGGAAACATAGAATGGAGGGACATGATAAAGTATTGTTGATTCCATCGAGATCATGGGCATGACACTGAGAAGTACTGGCAGCTTCGGAATGAAATTGAGCAGCTCATCCACCGAGAAAGGTTGGATCGATTCAGAAGGCCTCCTAAGCCGAACAATGGAGGAGATCGTCAACCCGAGAATGTCAATATGATTGCTATGATTTGCTCCTCCCCATCTCAGTTGAATGAAGAAAAAAGTCCACCAAAGAGGGCCCGATCCGAGGGACTCTCTTTTTCAGATGAAGACTTCAAAGGGGTACAGTATCCGCACGATGATGCTTTAGTTGTATCTCTTAATATGAATGATTATGACATACACCGAATTTTAGTTGATAGTAAAAGCTCTGTTAATATTTTATATTTTGATGCTTTTATGAGGATGAAATTGCGAATGGGAGATCTTCGAACCATAGACTCTACCTTGGTAGAGTTCACTAGTGACACTGTTGTTGAGAAATTATTGAAACATAATTGCCCCAACTTATTGATTTTGATGATTTCCAAAAGACATTACTTTACTTTCTAAAAGGCTATGAACATGTTAAGTCAATCAATGAAATATTCTTACTATGAGCAATTTCAAATTGGAAACTATGAACTGTTAATGTGTAATGAGTTTTTGAATCAATTGAATATATGGTTCAGTGAGCTATACTTATGAATTCAAAAATAATTTTTTATACCACTCTTTTAAAGATCAATGAATTAATGAAAATGCTTTGAAATTGAGCATTACTGTTAAATCAACATTATTCAAGTCATATTTATATTTCAAAGTTGGTTGGGATGATTTTCAAAGCAAATCAGAATGTTCTCTGATTTTTGTATCAGTCCCGAGCCGACTCGAGAGTTTCCGAGTCGACCCCTGAACTTTCTCGAGCCGACTCATGACTGTGCGAGCCGACTCGACTCAGACGGCAGAAAGACTCATTTTTGAGTGCTTCTCGAGTCGACTCCCAGCTTTTCGCGAGTCGACCCCTGAAAATTCTTTTCGCGAGTCGACCCCTTTCTGGTGCGTTTCTAATTCGCGTGTTCGAGTCGACTCGCACAGTACTCGAGCCGACTCCCCGGAATCTGGGCGGTAATTTTTGAGTTGACACATCAGCACCAACGGTAATATTTTGAATCAACGGCTATATTTTACTGTGTCTAACGGCTATATCTTTTCAGGATCTATAAATAGAGGAGCCAGATTCAAATAGAAAACAAGATAGAGATACACATATAGAAGAGCAAGAGAGAAAAATAGTGAGAGCCTATTGAATATCAAAAAGGGGAAAACTGAGAGTATTGTAGAATCATTTGATTCAAAGAGAGATTCAATCTTTGCATTTGAGAGAGAGATTCGTGTGCATCATTTGATCGACTCTCAAAGCTCAAGAGGAAGGCAAAAAGCAAATCCAACGTGCAAAATCTTCAGCCATTCCCAGGTTCAAAAAGAGGCAACACATTCTCCAAAGCTTGTCAACGATTGAGGAATCTTGCTGAGGCATCGATTCAACTTTTCAAGGAGAAAAGGGAGAAAGCCATTGCTGCAATCATCCGGAAAACCATCAGGCGTTTCTAACCCTAGTTCTTATTTATTCTTAAATTTGTATATCTGCTCAAGAAGGAGCATTTTTGTTACAAATACTTTGATTTCACTTGGTTACTGGTTCAATCCGTGGATTGAATCAGTGGAGGTAGGTTTACCTCGTTACAAGCCGGAGTGCTTGTGTTGGGTTCGTTGTGATCCCGTGAAAACAACGAGTAAGGTTTGTTGTTAGCCCGCAAAACAACGTGTAGGGTTTTTGTGCTGGTAAGCCCGCAAAACCAGCTGGGTTCGTTGTGATCCCGGTGAAAACAATAAGTTAGAGTTGTGATCTTGTAAAACAACTCAGCTGTAATCGGTGTGATTATAGTGGACTCAAGTGATCCTTGGGAGTGGATGTAGGTGTTGGATACACCGAACCACTATAAAACTTTTGTGTTTGCCGTGTTCATTTTCTCTATCTCTATCTCTTTTTGTTAACTGCTTGTTCTTTGCTTATTAGTTAATCTCACTTGCACATCTTGCTAACTAATCAACTAAAGTTAAAAAGGACTTAAATTTTTAAGAACCCAATTCACCCCCCCTCTTGGGTTGCCATCTGGGCCAACAATTGGTATCAGAGCATAGTGCTCATTTAGAGTTTGATCTTACGATCAAGAGCTAAAGGTCATTATGGCAACACAAAGTGGTTCTAGTTTTGCTGAAGGTCATTCTACGAATAGACCTCCACTTTTTAATGGCTCAAACTATTCTTATTGGAAAGCTAGAATGAGGATATTCATTCAAGCTTCTGATTATGAGCTTTGGGGTGTTATATTAAATGGACCTAGTACACCCACACACCTTATTGATGGCACTATTGTTCCAAAGCCCGAAAGGGATTGGAATGATAATGATAGGAGAATGGCTCAACTTAATGCCAAAGCCATTAATATCTTATATTGTTCCTTAGATTCAAATGAATTCAACCGCATCTCTACTTGTAATTCCGCTAAAGAAATATGGGATAGGTTGGAAATTACACATGAAGGAACAAACCAAGTAAAAGAATCAAAAATAAACATTTTGGTTCACAAATATGAATTGTTTACAATGGAACAAACTGAAACCATCACATGCATGTTCACTAGATTTACTGATATTGTGAATGGTTTGAAAAGTCTAGGAAAAGTTTATACTAATGCTGATCTTGTTCGCAAAATACTCAGGTCATTGCCAAGATCGTGGGAAGCAAAAGTCACAGCAATCCAAGAAGCCAAAGACCTCAATGCACTACCCTTAGAGGAGCTTCTAGGATCTCTCATGACCCACGAATTGACAATGAGGCAGCATATTGAGGAGGAAACTAAAAGGAAGAAAACCATTGCTCTAAAGGCTGCAAAAGAAGTGGAAGAGAGCAGCAGTGATGATAGTGATGAAGATGATGATGAAACTGCTCTCTTGGCCAAGAAGTTCAGGAGATTTATGAGAAAAAGGCCATTCCACAAAAAGAAATTTGGAGCAAGAAATGATGGAGATAAGGATAAGAAAAAGGACAAGGAGAAAGAAAAAGAAAAAGAGCCCTTAATATGTTATGAGTGCAAAAAGCCAGGGCATTTTAAATACGATTGTCCTTTGCTGAACAAGGCCTACAAGAAAAAGAAGAAAGCATACATGGCAACATGGTCTGATGAGTCTTCTTCATCTGAAGAAGAAGAGCAAAAGGAAGTTGCCAACATCTGCTTCATGGCCAACGACGACGACTGCGACAATGAGGTAAGTTCTGAAAACTCAAATGATGATTTTACTTTTGATGAAATGTTTGAGGCTTTTAATGAACTTATGATAGATTTTAAATTGTTGAAAAAGAAATTTAAATCTGTGAAAAATGATAACATTAGTTTAGCTAAAAGTAAATCAGAATTAGAATTAGAAGTTAAGAACTTAACTAATGAAAAAGAAGAACTTAGGAAAGAAAGAGATAATCTGAATCAAGAAAAAGATTTATTAAAATCTGAAACTAAAAACTCAACTAAAGATTTAAAAGATCAAATAAAAACTTTAGCTTTAGATAAAGAACAGCAAACTAAAGAAATTGACTCTCTTAAGAAAGATGTTAAAAAATATAAGGACATTGTTGAGAAATTCACCTTAAGTTCAACTAAACTTAACATGATCCTAGATAGTCAAAAAGCTATTTTTGACAAAGCTGGTTTGGGATATAACACATTAAGAAAACAGAAATCACTAAAGAATATTTTTATAAAAACCAACCAAGGTAATATAACTTGTTTTAAATGTAATGAAAAAGGTCACAAATCCTTTGAATGCAAAACGTTAAATAACAACAAGTTAAATATTAAAGCTAAAAAAATATGGGTTCCGAAAGGAACAACTTTTATTGCTGCTAACCATGAAGGACCCAAGAAAGCTTGGGTACCTAAGCATAAAGTTTGATGATATTGCAGGAATGTCTTGTAGCCAAAAGATCAAAGAAGAAGTGGTATCTTGATAGCGGCTGCTCAAGACATATGACGGGTGACAAAGAGGAATTCATCACCCTAGAAGAAAATGTTGGTGGAGTTGTGACATTTGGCGATAACGGTAAAGGTCAAATTTTGGGCCTTGGTAAAGTTCGCATAACTCCATCCATATCTATTGAAGATGTACTTTATGTTAATGGTTTAAAGCACAATTTGATTAGTATTAGCCAACTATGTGATAAGAACTTTGATGTTAGATTCAAATCTTCTATTTGCATAGTATCTAATCCCATTAATGATAGCATTGTTTTTACTGGTTATAGATTTGGCAATATATACTTAGTTGACACAGACAAAACTTCTAAGAATAGTCATTGCCTAATTACTGATAATGCTAACATTAATGATATTAGTTGGTTGTGGCATCGTAGATTAGGTCATGCAAGCACACACCTTATTTCAAAACTAATTAAAATGGATTTAGTCAAAGGTTTACCTAAATTAGATTTTGAAAATAATAAAATCTGTGATGCATGTCAATTTGGAAAACAAACAAGAAGTTCATTTAAATCTAAAAACTTTGTTTCAACTTCTAGGGGATTAGAGCTACTTCACATGGACCTATTCGGACCAACTAGAACCACAAGTCTAGGAGGAAAGAAATATGGTCTAGTGATTGTAGATGATTATTCTAGATATACTTGGGTAATGTTTTTAGCTCACAAAGATGAGACTTTCTCGATGTTCCTGAAATTTTTCAAGAAAGTCACAAATGAGAAAAACACTACTATAGTATCTCTTAGAAGTGATCATGGAACAGAATTTGAAAATCACTTATTTGAAAATTTCTGCACTGAAAATGGAATTAATCATAATTTTTCAGCCCCTAGGACTCCACAACAAAACGGTGTAGTTGAAAGAAAGAATAGAACTTTAGAAGACATGGCCCGTACCATGCTATGTGAAAGCAACTTACCAAAATATTTTTGGGCGGAAGCAATTAACACAGCATGTTACATATTAAATAGAGCTTTAATAAGACCAATATTAAAGAAAACACCTTATGAATTATGGAATGAAAGAAAACCAAATATAAAATACTTTCATGCATTTGGATGTAAATGCTTCATTCATAATAATGGTAAAAATAACTTAGGAAAATTTGATGCTAAATCAGATGAAGGAATTTTTCTAGGTTATTCAACAACTAGTAAGGCATATAGAATCTTTAACAAGAAAACCTTAATAGTAGAAGAATCTATTCATGTAGTATTCGATGAATCTTTAACTACTGGATCTGAAAAGATTAATGATGAGGAAGATACAAACATAATTGAAAAAGATCTTGAAAAACTTAATATTGAAGTATCTTCTGATCATGAACAACAGGCTAAAGATAATGATTCACATAAGGATGATGAAGTTAATAATGATCATAATGATGTAGATCTTCCAAGAGATTGGAGATATGCTTATAGTCACCCTAAGGAATTGATTATAGGTGATCCTTCTCAAGGAATAAGAACTAGATCATTTATGAGAAATATTAGTAATCATCTTGCATTTGTCTCTCAAATAGAACCTAAAACCATTGAAGAAGCCGAAAAAGATAATAATTGGATGTTAGCTATGCAAGAAGAACTTAATCAATTCACTAGGAATAATGTTTGGACTTTAGTGGAAAGACCTAAAAACCATTCAATTATAGGAACTAAATGGATTTATAGAAATAAGTTAGATGAAAATGGCATAGTAATTAGAAACAAAGCTAGATTGGTTGCTAAAGGATATAGTCAAGAAGAAGGTATTGATTTTGATGAAACCTTTGCACCTGTAGCTAGACTAGAAGCCATTAGACTTTTACTTGCATTTGCATGTCATATGAACATTAACTTATTTCAAATGGATGTAAAAAGCGCATTTTTAAATGGACTTATTAATGAAGAAGTTTATGTAGAACAACCACCAGGTTTTGAAGATCACGAGTTTTCAAATCACGTTTTTAAATTGCACAAAGCTTTATATGGTTTGAAACAAGCACCTAGAGCCTGGTATGATAGGTTAAGTAAATTTTTAATAGAAAATGATTTTACAAGAGGAAATGTTGATAAAACCTTGTTTTTGAAAAGAAAAAGTAAAGATTTACTTGTAGTACAAATATACGTAGATGACATTATTTTTGGTGCTACTAACGAATCTCTTTGTCAAGAATTTGCCAAGTTAATGCAGGGAGAATTCGAGATGAGCATGATGGGAGAACTCAACTTCTTCCTTGGACTCCAGATCAAACAATGTAAGGAGGGAATCTTTATCAACCAAACCAAGTACACAAGAGAACTACTCAAAAAGTTTGGTATGGAAACAATGAAACCCCTTGGAACACCAATGAGTCCTTCATGCAAGCTAGACAAAGACGAAGAAGGTAAGAAGGTTGATCAGAAGTATTATCGAGGTATTATCGGATCCCTTCTCTATTTAACAGCAAGTAGACCAGATATAATGTTTGCAGTATGTTTGTGTGCTAGATTTCAAGCTGAACCTAAAGAATCACATTTAATAGCTGTTAAAAGAATTTTAAGATATCTAAATGGCACAAAAAATGTAGGTTTATGGTATTCTAGAGACTCCACATTAAACCTAATTGCATATTCAGATTCTGATTATGCCGGATGTAAAATTGATAGAAAAAGCACAAGTGGTGCATGCCATTTCTTAGGCAGTAACTTAATCACATGGTTTAGCAAAAAGCAAAATTCAGTTGCATTATCAACTACTGAAGCTGAATATGTAGCAGCTGGAAGTTGCTGTGCGCAAATCCTATGGATTAAGCGACAACTTGAGGACTATGGTATCAAACTTAATAAGACACCCATAAAATGTGATAATACTAGCGCAATCAATTTAACGAAAAATCCAATTCAACACTCAAGGACAAAACACATAGAAATTAGATATCATTTTATAAGAGAGCATGTAGCTAATGATGAAATTTGTTTAGATTATGTAAACACTGAAGAACAATTAGCTGACATCTTTACAAAACCCCTAAGTGAAGAAAGGTTTGAATATCTTAGAGGAGAATTAGGAATTTGTAATCCTTTTGAATAAATTTTGAAATATTTAAGGAAATGCATCTAGAATTCTTTCAATTCCTCAAAATCTTAAGGAAATATTATCTAGAACTCATATCAAAATGATTTATCAAGACTCAATGATTATGAATCATACCCAAAATCAAATCCGGAATCATTTCAAACATTCAGAAAATTTTCAATTTTTTTTGTTCTGAAATGGTCTCCGAGCCGACTCGGTGTGTACCGGAGTCGACTCGAGTTTCTCTGAAACTTGGGAGCCGACTCCTGGTATGAGCGAGTCGACTCGAGTTCGGGATTTCTTTCTGTGATTTAGGCGAGCCGACTCGAGGTTATGCGCGAGTCGACTCGACGTGGTCCCAGGTTGAATATCTAGGGCACGAGTCGACCCGACGGTCATTCCTATCATTTCTAATCTTTCGTTTCTCTCTACAAAAATCTCCCAAACCCTCCAAATCTTCCAAATACTTCCGATTAATCACTCCAATCAAATCTATGGCACCCAAAACGTGGAGCCAGCAGTAGAGGCGCCGGGATGAAGAGGAAAAGAACTGTGCGACGACCCGTACGCGAGCCGTCCGTGGATTCTACGTCTTCTTCTTCCAGTGATTCTCCTGTTCCTTCTTCCAACCCTCAGGTAGACCTCCTAGCTAGTAGAGTTGTGACAACGGGAAGGAAGGTCGATTTTGAGCTTTTTGAAAATGAGGGATTCATTATAGGAAGACAGTTATTGGAAATGGGACTTGAGAAAATTTGTTCATTAGATTGTCCTACTTATCCAGCTTTAGTGAAAGAATTTTATAAGAATCTGACTAGAGGAGACAATGGGTTAGTAAGCATAGTGAGGGGCAAAAGTCTAAACATTACTGACACCATCTTATCTAGACTTTTAAACCTACCATTGTCTGGACCCTGCACATTTGCTTCAGAGGATAGGTCTCCTGCTCTCACCAGGCTTTTACATAGAGACTTTGAAGGATTTGAGGAAGTTCTTGCAAGTCAACTGCCACTGGAGCTAAGACTTTTACATAATATCTGCAGTAGAGTTTTATTTCCCAAAACAGGCAGGTTTGACTATGTTTCAGAAAGGGACATTTTCATTATGGATGCTATAGTATCAGGAAAACCTTTTAATCTGCCTAGAATGATTTTATGGTACATGGCTGATTGTGGAAGTAAAAGGAAATCTTGTCTTCCCTATGGTATGATCTTGACTCAGTTGTTCAGGAGCCAAGGGATTATGTTTAGTGACAGTGAGCCCAAGAAGGAATGAGACACACAGATTATTATACCTTGGCCACTATCAATAGAATGGGATTTATCAAAAGGAATGGAATTTGGGAAAGGAAGAATAGTTCAGAGGATAGAGCTGAGGCACCTAGACATTCATCTCCAGAGCCACCTCAGACTTCATTCATACCAGACCCAGTTCCAGCTCCATCAGATATTCCAGTTCCTGCTTCTGCATCTACATCTGCTCCAGTTCAGACCTCTGTTTCTACATCTATCAGTTTTCAGACACTCAGTTAGAGCAGCTTAGGTCTCTATTCAAATCAGAGTTAATTGAGCATGAGACTAGATTGAAGACTGAATTTGATGATAAATTTATGAACTTGAGGGAAGCACTTTATTCTATTAATGATCGAGTATCTTCTATTGAAGCCAATGTTAGCTCATCCACCTCCTCTCTAAATGAAGATTTGAAGAATATATTTGAAGAATTGAAGGATATTTGTGGAGATGGTGAGACTTATGCTAAATGTAATGCAGAGCTTCAAGACAAAATTTCAAGTGCATGCAAGTTTGTTGATGAAAAACTAAAAGATTATGTCAAGATTCAATGTGAAGGAATGCATAAGATTATAGAACACTTAACTAGAATTACTAGGCAACATTTCTGATTTCTCTTTATGTATTTGAGTTTGATGTAATGAAATTTGCAGTTATGTAATTTGCAGTTATTTGTAGTAAGTAAACTTTGATGTAATGCTTTTTGATGTTAATGAAGTTCAGTTCATTTCAATGTTGTGTACATTTGAGATATGATGTTTTGAAGTATACCTTGAATACATTAATGTGTTTCTTAACCTTTTTGTTGATTACAAAAAAGGGGGAGAAATATTTAAATCGTATATGCTTTCAATTTGATTTGTTTCAATTTGATTCAAGTTTGTTAAGTTTCTTTAAGAAGAAGAAATCATTAAAAAGGAGAAAGTGTAATTAATCATATATGAAATTTAAGACTCTGAAAGGGGAGAGAAAATTTTGAGTATTATTAAGGGGAAGAATAACTTAAGTATCATTTGCTTAAAGCTCAAAATTTAAAATTTTTGAATGAATTATAAAACTAAATTTCATAGGGGGAGCTACCTCATTGAGGGGGAGCCTTTCCATGAACATAAATTTTTGATTATAGAATCACAAATCTTTTTTCAAGTTTAACTCGCATATACTTAATGTTTTTGTCATCATCAAAAAGGGGGAGATTGTTGAGAAATTATTGAAACATAATTGCCCCAACTTATTGATTTTGATGATTTCCAAAAGACATTACTTTACTTTCTAAAAGGCTATGAACATGTTAAGTCAATCAATGAAATATTCTTACTATGAGCAATTTCAAATTGGAAACTATGAACTGTTAATGTGTAATGAGTTTTTGAATCAATTGAATATATGGTTCAGTGAGCTATACTTATGAATTCAAAAATAATTTTTTATACCACTCTTTTAAAGATCAATGAATTAATGAAAATGCTTTGAAATTGAGCATTACTGTTAAATCAACATTATTCAAGTCATATTTATATTTCAAAGTTGGTTGGGATGATTTTCAAAGCAAATCAGAATGTTCTCTGATTTTTGTATCAGTCCCGAGCCGACTCGAGAGTTTCCGAGTCGACCCCTGAACTTTCTCGAGCCGACTCATGACTGTGCGAGCCGACTCGACTCAGACGGCAGAAAGACTCATTTTTGAGTGCTTCTCGAGTCGACTCCCAGCTTTTCGCGAGTCGACCCCTGAAAGTCACGAGTCGACTCCCAGCTTTTCGCGAGTCGACCCCTGAAAATTCTCTTTTTGGTGCGTTTCTGGATTCGCGTGTTCGAGTCGACTCGCACAGTACTCGAGCCGACTCCCCGAAATCTGGGCGGTAATTTTTGAGTTGACACATCAGCACCAACGGTAATATTTTGAATCAACGGCTATATTTTACTGTGTCTAACGGCTATATCTTTTCAGGATCTATAAATAGAGGAGCCAGATTCAAATAGAAAACAAGATAGAGATACACATATAGAAGAGCAAGAGAGAAAAATAGTGAGAGCCTATTGAATATCAAAAAGGGGAAAACTGAGAGTATTGTAGAATCATTTGATTCAAGAGAGATTCAATCTTTGCATTTGAGAGAGAGATTCGTGTGCATCATTTGATCGACTCTCAAAGCTCAAGAGGAAGGCAAAAAGCAATCCAACGTGCAAAATCTTCAGCCATTCCCAGGTTCAAAAAGAGGCAACACATTCTCCAAAGCTTGTCAACGATTGAGGAATCTTGCTGAGGCATCGATTCAACTTTTCAAGGAGAAAAGGGAGAAAGCCATTGCTGCAATCATCCGGAAAACCATCAGGCGTTTCTAACCCTAGTTTTATTTATTCTTAAATTTGTATATCTGCTCAAGAAGGAGCATTTTTGTTACAAATACTTTGATTTCACTTGGTTACTGGTTCAATCCGTGGATTGAATCAGTGGAGGTAGGTTTACCTCGTTACAAGCCGGAGTGCTTGTGTTGGGTTCGTTGTGATCCCGTGAAAACAACGAGTAAGGTTTGTTGTTAGCCCGCAAAACAACGTGTAGGGTTTTTGTGCTGGTAAGCCCGCAAAACCAGCTGGGTTCGTTGTGATCCCGGTGAAAATAATAAGTTAGAGTTGTGATCTTGTAAAACAACTCAGCTGTAATCGGTGTGATTATAGTGGACTCAAGTGATCCTTGGGAGTGGATGTAGGTGTTGGATACACCGAACCACTATAAAACTTTTGTGTTTGCCGTGTTCATTTTCTCTATCTCTATCTCTTTTTGTTAACTGCTTGTTCTTTGCTTATTAGTTAATCTCACTTGCACATCTTGCTAACTAATCAACTAAAGTTAAAAAGGACTTAAATTTTTAAGAACCCAATTCACCCCCCCCTCTTGGGTTGCCATCTGGGCCAACAACTGTCACTCCCGAAGGAGTCATTACATTAGTGGTCTGAGACTGCACCTCGCCTAGTATAGCCATTGTTCATACAAACTTTTTGGTAACCAAGCTTCGATCATCGTACAATGCTATCCTCGGTAGGCCTGGACAAATGTTCCTTAGAGCCATCATATCTATTCCCCATCTTGCTATGAAATTCCCAACAGAGTGGGGAGTGGGCATAATTCGGGGAAACCAGGCCACGACTCGATATTGTTTTATCACCGATCTTCAATCCAGAAGATCTGAGATTGATGGGCTGGATGCTTGAGAAGACTTTGCCGAGCAACGGGGAGAGCTGATCGAGGAACTTGAAGAGAAACCACTCGATGAAGCTCGGCCAGACCGAACTATAAAGGTTAGATCTTAGTTGGAAGGAAAACCTCGGCAAGACTTGATTGAGTTCCTCCAAAGGAATGCTAATTTCTTTACTTGGTCAGCTTCGGATATGCTAGGGATTAGTCCGGACGTACTTGTTCATCGCCTTAACATGGATGAGACGTTCCAACCAATCAAGAAGAAGAAAAGAAGCTTCACCCCCGAGCGTCAAAAAGCCGTTGAGGAAGAAGTTGACAAGCTCCTCAAGGCAAACTTCATTCGAAAAGTAAATGATCCAAATTGGCTGGCGAATATTGTGATGGTAAAAAAGTCGAATGAAAAATAGAGGATCTACATCAACTTCACGGACCTCAATAAGGCATGCCCGAAAGATAGCTTTTCTCTGCCAAGGATCGATCAGCTTGTAGATGCTACCTCGGGGTACCAAATGCTAACCTTTATGGATGCTTATTTAGGCTACAATCAAATTCGGATGGCCCTTGAAGATGAAGAAAATACCACCTTCATCACTGACCGAGGTATTTATTGCTACCGAGTCATACCTTTTGGTTTAAAGAATGCTGGAGTAACATACCAAAGACTAGTCAATAAGGTATTTAAAGAATAAATTGATCAAAACATGGAAGTCTATGTTGATGACATACTGGTTAAAAGCAAGGAAGCCTCCTAGCACATCGATGATCTCATAGAAAGCTTCGCGACTCTTAGAAAGTATCAGATGAAGTTGAATCTGACCAAATATGCTTTTGGAGTCAATTCTGAAAAGTTCTTGGGTTTCATGGTCTCTTAGTGAGGCATTAAGACGAACCCCCAGAAGATTCAAGCTCTCCAAGAGATGGTGCCTCCCAAATCGGTTAAAGAGGCACAACGTCTCATTGGAAGGATAGCGGCCCTCAACTGCTTCGTTACCTGATCGGCTAAGAAATGTTTGCCTTTCTTTAAGGCACTCCGGTCGGCTAAGAACTTTTAGTGGACTGCAGACTACCAGAAATCCTTCGAGGACCTCAAAGGGTACATCGGCTCACCATCACTCCTTAGTAGCCCGAAGTCTGGGAAAATCCTATATTTATATTTAGAAAGTGTCGTTGGTTCTGTACTGGTTCAAGAAGAGAACAAGATTCAACGACCAGTTTATTATGTTAGTAAATTGCTCCGTGATGCCAAAACAAGGTATACTCGGATCGAGAAGATGGTGTTAGCTTTGATAACATCTGCTCAAAAGCTGCATCCTTATTTTCAGGCACACACTGTGGATTTGATAACACTCGGCGAAACTGAGCTATCTCCATACCTCGACGGGTCCGAACTATCTCCATACATCGACGAGACCGAGCTATCTCCATAGCTCGATGGGACCAAGCCATCTCCACACCTCAGCAAGACCATATGTCCTCCTTCAGCTCAAGCGCCCTTGCTGTCTAGCATTACGCTAAGTCCTTTGCACGGTAAATGGCACCGATCACCTGATTTTCAAAGCGATCCTCTTAAAATTGAGGTGAGGAGCCAAACATGACCCTCTGATGGCAATCAACAAAAGTTTAAATCCCTGATTATTCGACAGGATTCCAACCACGTCGGTTCTCGGTATTCCCAAGAAAGAAATAAAGTCAATAAAGCCAAATATAGCTTAGTGCCCGTAAATAACCAAATATTAAAGTACCTATTAGCTTCCTTAGCCATCGATCCTCTAACTAATAGGATTCGAATCCTACCAGCTCTGTAATCAACCAGATTCGAATCAGATTCGAATCGTACCGGCTTTCAGCTTTCCAAGACACGTCCAAGAAGTCAGGTATTAGCCTGTCACCATTTCAATAGTCTATAAATATCTGGACCTAAGGCCTTTTTAGGTACGCTCTATGCTCTTATGATTACTCTGAACTAAAAAAGCTCAAGCAAAGTCCTTAAGCTCTCGAGAGGCCATTTTTGAGGGATTCTTTTGCGAGAGCCTTCTCCTCATATCTGACTGCTGAGAATTGCCACTGACTTGGCCATTGGAGGGTCTTTGTGGAGGCCACTCCGAACGCTTCTTGCATGGGGATTGTCTTGCAGGTTCATCCGAACGGAAGATCAACATCCGGATCCAGGAGCGAGCTGCACCCAAGTCGAAAAGCAAATTTTTACGGCAATAGATGTATTTGCACTCTTTCCCTAAAATTATATATATATATAATTAGCTTTCTAATTGTAAATAATTTGCACTTCAATTCTATCATCTAAATAAATGTTAAAATTAATAAAAAAATGGTCATGCGGCTATCATGTGGCCACTCTTTAGGGACTTAGATAATTTTTTATTTAAAAAAACTTTGATTAAATCGACATCTATTATTTTATAAATATTTTAGCATCTATTATTTTATTCTTCAGTGGTTATATAATAGTCACGTGGTCACTTTTTTTTTGTTAACTTTAACAACTATTTAAATGGTAAAGTATAAATTAAATTGTAATAAGAGATTTTTTTAAAAAAATTTAGGAGGATGTGTAAATAATCATAGCTTAGGAAAGCTAAGTGGAATGAATTTTTTTTGCCCTTTTATCATATTGAGAAGCTTTGGCTAGCAGAAGAAAGTGAATGCGAGGGAATCAGAGGAATTTTCACGTATTTTACTTTTAAATACAACTATCTTAGAATATAGGATAGGCAATTGATCATGCATGAGTGGGATCTGTGCTCTGATGTAAATAGAATACCATCTCGTCTATTCACTAACAATAAATTTGTAGCTAATTGGCTGGCCATATATATATGTTTGATTAAGAGAGAATTTTTCTTCGGTTGTGGAGTTCTGGCTCACAATGCAAGCTGACGTTTTAGCTGTGTTTTTTTATAGGCATCATCAGCTTTTTGTAACGTGTAACGTGTTCCACAGACTAAAGTTCGACAAGATGAAGCAAGTCTAAGCAACTAATAATAAAATATATATAGCTCCTTGGTAAAGCAAAAGGAATGTTCGGTAGTGTTGTCGTCGTCTTCTTCTTCCCTTTTCTTTCAAAGAAAGAAAGGAAATAGAATAGTGAGAATGTTTCCTCCAAAAATCTGAATAAAATATAAAACCTAGAAAAGAATTTGGTAGAGGGAAAACATGAATAGTTTAGATAGATTCATGTAATTAGTTGAGAAAACATGAATAGTTTGTTGGGCCTGGTGTGGTGCTATCAAGGCCCAGGTGGGCTAACTTGTATTGGGCTGGGTTTGAGTCCAAGGGTTGAGATTAAATCAAGTTACGGGTGTACACAGGCTTGGGGATTAGTTTAATCTCATTGGGTTAGTCCATGGGAGTTTTTTGTTGAGTCTGGGCCTGGCCCACTTCGTGGATGTATTTAAACTCTAGTCTCTAGGGTTTGGATGGAATAGAGAACAGATTCTTTTCTCCCAAAAATTCCCTTCTCTCATCATAGGGCGGCAGCCCTTTCTTTCTCCTCCCCATCTTCCTCCCTTTCAAGAAGTAAACCTAACAGGATTAAAAATCCTTAATTCTAGTTCTTGTTGAACGGGGAATCCCATTGCTATTCATCAAGGTCTAAACCTAACAGGATTAGAAATCCTTAGTTCTAGTTCTTGTTCAACGGGGAATCCCATTGCTATTCATCAAGGTATAAACCCTAACAAGTGGTATCAGAGCCTGGTTCAAGGAGTAATCTGGAGGCCTTCAAGGAGTTGAAATAATTTCAACAGAATCTCGTCAAGGTACTTCTCTATTTTATAAAATTTATTTTTGTGCTATTTTTGAAATTGGCCATGGGGAGTAGCATAAAAATAGAGGTTGAGAAGTTTGATGGGAAGGGAAGTTTCTCCATGTGGAAAGTCCGGGTAGAGGACCTCCTTGTGCAGCAGGGTTTAGATTTGGCTTTGGAGGAAAGGCCAGATGGGATGACAGACAAGCAGTGGATTTCATTGGAGAAGAAGACATGTTCAATGATCAGGGGCTGTCTGGCGGATTCAGTCCTCTATTCAGTGCTGGAGGAGAAGACCCCGAAGGGACTCTGGACGAAGTTGCACACCCTCTATATGGGGAAGAATATGTGCAACAAGTTGATGTTGAAGAAGCGCCTCTACAGCCTTCGGATGTCAGAAGGTGGAGATGTGCTGGGTCACATCCAGATATTCGACCAGATGAGCAATGAACTTCTGAATGTTGGGGTCAAGATGGAGGAAGAAGATAAAGCACTTCTGCTTTTATGTTCAATGCCCACGTCTTATGACTCATTGGTCACAACACTGCTCTATGGGAAGGAGACATTAATTTATGAAGATATTGTCTCGGTGCTTCGGACGAATGAGCAGAGGGAGAAGATGACCAAGGAAGCTGTTCCCCAGGAGGGTCTATCAGTTGGGGAAAGGACAGGCAGAGGTAGGGGCAGGGACAGAAGTAAGTCTGGAGGACGATCAAAGTCCAGGAAAGGCAAGAGAGAGTTGAAGTGCTATAAGTGTGGAGAGGTAGGACATTTTAAGAAGAATTGTCCTAAGTGGAAAAATCAGAAGGGAGAAAAAGGAGGATCTGAGTCTGTGAGTACAGTTGCAGATCAGGAGGTGGAGGATGATCTCTTGGTTGTATCAGATGATCACAGGCACATCACAGAGATGTGGACCTTGGATTCAGCCTGTTCTCATCATTACACTCCCAACCGGTCGTGGTTCAGTACTTACACAGAGGTTGAGGAGGGGAATGTGACTCTTGGAGATAATCACCCTTGCAAGGTGGCAGGTATTGGCACAGTGAGGGTGAGGATGTTTGATGGTATGGTGCGCACTCTTACCAGTGTGAAGCATGTTCCAGAACTCAAGAAGAATCTGGTATCACTGGGGTACTTGGAGCGGACTGGATACAGCTTCAGCAGTCATGCCAGGAGTGGAGTTCTGAACATCTCCAATGGAGCCATGGTGGTGATGAGAGGGAGGAGGCTGGAAAATAATCTATACAAGATGGAGGGCTCTGTGATGACTGTGAAATCTGAGGTGGCAGCTGTGGAGCAAGATCCCCGGGATGTGTACAGGATGTGGCATTACCGCCTGGGCCACATGGGAGACAAGGGGATGAAAGAACTGAGCAAGAGAGGTCTGCTTCCAGACTTGAGTAGCGGAGATATGGAGATCTGTGAGCCTTGTCAGATGGGAAAGCAGAGGAGAGTACAGTTCTCAGTCAGCACAGCTAGGAGTGCTGAACCCCTGGAGTTAGTACACACAGATGTCTGGGGACCAGCCCCAGTTTCTGCAAGGAATGGGGCCAGATACTTTATGACCCTGATAGATGATTTCTCAAGGAAGCTGTGGATCTACTTTATGAAGGAGAAATCAGAGGTCTTCACCAAGTTCAAAATCTGGAAGGCTGAGGTGGAGAAGGAGCAGGGTAAAAGTGTGAAGTGTCTGAGGTCTGATAATGGCGGGGAATACACCAGCAGGGAGTTCCAGATTTTTTGTGAGGAGTGGGGCATCAGAAGGCACTTCTCGGTGATGGGAACTCCTCAACAGAATGGGGTGGCTGAGAGGATGAACAGAACACTATTGGAAAAGGCAAGATGCTTAAGGCTGCAGGCAGGGCTTCCAAAGATGTTCTGGGTTGACGCAGTAGATGCAGCTAGCTACTTGGTCAATCGGTCACCGCACACCAGGTTAGATGGAGACATTCCAGAGGAGATATGGTCTGGAAGGAAGACAAGCCTAAACTATCTAAGGGTGTTTGGATGCACAGCATATGTGCATGTTGGAGCTGGGGAGCGGAGTAAGTTGGATGCCAGGTCTAAGAAGATGGTGTTCCTAGGCTACCCGCGAGGAGTCAAGGGGTATCGGCTATGGGACCCCTTGGAGAAGAAGGTTGTCATCAGCAGAGATGTAACCTTTGATGAGAGCTCAATCCTCCAGAACAGAAGTGGCATGGATGCACAGCAGGGACTACAGGAGGTAGAACACGGTAACACTAGTCAGACAACCTCCTATACAGTTGTGCCATTTGCTAGTGGACCAGGAGGATTTGAGATTCAGGTGGAGAGGACTGACAGAAGGGGTAGAAGCCAGGGAGTTCAGCAGGATGCAGCTGGACAGGGGACTGATACTGGGATCGCACAGCAAAGGCCCAGGAGGAACGTGCGACCACCAGTTCGATACGGCTTTGAGGATTCGTTGTCATATGCCCTGGTGACAGCGAATGGAGACCCTTTCACCTATGAGGAGGCTATGGAAAGTCAGGATAGAGATAGGTGGATCCATGCTATGGCAGAGGAAATGCAGTCTCTTCACAGCAATAATACGTGGCAGGTGGTCCAGCTGCCACAAGGAAAGAAACCCATTGGTTGTAAATGGGTTTATCAGCGCAAGGAAGGAGCTTCAGAACAAGAGGGTATCAGGTATAAGGCAAGACTAGTGGCCAAAGGATACTCTCAGAAAGAAGGCATCGATTATGGTGAGATATTTTCTCCAGTTGTCAGGCACACTTCCATCAGACTATTATTGAGTATTGTAGCAGCTCAGGACTTGGAGCTGGAGCAGATGGATGTGAAGACAGCATTCCTCCATGGTCATTTGGAGGAGAGCATCTACATGGAGCAGCCACCAGGGTTTAGAGAACCAAGATCAGATGGGAAAGTCTGTTTGCTGAAGAAATTTCTGTATGGGCTGAAGCAGTCGCCGAGGCAGTGGTACAAGAGATTTGACACTTATGTTAGGAGCATTGGACTTTCCAGGTGTGAGTATGATTCTTGTGTGTATGTTAAATCTCTGGATGATGGGTCTAGGATGTACTTACTCTTGTATGTAGATGACATGCTGATAGCATGCAAGAGTGAGAAGGCTGTACAGGAACTGAAGATAGCTTTGTCTCGGGAGTTTGAGATGAAGATCTGGGGCCAGCCAGGAAGATCCTAGGGATGGAAATCATCAGAGATAGATCCAAAGGTGTGCTGCATCTGAGTCAGGGTGGCTACATTAAAAAGATTCTGGAGCGATATGGGATGAAGGATGCCAAACCGACAGCACTACCTTTGGCAGCACATTTTTCCTTATCGAAGACCATGTCACCACAGACTGAGGTGGAGGCTCAGGAGATGAGAAGGTACCATATGCTTCTGGTGTTGGGAGCCTTATGTATGCCATGGTATGTTGTAGGCCAGACATAGCCCATGCAGTGAGCCAGGTGAGCAGGTTCATGGCGCACCCTGGCAGGGAGCACTGGCGAGCACTAAAGGGAATCTTCAGGTACTTGGTAGGTACAGTTGGGGTTGGTATTTGCTATGGACAGCAAGAAGGTGCTGAGAGATCCAACTTATCCAAGGAGGCTCGTGGGCAGTTATATGGGTATGTGGATGCAGACTTTGGTGGAGATGTGGACACTAGGAGATCCACAACAGGCTTTGTGTTCAGCCTGTTTGGTGGTCCAGTATCGTGGAGATCATGTCTGCAGCCCATCACAGCCTTATCTACCACGGAGGCAGAATACATAGGTATCACAGAGGCAGCAAAGGAAGCTCTTTGGCTGAAGGGCTTGATGCTGGAGATGGGACTTGATCAGAAGGTTGTCCAGGTGCATAGTGACAGCCAGAGTGCTCTGATGCTTGCGCAGAATGCAGTCTATCATGCCAGGACGAAGCACATTGACCTCAGATACCACAGGATCAGAGAGCTGGTGGAAGATGGTGAGGTGGAGCTGGTGAAGGTACACACCAAAGAAAATCCAGCAGATGCACTGACTAAGGTTCTTCCACGGGACAGTTTTCAAAAGTGTATTTCGTTGTTAAAGCTGATGGACACAGTGGACGTGCTGAGGCCTTGAAAGCACCAAGGTGGAGATTGTTGGGCCTGGTGTGGTGCTATCAAGGCCCAGGTGGGCTAACTTGTATTGGGCTGGGTTTGAGTCCAAGGGTTGAGATTAAATCAAGTCACGGGTGTACACGGGCTTGGGGATTAGTTTAATCTCATTGGGTTAGTCCATGGGAGTTTTTTGTTGAGTCTGGGCCTGGCCCACTTCGTGGATGTATTTAAACTCTAATCTCTAGGGTTTGGATGGAATAGAGAACAGATTCTTTTCTCCCAAAAATTCCCTTCTCTCATCATAGGGCGGCAGCCCTTTCTTTCTCCTCCCCATCTTCCTCCCTTTCAAGAAGTAAACCTAACAGGATTAGAAATCCTTAATTCTAGTTCTTGTTGAACGGGGAATCCCATTTCTATTCATCAAGGTCTAAACCTAACAGGATTAGAAATCCTTAGTTCTAGTTCTTGTTCAACGGGGAATCCCATTGCTATTCATCAAGGTATAAACCCTAACATAGTTTACACTTCTAAACATGAATAGTTTACATCAAAAGTATAGGTTGATCGCACCGGACCAAGATATTATCATTAAACCTAGGTACTAGTGTACAGCTTAACTCAGCCCACATTTGATAAGCTATATGTTATATTATAATTATGCACAAAGATGTTAGTGGCTACTTCTCAAACAAAGCATTCAATTCAATTTGAACGGTAAATGTTGACGCTAAATCATTCTTCTCGAACGTCCGTGAGCGTTCGATTATCTTCTCTGGTGTGCCAAGAATTTTTCAGCGGGCTTAGCCTCAATTGGGAGCCTGCAAAAAGTTTCAAAAACCAAAAATTTCAGCAGAGATCCTCTGACACTCAAGTTAGTGCTCTGGGTAACAGCCGTAAGCTTGAAAAAGCTTGAAAGAGAGAGAGTTTAAAGAAGTGTTTTGTGTGAAAATATGAGCATGTAAGAGTTGTTACCTGGTCGAGGATCCCTCTTACCCATTTTATAAAGGCTTGGAGCTTGCAAGACTTGAGGTGTGATCACTTGTTAGAGCATTCATGGCAAGGGCAGCAACAGTGGGACTTACCTTCTTGTGGCATGTCAGAGCTGGCAAGCCATGTCTCATCCATATGGAGGGTTGCAACTGGTTGGTGGGTTAGGTCCCATCAGGTGTGGAAGGTCGCAGTTGGTTGATGGGCCAGGTCCCATCAGAGTGGGTGGCCGCTATAGGCAACTACAGGCTCGTAGGGCATGGGCAGCCATTACGGCGTTCGCCAAACATGTTCCTCACTTTGCACATCTGTTGTCCTGTTCTGGATGTGCAAAGACGTGCGAACGTGATGGAGCCAGGTATGTGGGCCTCATAATGTGGCCGTTGGGGCTCTGCTTGGATGGTTGATCACCACTGTTGATTGGGTGTTGTCTCTCTAACCCCATCAGCTTCTCCTCTCAAAGTCATGAACACGTGCATGGATGATCCTTTTGAAGAGTAACTTAGAGCATGGGTGGTCATGACTCCTCCACATGCATGTCTTATTTCATGCATGGGTGGAACGTTATTGGCTTGGCCTTCATTGCTTCAGAGGGAGGCTTACTGGCCGAGTTTGACTGGCCGAGTTTGAGTCTGACTAGCCGAGGCTAAGGTTGATTGGCCAAGGCCAAGGCTGACTAAAGAGGGCCAAGTGGAAGAGGCCGACTCCGAGGGCCGACTCCAGAGGCTAAGCTCAACTCCAGTGGCCAAGTGGAAGAGGCCGACTCCGGGGGCTGACTCTAAAGGCTGAGGCCGACTCCAGTGGCCAAGTGGAAGAGGCTGACTCCGAGGGCCGACTTCAGAGGTCGAGGCCGACTCCAGAGGCCAAGGATTCCGAGGGCCAACTTAAGAGGCTGACTTTGGGGGCCGACTCCAAAGGTCGAGGCTGACTCTGAGACCTACTAGAGGGTCTGGCTCGGGTGCAATCATCATTATCTATGGGGTTTATTTGCCTTGTTTTTTCATTAGAATGATAAAAAAGGATCAAAAACGTCCATGAACGTTAATTTGGGGCAGTTGCAAAGCTTTTTAAGGCCTTTTTGAAATTAGAATTCAATCCTGGTTTTACTTAAAATTTAAATTATATATTAAAATAATTTAACAGTCATCGTTCCCATTTAATTCAATCAATTATAACTTAATGTGTCCTTCTTTCATCCTCCTCTCATCTAAGATGTATAATAGGATCTTTTTGATATTTTTAGTGGAATTATTTTATTTCTCTGGATGAATTTGATATTATATATATCTACATAATCTCATGTTTGAATTTTTGACATGTTTGGTAGATGAGTCTGATTTGAATCCGCACACATTTAATCCAATTCATATCTTACCCGATCTGATCTGACCCAATTATTGCCACTAATTAGGCACGGCTCATTAACAAATGGGCTATGCCAGGCACGGTCCGGTAAAAAAAAATTCAAATTCGGCACGGCCCGTGACCCATCAAGAAATGGGCCACGGGCCGTGCCTAGCAGGGCCGTTTTGTGGGCCGTGCCATGGCACGACCCTCCAGAACGGCCCTTCTAGGCCGTTTTGGCTAGGCCGTGCCAGCACGACCCTCCAGAACGGCCCTTCTGGGTCGTGCCATGGCATGGCCCTGGTGCTTAGGCGTGCGCCTAGGCACTGGCTGGTGCCTAGGCACCAGCTAGCTGATCAAAGCTATGATCCCGATCGGCGATGATGGATCTGACGATTGCGATCGATCCGATCGGAGACGATCCGACGGTTGTGATCGATCTATACCATGATCCCGATCGGCGATGATCGATCCGACGGTTGCGATCAATCCGATCGGAGATGATCCGACTGTTGCAATCAATCCAAGCCATGATCCCGATCGGGGATGATCGATCCGATAGTTGCGATCCATCCGATCGGCGATGATCCGACGGTTGCGATCGATCCAAGCCATGATCTTGATCGACGATGATCGATCGGACCGTTGCGATTAATCCGATCGGAGACGATCCGACGGTTGTGATCGATCCAAGCCATGATCCCGATCGAGGATGATCGATCTGATAGTTGCGATCCATCCGATCGGCGATGATCCGACGGTTGCGATCGATCCAAGCCATGATCCCGATCGACGATGATCGATCAGACCGTTGCGATCAATTTGATCGTAGACGATCCGACGGTTGCGATCGATCCAAGCCATGATCCTGATCGAGGATGATCGATCCGATAGTTGCGATCCATCCGATCGGCGATGATCCGATGGTTGCGATCGATCCAAGCCATGATCTCGATCGACGATGATCGATCGGACTGTTGCGATCAATCCGATCGGAGATGATCCAATGGTTGCGATCAATCCAAGCCATGATCCCGATCGGGGATGATCGATCCGATAGTTGCGATCCATCCGATCGGCGATGATCCGATGGTTGCGATCAATCCAAGCCATGATCATGATCGACGATGATCGATCGAACCATTGTGATCAATCCGATCAAAGACGATCCGATGGTTGCGATCGATCCAAGCCATGATCCCGATCGGGATGATCGATCCGATAGTTGTGATCCATCCGATCGGCGATGATCCGACGGTTACGATCAATCCAAGCTATGATCCCGATCGATGATGATCGATCAGACCATTGCAATCAATCCGATCTGAGACGATCCGATTGTTGCGATCGATCCAAGCCATGATCCCGATCAGGGATGATCGATCCGATAGTTGCGATCCATCCGATCGGCGATGATCCGACGGTTGCGATCGATCCAAGCCATGAACCCGATCGGCTATGATCAATCCGACGGTTGCGATCCATCCGATCGGTGATGATCCGATGGTTGCGATCGATCCAAGCCATGATCCTGATCGGCGATGATCGATCCGACGGTTGTGATCCATCCGATCGGCGATGATCCGATGGTTGTGATCGATCCAAGCCACGATCCGGATCGGCGATGATTGATCCAATGGTTGCAATCGATCCAAGCCATGATCCCGATCGGTGATGATCGATCGGACCGTTGCGATCCATCTGATCGGAGACGATCTGACGGTTGCGATCTTTCTATTTTTTCTCTTTACTTATTGTATTATGTTCTAGAGGTCAGGCCTAGCCCCCCTCCCTTCTGTACCATTTTGATTTTCAATTAATAAACTGGTAGGGGTCTATGCCAAACCCCCCATCATTAAGATGGTTTTATATTAATAAATTTTTTTTATTCCTAATAATTTTTTAATTTATTAAAAAAAATATTTTTCTTACAATTTTTTTTATTTGAGCCGTGCACTGACCAGGCCCCAGGAAGGCACGGCCCATCTGGGCCGTGCCGGCACGGCACGATGGGCCGGCCCAGGCCCATCATGGGCCGTGCCGTGCTGGGCCAACAGAAAAAAAATTTTGGTCCTGGCACGGCCCATCTGGGCTTGGGCGGTACGATACAGTGCCCACCTCTACCACTAATTTATGGCTGGCTGTACCATATGTAATCAAGTTTGCATAAATCTTAAAATAAGGTCAAGGATCAACATTGCATTGGGCTGTCAATTACCCAATGAATGTCAAACGCAATGTAGGGGCTTACATCCTATCCGGTGGATGAGCTTACTCATAGTGACTAATGAGTTGTTTTCTTTAGTTAATGTTCAATAGATTTGTAAACATATAGATAAAGGAAATAGTCATTTTGCATAAATCAAGATTTTTATTATAATGCTTCTGAGTGTATGTCAGTGACATCGTAAATAAAAAGAAGTCCAAGGACTAAGGTGTGGCACAAAGGACTTTTGAATGAGTAAATAAGATTTTTAATAGGGGGATTGGAGCTCATTTTTTTTAAAAGAACAAAAACTTAAAAAAAAAAAAAGTATCTTAGATGAACCCTAAAATCAAATATTAAGTTCTTAAACTTTACCAAGTTTCGAAGTTTACATAAAAATAAATATAAATATGTTGGTATTAAATACTAACTTTTTGAAGCGATCAAAAATACTTATTCAATAAACACTAATATGCTTTGAATAAATAATAAGCCTAAATTGATAAACATGTAAATTGAATGATAGACCAAGAATAAATAAAAGCTATTAGGATAAGAAATATGGTGTATTGGATACCTCAAGAAATAAGAAATAAGATACGAAGGTTCCAACCTATTTATACAAATGCACAATGTTGCTCTTGACATAATGCTATGCCTAATATTTTTTATTTATTTATATAACATTTATATTTATTATCTAAATTAGATATTTACCGATTCAAGTTAATTATTTATTTCAAGTATGTTAGCATTTATTTCGTAAGGTAAGAATTTACTAACGTTTTCAAAAGAGTTAGCAGTTTAATTTCATCCTATTTTCTTTATGATTTATCCATTTTTATTTAGTTGTCAACTAACATCATATTTCCATTGTCAAGTATTATAAAAAAGTTATTATTATTAACAAATAATTATCAAATATATTTCTGTTGTTAGAAAGGTAAAGAGAGAGAGAGAAGGAATTTTTTTTAAAAAAAAAAATCTGGAAAAGAAAGCGACCAACGCCAGCCAAAATGATTCATCATCAGAATCTATAAATCCACGTCAACCTTGTAATCTGCAGCCTTGATGCCGATATCCTTGTTGGGCGATAAGCCGTCGACGACGAGGGCACAGGCGACGTTCACCGTGACCTTGCGCGAGTCCATGTTGAAGAGCCGCAGACTGACGGGCACTCTCACAAACACGGCGAGTGGGATCCGCCCCGTCCGCTGGTTCTCCTGGAGCGCCTCATGGATCCCAGTCCCCAGCTTGTTCCGCCCCTCCAACGCCACCTGCATCACCGTCGTATTGCGGTGCCCTTGGTAGAAGCTCGGGAGGTGGCCCGAGCACAGTGACGTCTTGCGGTACAAGACTACGACGCTGGAGCCATCCTTGTACCGGATCCCAATCATGTCATTGGGGTTCTTGAAGCGCACCGTCAGGAGGAACTTGGTGCGGATGGTGAGGTCGGTGACGTTGAAGTTGAAGTCTCCGATGGAGAGGTCGTCGATGGAGTATGAGGGCGGCCTAGGCTTGACAATGACGAAGATGTAGACAGCGATGGCGATGAGGATGATGAAGCAAAGCAGGAGGAAGAAGCAGCAGCAGCGCTTGCAGCTACAGCAGCCGCTGGAGCGGTGGGTGTGGTAGCGGGGAACGTTCCGGCGGTGGGGCGGGGTCGGAAGGGCAGGCCACCCTGTTGTTGTGAGAGCGTCACGTAAGGTGGGGGGGGCGGATGTGGCCTATGGTGATCGTCCATGAGAGAGAGATCAGAGAGAGAGATGGGCAATTAATTAGAGGAAGGCTAGCTTAAGGAGAAGTTAAAATTCCTCCAGTGAAGGGCAGCTGCACGGCTGTTTGGAATGCGGGGGAAGATGTTAGAAGTGGAGGGAGGGGAAGAGAGCCGTTGGGCATTTCCAAAGGCAGTCCACGAGGAAAGCACCAGACTCCCCCCCTTTGGTGGGCCAACGGTTGGAACTCCCGGCCTTTGCTGCGGCTTTAGGTCCGCTGCGAAGGGGCCATCGAGACTGTTCTGATGGCAGCGTACAATGGCAGCATACACCGTATCACTGGTGGAGGAGGATACGTTGTTTGTTTTTGGTGATGAAAGACTTCTGACGATCGATAGTATCTCTCTTCATCACTATTTTATTTCGAAAGCTAAGCATATGGCTGCATGAATGAGCATTATCAGAGCAACTTAGCAGTTGCGGACTCAAAAGATTCTCATTGAGAAAGATTCGGCTACTATTATTGGATAGATTAAGGTGGAGCGAACCGCGAGAATGCTTACCCTTTGCTTTACGATAATTGACAGCTATTGCACGACTCGACGGCTACTATTGGCCGTCATGTTTATTAAGAGACAAACTCTACAGTGGACTGGATTGCTTTCTATGCTGCATAGCATTCCATTGACTAGATTTGATCTCAAAAAGATAGGACTTGGTCCATTGCGAAGGGGCCATCGAGACACTGGGTCTTGATCGTGGTGCCGAACTTGATTCCCCAAAATTTTAAATACATGAAGGGACTTTCTTTAACATTTCGTCTAAAAATAGGAGCTTCAATAATAAAATCTCAAGACAAATTCAATCTTTAAATAAAGAAATTGGCATATGTTGTGAATTATGTGAAATATATGTGTGAAAATGTTTAAAAATAGAAGGGCTGGCAGCTGCATCTTACTTTGGATCAGACTAGGCTAAAGCTAAGACCAAGCGTAAAATTTGAATAGCCTGAAAATTTAGGTTTATCTCGGATCTTATAGTTTAAAATTTATGATATGAGCTTTGAAATTTTTATGTCAGATTCAAGCTGGCCCATGAGCCAGCTAGACGATGCCTAACCCAACCGCACTCTCTTCTTTATATAGCCGAGGAGAGTGTGACTAACTGCCGATTCTTTTGACTCCTAATTGCATGTCATTATATGGCGTCGGACTTTGAATATGCCATAATTATGGCTTTTCAAGGTGGGATGTCATGTACCTAGCTTTAAATGCACCATAATTATTTGGAGTAATGATGAGCGGACGAATCTAAGGGACCTCGGGCAATGAAGATCTACGCACCCAATGCTACCACTCATGGCCCATGATTCGTGCAAGCAATTGGGGAGGGGTTGAACCAGATAGTCGATAGATGCTGCAGGAAGTATCCAATGGCTAAGCTATTCGATAGCTTGATCAACCTGATCGAACTTCATAAGCCATGGAATTTATATAGCTAAGGACACCAACAATTCAAGCATGCCAATACCAAGCTACTTGATAGCTGTCCTATAGTCAACTACTTATGTTGAGGGGTAAAATCGTCATTGCATTATTGATAGCTCACATTGGCGATGGGGTCACGCCCAATCCAAATACCCTGCTTGCCAGCTGGCGCGACATTCTAGCAACAAGCGTCTCCTTATAATGAAGAAAGAGAAAAAAAAGGGAAAAAAGGGCCAGCGTGAGTTCTCCAAAGGGCCATCTCATTAATATCCGGCAGTCAAGTCAATAGGCTGGAGCATTTAATGGTACAGAAACGGTCATAATGATTGGCCAGTATTTAATGGAATAAAAAAAAAAAGAAAGCATGCCTCGGCACTCAAGCCCCGCCTCATTTATACCGAGCCATGCCTCGGCGCTCTCATTCAAGCCAGCTTCAACATAGCTCGGCCAGCCTCAACCTCGGCCAACATACCTCGGCCTCCGCAACCACGCTATGTCTCTTGCATCAAGGCATTTATGGCCTCATAAAGGCCACGTGCATCAATTTGCTTCAAGGCATTTATGGCTGCCACCCCTTGCACCTACTTCCGCGGAACCATGATGATCGAACCACAGCATTCAAAATACCTATGCGGAATCTGGCGCGTAAGAATTCGAATCAACTATAACTGAATAAGATTCCAAGCAGCGAATCATGCCCAGAGGTAGCCTAGGACCCGCAAGAGTGGCCTAGGTCCATGTGATCATTAAACCTCATGGCATCAACTAGCTCTCCCAGCAATCGATCCTCTAACTGACAAGATACGGATCCTGCTGGCATCATAACAAACTCGATTCGGATCTCAACGGCTTTCAGACCCACGATGCCTCCAAGCGGTCAGGTGACCCTCTATACATACAACCGTCTTCCTGCTTCTAAGGTAAGGGCCATCTCTTACACACTCGATGCACACTTGCTCACTGGCACCCTCTCTCCTTCTCTGCCTTTGCTTCCGCCATTAACGCTCTACTCTGAGCTCTGGAGAGACTCTTCAGCGAGAGCCTTCTCCTCATTTTTGTTGATTGCCGATCTTCATTGACTTGAGCGTCGGAGGGTCTTATGCAGAGGGCCACCCCCAACGCCTCTCGCGTGAGGACTGTTTTGCAGGTCCACCCAGGAGAAAGCCCATCTCGAAGCCTGATCATGCCCGAGTCAGAGGACAGATTTCAGCAGCAACAAATTGGCGCTAGAAGAGGGGCCCTCAAGTCCCATAAACTTGTGATCCAGGAGATAAGGGTCTCGATCTTGAAGAGAACCCCTCCAATGGCCAATCGAAGAAAGGCTACTTTCGAAGCCCGGGATCAGGTTGTCTCCCAAAGACCTGATCCGGTGAGCAGTGTGGTGCCGCCACCACCATCAGTTGAGACTCCATCGCCACCAGCGGCCCCAGTGACCCAGGACCAGTTTGTCACACTGGTCCAGCAGGTCCAAGCACTGACCCATTTGATTCAGGGATGCCATGAAGCTCCCCGTCTAGCTGCTCCTGCTCTGCATCTTCCTAAGGAGGCCGCAGCCCCCATTTCCCCAGCAATCTCTTCTTCCGGTCCGTACGGAGCTGCGGACCCCCCTCGTCGTCCTAAGGGAGTTGGGCCAGTCCTGCAAGTGGTCTGCAGCAAGGATCTTCCTAGATCTTGGCGGGCCCAACCCCTCTCTCCGGTGTCCTCTTGCCACGACTCGACGCCGTCTCCGCCTTCTCCCCCATTATAGCTCGACTTCCGTAGCCGCGTTATACACACCAAGGCATTTATAGCCTCATAAAGGCAATGTGCATCTACCTGCTTTAAGACATTTAATGCCTTATCTCCTTCCATCATTAAGGCAGTTATGACTACCACGTTGGCCCCCTTGGCACATTTTGCATGAGGAAGGATGGCGTCATGAAGCAAGACAAGGAGTTCTTGACTCCATGCTTCACGGAAGTCCAAGGTCCATCTTCAGCTTTGGCCGGTGGGTCTACCGCACCACCCAGCGAGTTCCCACCGGCGAGACCCCGTTCTGGATGGCCTTTGGCACGGAAGCCATCATCCCCATGGAAATAGGCCTCCACTCTCCGCGAGTGGAAAGCTACTCAGAAGAAACTAACGACGAGCAGCTCCGCACCAACCTCAACTTGATGGAGGAAATCAAGGAAAAAGCCCGAATCAAAGTAGCTGCATACCAGCAAAGAGTAGGTCATTACTACGCCTCTAGAGTCAAAGGAAAATCTTTCTCGCCTGGCGATCTCGTCCTCCGGAAGGCGTCCGTTTCCAAACCGCTGGAGCAAGGAAAGCTCTCTCCAAACTGGGAAGGCCCCTATCAAGTAGCGGAAGTCATCGGACCTGCCACCTACAAGCTCCAGGACCTGAGCGGGAGATCCATTCCCCGGACGTGGAATTCAGACAACCTCCGCATACATCATCAGCAGGGTACGCCTTCTATAGGTCCGCTCCATTAACTGTTATGGCATATTGCTTTTATGATTCATGGCATGGTTGCCATAATCACTTCTCCAGGAAATCATAATGAAAAGTAGATGCCACTTGCTAATCCTCGGCACGACCGAGCTGTCTCCTTGAACAGAAAATCTCTGTACCTCGGCTGGACCGAGTCCTATTCATCGAAGACTCGGTATGGCCGAGCACCCCCAGTACGGCTGGGGGCCAAGTGATCTCCAAAACCCCATCCGGATTCGGGCAGCTTACAAGCATCGGCCGGACCGAACAGCAAAGAAACCTCGTTCGGATTTGGGCAGCTTACAAGCCCCGGCCGAACCAGGTGACCTCCAAAATTTCATCCGGATTCGGGCAGCTTACAATCCCCGACCGGACCAAAGGACAAAGAAACCTTGGTTGGATTCGGGCAGCTTACAAGCCCGGGCCAAACCGAATGATTTCCAAACAGTCTCCGTACCTTGGCAGCGCCAAGTAAAATATAATCTTTTAAATCCTCGGCCGGGCTGAGCGATCTCCGTACCTTGGCAGCGCCAAGTAAAATATAATCCTTATAATCCTCGGCTGGGCCGAGCGATCTCCGTACCTTGACAGCGCCAAATAAAATATAATGTTGAAGGCTCGGAAACACCGAGTAATTTATTATTTGAAGGCTCGGCAACACCAAGTAATTTATTATTTGGAAGCCTCGGTTACAACCGAGTAGCATCTTAGGAAGGCTTGGCAATACTGAGTAATTTATTATTTGAAGGCTCGGCAACACCAAGTAATTTATTATTTGGAAGCCTCGGTTACAACTGAGTAGCATTTTGGGAAGGCTCGGCAACACCGAGTAATTTAGCATAACCGAGTAGCATTTTAGGAAGGCTCCGCAACACCGAGTAATTTATTATTTGAAGGCTCGGCAACAACCGAGTAATATATTCATGAAGACTCGGCAACAACCGAGTAATAAATTTCCTGGAAAAAAAAGTATGCCCTTACTAAACTCATTCTTGTTCATTGAATTAAATTTAGCTTTTGAAGGCATGCAAAATTCTTATAACCCTCCTTGAAAGCTACAATGAGAAGCAGGTCATATAAATCCTCGACTAGGCCGAGTGATCTCCGTACCTTGGCAGCGCCAAGTAAAATATAATCTTTATATTCCTCGGCTGGGCCGAGCAATCTCCGTACCTTGGTAGCGCTAAGTAAAATATAATGTTGAAGGCTCAGCAACACCGAGTAATTTATTATTTCAAGGTTGAAGGCTCAGCAACACCGAGTAATTTATTATTTCAAGGCTCGGCAACACCGAGTAATTTATTATTTGGAAGCCTCAGTTACAACCGAGTAGCATCTTGGGAAGGCTCGGCAACACCGAGTAATTTATTATTTGAAGGCTCTGCAACACCGAGTAATTTATTACTTGAAAGCCTCGGTTACAACTGATTAACATCTTGAGAAGGCTCGGCAACACCGAGTAATTTATTATTTGAAAGCCTCGGTTACAACCGAGTAGCATCTTGGGAAGGCTCGGTAACACCGAGTAATTTATTATTTGAAGGCTCGGCAACACCGAGTAATTTATTATTTGAAGCCTCGGCTACAACCGAGTGGCATATTTGGAAGCCTCGGTTACAACCGAGTAGCATCTTGGGAAGGCTCGGTAATAACCGAGCAATAAATTTCTTGAAGAACTCGGCAACAACCGAGTAATATATCTCTTAAAGACTCGGCAACAACCGAGTGATATATTTCTGAAGGCTCGGCAACAACCGAGTAATAAATTTCCAAAGGCTCGGCTACAGTCGAGTGATATATTTCTAAAGCCTTGGCCAATTCGAGTGATACAGCACTAAAGCTTCGTCCCAGCTGGATAATTTCTCGGACACTCTAGCGCAACTAAAGCGCCTTATTTTACTTCAGCAAGAGGGCCGCCCAGGCCTTTCTCTAACCTACACAGAGATAAACACTTCCTCTACATAGGATCGAATGACATGTTCCCCAAATAAGATTGCTCTAGAATTCTACTCCCTATATCTGAAGTTACACTTCGGACTAGGGAGTGGGGGGCATGTGTTGAGGGGTAAAATCATCATTGCATTATTGACCGCTCACATTGGCGATGGGGTCGCGCCCAATCCAAATGCCCTGCTTGCCAACTGGCTAGCTGGCGCGACATTCTAGCAACAAGCGTCTCCTCATAATAAAGAAAGAGAACAAGAGGGAAAAAAGGGCCACGTTATGTGAGTGGGGGTCACCTCATTAAAATCCGGCAGTCAAGTCAATTGGCTGGAGCATTTAATGGTGCAGAAACGGTCATAATGACTTGGCCAGCATTTAATGGAATAAAAAGAAAAGAGAAAGCATGCCTCGGCACTCAAGCCCCGTCTCATTTAGGCCAAGCCATGCCTCGGCACTCTCATTCAAGCCAGCTCATCATAGCTCGGCCAGCCTCAGCCTCGGCCAGCTTCAGCATAGCTCGATCAACATAGCTCGGCCAGCCTCAGCCTCGGCCAACATACCTTGGCCTCCGCAACCACGCTATGTCTCTTGCATCAAGGCATTTATGACCTTATAAAGGCCACGTGCATCCATCTGCTTCATGGCATTTATGACTTTATGGCTGCCACGTTGGCCCTTGGCACCTACCTCCACGGAACCATGATGACTGAACCACAGCGTTCAAAATACCTCTGCGGAATCCGACGCGTCAGAATTCGAATCAACTATAACTGAATAAGATTCCAAGCGGCGAATCATGCCCAGAGGTAGCCTAGGACCCGCAAGAGTGGCCTAGGTCCATGTGATCATTAAACCTCATGGAATCAACTAGCTCTCCCAGCAGTCGATCCTCTAACTGACAAGATACGAATCCAGCTGGCATCATAACAAACTCGATTCGGATCTCAACGGCTTTCAGACCCACGATGCCTCCAAGCGGTCAGGTGACCCTCTATAAATACAATCGTCTTCCGGCTTCTAAGGTAAGGGCCATCTCTTACACACTCGATGTGCACTTGCTCACTGGCACCCTCTCTCCTTCTCTGCCTTTGCTTCCGCCATTAACGCTCTACTCTGAGCTCTGGAGAGACTCTTCAGCGAGAGTCTTCTTCTTATTTTTATTGATTGCCGATCTCCACTGACTTGAGCGTCGGAGGGTCTTCCGCAGAGGGCCACCCCCAATGCCTCTCGCATGAGGACTGTTTTGCAGGTCCGCCCAAAAGGAAGCCCATCTCGAAGCCTGATCACACCCGAGTCGGATGACAGATTTCAGCAACAACAACTTGCTTGCTCAATAAAATTTGAGCTATCAGTTAACTTGACCATCAATTATGAGTTAGCCTAGCTAAAAATAAGCTACTAGATAACTTGGTCAAAAGAATTACTAAATGGTTCACTAGAAAATATACTGCATGATGGCACGGTCATTGGAGCTACTTTCGTGACTTGAGAATGGATTTAAATTGAAACTTCTCAAAGTGAGGGGCAACTAATGTGAATCAATTTGATCTAGCACATACATGTACACAAAAGTGATGTAACAGTCTAATTGAACCACCATGAAAGTTGAATAGCCATGATTGAATGCAATATGGCCAACCTCTTGTCATCAAATGATCCATTTTATTATTCTAACAAAAAATACTGACCTATGTGAAAAATTATATCTTTATCTGAAGTGCAACAAACACAAGTGGCCCAATTTAGAAAGGACTCTACTTTTTTACTTTATTTGTTGTACTTACCAAAGCCACTCAAGTGTTGGTATGGTCAGTCTATCCTGAATAATATCTCATGGATGATACTACAAGAAAATGCTGAAATAGCGACGATATTTTGCGACGCCAATTTTGCATCGCTAAATAGTGACCAAATTGCGACGCTTCAGTGACCAAATCGATAAACAAAAAAATAGCGACACATTTAATAACGCAAAATATTGCATTGCTATTAGCGGCGCATTAGCGACTTAAAAATAATGTGTCGCTAAATAGCAACGCATCACGATGCACAACTATGTGCATAATAAATATTTTTTGTTAATTTTAGCGATGCATTATCACTAAATAGCGACGCATTTATGACGCAATAATGCGTCACTATTTACTGACGCACTTAATAGCGACGCATTACTGCATCACAAATGTGTCACTAAATAGCTATACACGCATTAGTGATGTATTCAGTGCGTCGCTAAATAGCGATGCATTTAGTGATGCATGAACCCTTTACCAATCGATCATTTATCGATGGAGCTTTGACGTCGCAATGGCATCGCTAAACTTAATTAGCGACGCATTTTTTGTTTAGCGACGCATTTTTTGGGCGTCGCTAAAAGTTAAATTTCTTGTAGTATGATTGAAGATGGTTATTCAATTGATGTTATTCAGGATACTTGAATTTCTGAGCTCTCTCTCTCTATGGCCCTCTTTTATTAATATTAATGCCCCCATCAGTTTGAGGGTTAAGGATTTGATTTCTTTAGATCCCCTCCTTGAATATCCCTACGGTGACCCGTTTCTTCGATGAGGAGCTTTCTCGGTGGATTCTCTCGATTCCTCTTATCCCTGGCCGCTCGGCTGACTTCAGGCTTTGGCAAAGATCTTGTCTTTCTAGGGCCCCCACTAGGGACCTTATAAAGATTTTTAGGCTTCAACCCCAACGCACGAAGGATGATGCTTGGATCTGGACGCTTCCCATCCTTCCCAGGGTTTAGCTCTTTATTTGGAAGCTTCTGTGGGACTGCCTGCCAACTTGCGCTCTGCTCTCTCAGAGGGGTCTGCTGTCCTCTGTATGGTTTGGAGGAGGAGTCTACCAACCATGCTATCTTCATCTGCCCCAGAGCTAGACGGATATGGCACTTGATGGGTTATTCCAGCAGATTGGATATTTTCGGCTCCCCGCTTTCCCTCTTCTTTCATGATCTTCGAAGGGCCTCTCAGCACAAGCGTGATCTTTGGGCTGCCACGACATATCAGATATGGATGTCGAGGAGCCAGCTCATCTTCATGGAGGACATTATTTCTTCACACTGGTTAGTGTGAAAGATTAGATCTTTGACGGCGGACTGCACCCGTGTTATTCATGCGGTTGGTTTTGACTCCTCTGGCCTCTGGGGATCCTCTGCTGCTTCGGCAGCGAACCGGAGAGCCCCCCTCCAGAGTTTGTCAAAATCAACTTTGATAGGAGTGTCCGTGAAAGATTTGCTGGTTCTGCCTTCCTCATCCGCGGGCCTTAGGGTGATATGTTGGCGGCGAGAGGTTTTAGTACCCTCGATTCCTCTGTCCCTATGACCAAGCTTTATGCTACTTGGGCGGGCATTTCTTATGCCTCTCGGATTCTTCATGCTCATAGGCTCATGATCGAGGGTGATTCTATGACGATCATTCGATGGCTGCGGAAGGAGAATTGCTCTGAAGCCCTCACTAATCCGATTCTTAGGGACATATGGTCTATCCTATGGGAGGTTGATAGTGCCCATATCCGTCATATATACCGTGAAGCCAATTCGGCGGCTGACTGAACGGTGGCTTCAGTGGCTCAGCACGCCGGATCTTGGATTTGGAGGCTGGGTGATCACTGTCCTTTTATTTTGCAGCAAATTTTGTATTCTGATCTATCTGGATTGATTCGTACTAGATTTGTATGATCGCTCGCTTGTACCAGAAAAAAAAAAAAAAGAAGAAGAAGAAGTAGAGTTCAACTGGAGTTCGACATATGGGAATTAAAAAAAAAGTAGTAGAGTTCAACTGGAGTTCGACATGTGGGAATGCCTATAAAAAGTAGGCATCATCACTAAAAGAGCTTAAAACCCTCACCCAAAGAGGGCTGATTTTTCTTTTATGGTTCAATTAAATCGAGTATCGAAGGATAACCTCTAATACTTTTCTTTTGGGCGCAAAATGCTGACCCAGCTCAGAACGTGCTCTTCTTCGATTGACGCATGAAGACCGGATTCCAATGTCAACACATAAATTTGAAGCTCGATAGATTTATTTATATACATATATTATGTGCATAAACCAAATCGAACAATAATAAGCCATTGGAATGGTCTGGCATCATCAGCTAGCAAAACAGACAGCAGTGCAAGAGACAACTTCGCTATTGTACCTTTTACAGTAAGGCAGAAGTTGCATGAATATGAAAGAAAAGAACCTTACTAAAGATACTAGTTAATCAACGGCATTACGGCACTGATCATACCTCTCCAACAAAATATAGCTTACAGTGCTCTCAAACCAAATGAAACATCTTGGTGATACTGGTTTTGCCATTTTGTTCCAAAATACTCCCCTTATCTCTCTTAAGGTAATGTTTGATAGAAAAAATATTATCCATTGATAAGTATATAAAATGGAGTTTATTCCCTTGTTATCCCTAGGGATATCCCTGTTAGAAAATTTTGTATGTTTTATATAAATCAAATTCATATAACATGCATCGAAAGATAAAAATAAATACGAAATTTAATTCCCAAAGCCCAAAATCCTTAGGGAACAGATTCAGTTAATAAGAAATAACATATGATTTAATAATAGATCATATGTGTTCTTTATTGGGGATGAAGCCCGATGAAGCCGGTAAACGATTTACCACTAGTCGTCCATGCATTCGGCCTCTAATGGTGATCCACGCAAAGATCTTTGGATGATGTCCTCTCAGGATTGGATGATAACCTTCTTGCGAGGGGTACTAGCGCCTCTTTTCTTTTCAATTGATTTTTCAAATCAAGAGAGAGAACAATTTCTTGATCAAGAGCAAATCTTGATCAATCAAGAGAGAAAATATTTCTTGATCAAGATCAAATCTTGATTTATCAAAGAAAATAATTTCTTGATCAAGATCAAATCTTGATCAATCAAAAAGAAAAGATTTCTTGATCAAGATCAAATCTTGATCAACTAAGAAGAGAGAGAAAGCCTTCTTTCAACAACCCAGGAAGAGGGACGTGAGAGAGAGGAGCTTTCAACCCTTCAAGAGAGAGAGGGACCCTAGAGAGAGAAAGGATGTTTTAGAGAAGAAAGTGGATATTAGGCATCCAAAAGAGAGAAAAGGAGGAGTCAGGCATATCTCTCAAAGGGGGTATCTCTCTCCTTTTTATACATAAAAAGGAGGTTGTATGGTTCCATAAAAAGGATTTTGTCATAACCACCTAACCATTCAACCATATCAAGTTATAACAAATTATCCTAACAAATTTAGGATATTTGTTATAACAAATTATCCTAACAAATTTAGGATATTTGCTATCATGATAATGTTAGGATTACAACTACCAAACCACATCCCTAAAAATTAGGAAATTGGTTATCCCATGAAACCAACGTTGCAACCTTGAATTTGGTTTCATGAGGACCCCCAAATCATGGGGTTCCCTCTTCCATGACGTGGAGATGGGTCATGTCCATCACATGGGCATGGATCCATCCTCCACGTGGCACGATCTCAGCCCTCGGTTTAATTGGGTTTCCACGAATCAAATCATTCCATCATATGGACCCAATTAAATCATATTATTAATCTCAATTAATCTAAGCCATCAATCACATGGATCAAGCCTAATTAATGGATTTCATATGTACATCTCATGTACAAAAGGTCTCTCTCTTGAACACAAAATTCTTTTCTCTATGATGAATCCTATCCATCAATTTCATGTTCTCTCATTAAGATTGAGTCAAACCAAACCTAATTAATTGGTTATCTAATTTAAATTAAGTCCAACTTAGTTCCCATTTTAACTTCATCCAAAATCTTCTTAATGCCTGTGACCCATTAGGTCCCTTGACACGTTGGTAATAATCATGTCCCTAATATTGACCCTAAGGATGACTTGATCAATACCTTATCCAAGTCAATTCTTTAACCAAATCAACTCTTTGATTAAGTCAAAGAATCCATGATTATATATCAAGAGCGGCCTCTAGCAAAGCATCATGACCACCCAAGTGTTAAGGGTTTGTTGATGTGGTCATCAACACCTGTCCATGAACGGTTACCGTACGATTCAATCCCTTCGTCACATATCCCAGATCAATCAGTGGTATGGAATGTGTCAACCATGTAATTGATCTTTGTTTACTTGATCTCAGAAAATTGACTCATATGAATTAGAACTTCGAAACCATTTCGAATTCCAACTCAACCTTGCAAGGATTTAACAGTCAATTTAATCCATCAAGTGGCCGTGGGACATAACCCTTTCTATCAAGGGAGACAAATCCTGTCTTGATCAAACACCACCTTCATGTGCTTCATATCATACCCAATCGACACCTTATTTGCCACCCATGGCTAGAGCGACGTTTGCATGTCGTCAAAGCATAATATTCCACACATGAGGTGCAATGAAGATCTCAGGTCAAAGGATCACTCGCACCACCGTCATCAAAGATCAACCATCGACACTATATAGAATATCCATATGGGATCTCTGTGCGGGTCATCCAATGCATCGTTACAATAACGAACATCCACACACCATATCCAAATATCTTCATACTTCAGCTTGCAAGATCAGCTGCTCACCACAAGGGTGAAGATATGCAATGTGTGCTAGTCTCAACGGCGTTCGACAGTGTCCAATCCTGTCTACGCATCGATTAGGGAAGTTTAAAGAATCGAACCATAATGTGCAATTTTAGATCTCATAATTTGTAATCTCTATTACAAATTCCATATGCACAGTTCACATTCTTTTGAACTTTATCTCACAGGTTAAATATATCTAATATATATATACACCCGGATAGATAAAGAAACCAATAAATTTGATTTGCATTCATAAAGAAATATGTACAAACTAGCATCTAATCCGATTGGATCTAGGGCACACACTAATAATCTCACACTTGCACTAGAGCCAATCACCCATGTATCTAATACTAAGTGACTCAGCATGACTATCATGCTTCTGCTGCAGCAGGACTTTAGTGAACGGATCGGCAATTTTGTCATCTATGGGGACTCGTTCTATTTTATATCATTCCTCCCACTGATTTTCTAATCACATGATATTTTCTGAGTACATGTTTGGACCTCTGATGAGACCTTGGTTCCTAGGCTTGCGCAATAGCTCCATTGTTATCACAATACAAGAGTATTGGCTTAACAATGCTTGGAACCTTTCCAAGTTCAGTGATGAACCTTTTGATCCAAACTGTTTATTTAGCTGCATCTGATGCTGCAATGTACTCGGCTTCAGTTGTAGAGTCGGTGGTCATCTCCTATTTGAAACTTTTCCAGCTGACTGCACCACCATTGAGTGTGAACACACAGCCTGATTGTGATTTATAATCATCTCCATCAGACTAAAAACTAAAATCCGTGTAACCTCAAACTATAAGATCGGGTCCTCCATAAACCAAAAACATATCCTTAGTTCTTCGCAAGTACTTAAGGATATTCTTGACTGCCATCCAATGTTTCTCACCAGGATTTGCTTGATATCTACTCGTGATACTCAAAGCATAAGAAACATGAGGCCTCGTACATAGCATCGCATACATAATGGATCCAATTGCTGATGCGTATGGTATCCTATCCATGTACTCTCTTTCTTCTTGGGTCTTAGGACTCATGTCCTTGGAGAGATGTACACCATGCGACATTGGCAGGAATCCCTTCTTGGATTTCTCCATGCTAAACCGCTTTAGCATCTTATCTATGTACGTGGATTGGGTCAATCCAAGCAACCTTCTAGATCTATCTCTATAGATCTTTATACCAAGTATATAGGCTGCTTCTCCCAAATCTTCATGGAAGAATTTACTTAACAACCTATCCTTCACTTCTTTAAGGAAGGATACATTGTTTCCTATTAATAATATGTCATCCACATATAATATCAAGAAAACAATATCACTCCCACTAACCTTCTTGTACACACATGGATCATCCTTATTTTGATAAAATCAAACCTTTTGATTGTCACATCAAATCGGATGTTCCAACTTCTAGAGGCTTGCTTAAGTCCATAAATAGACCTTGTAGCTTGTACACTTTCTTAGGATCTATGGATTCAAAACCCTCTGGTTGTGTCATATACACATCCTCTCTAAATTTCCATTTAGGAAGGCAGTCTTGACATCCATATGCCAGATCTCATAGTCAAAATATGCTGCTATTGCAAGTAAAATCCTTATGGACTTATGCATGGCTACAGGTGAAAAGGTTTCATCAAAGTAAATACCTTGTCTTTGCTTGTAACCTTTTGCAACTAGCCTTGCCTTATAGGTAATCATATTACCATCCATGTCGGTCTTCTTCTTGAAAACTCATTTGCACCCAATGGGTTTTACCCCTTCAGGTGGATCAACCAAGGTCCATACCTGGTTGTCATACATGGAGTCCATTTCAGATTTCATGGCCTCAAGCCATCTCTTAGAGTTAATGTCAGACATTGCCTCCTTGTAGTTGGTAGGCTCATCATCCTCTATAAGAAATGCATATCTCTTAGGGATGTGAATTGTCATACTAAATCTACGTAGCTGGTGTGTACTTGGAGCCACCTGATGCTTTTCATGCAACGTCTGCTGAATGTGGGTTGAGTCTCCTGCTCAACTCCCACTGTATTCGGCATATGCTCCATTCCATCTAATGTGTCTATATTAATTTGTGGTTCTTGAGCTTCACTAAGTTCAATCTTACTCCCACTACCCATTGTGAGAATCTCATTCTCTAGAAATATGGCATGTCTTGAGACAAACACCTTTTTCTCAAGTGGGTGGTAGAAGTAATATCCTTTTGTTTATTTTGGATATCCCATAAAATTGCATTTATCAGATCTAGCTTCAAGCTTGTTTTATTCATTACGCTTCACATAAGCGTAACAGCCCCAAACCTTTAATTGATTAAGGGATGGTTTCTTTCCATACCATATCTCATAGGGAGTAGAGTTGACGATTTAGATGGAACTCGGTTTAAGGTATATTCGGTAGTTTCTAGCGCATAACCCCAAAACATTTTTGGAAGATCTGCAAGGCTCATCATGAACGTACCATGTCTAACAGTGTACAATTTCTTCTTTCTGACACACCATTATGCTGTGGTGTATCAGGAGGAGTCCATTAAGGAAGAATCCATTCTCCTTCAAATAATCTATGAACTCATGGCTCAAGTATTCACCATCTCGATCTGATCGAAGTATCTTAATACTCTTGTCAGTTTATTTTTCTACTTCACATCTAAATTCTTTGAACTTTTCAAAGGCTTCGGATTTGTGCTTCATCAGATATGAAATAAGAAAAACCTCCTATGGCTTGAATGTTGATGGGTCCATATACATCCGAATGTACTAAACCCAAACATTCAGTTGCTCGCTCGCTTTTTCCGATAAAAGGTGACTTGGTCATCTTGCCAAGTAAACATGACTTGCATTCCTCAAACGATTCCCAATCGAATGAGCCCAAGTATCCATCTTTATGTAACTTCGTTAAACGAGTTTTATTTACATGGCCAATGCCATAGGTATGAATCCCTAGAATTATTTGATTTTAATCTTTTGATTCAATATTGAGAATAGGGGCTTGAAGATTAAGAACATAAATTCCGTTGAACAATTCAGAGAACCAAAGAATATTTTGTTTCGAAAAATAGAAATACCTTTATTTCCAATTTCAAATGAATACACATTCATTACTAAACATGAAACAGATATAATATTCTTTGTTATGTTTGAAACATAGTAACAATTACTAAGTTCAATTTCAAGCCCTATGGGCAAAGATAAAGAACAAATTCCTACGGCTAATGCAGCAACCTTTGCTCCATTTCCATTCGTAGGATCACTTCATCTTTCCCCAATCTTCTACTATTTTTATCATCTTCATATTAATACAAATATGAGACCCACAACCAGTATCCAATACCCAAGTGGAATAAGAAGTAATAGAAGAAAACATCTCAATTATATACGCACATGATGTAGAAGCATCCCTATACTTTTTATCTTTCAGGCTGACCCAATAAACCCTACAGTTATGCTTCCAGTGCCCATCCTTGCCACAAAAGTGACATTTTTTCTTGGCTATTTCCTTAGCCAATCAGGAAAATTGGGTCAGGTCAGCTTGTTGGACTTTAGGTTACTCTAAGGTTAATATTCACACTCATGGTGTCTCTTACAACTGTGAAGAAAATAGAACAAGTCAATTATTATGAATGCAAATCATCGATTTAATATGGTAATTATAAAAATTTTTAATTAAATCGATTACTTCCACTATTTTATCGAGCTCAATAGCCCTCTCTATTAATCTCGAAAAATTATCAAATAATTTTCTAGTGGGCTAGGATCCTCAAATTGACTTACTTTGACCTTGGCTATGGCACAACAAATCTTAGTAAGCCAAATTAGGTAGATTTGTATCAATCACATCAAATGTGACTCCTAGATCATTTAGGGGACATTGCCTTGTCAATCACATCGATGTGATCACCCTAAACATTGCCTCTAGATTAGACTGACCCTGACTATGGCCAATTATGCCAGCTAACCTAGTTAAGTCAACCCATTGTTCCCTAATCAACTCCTCGTAGGTTCACTTGATATTGGCTATGGCACAACAAATCTCATGCCCTAATGATTTTGTATCATGTGAATAATGGAAGGCTAATGACTTAATATTCGTGGAGGGATTTAGCGCATCTAGGTCCCATCATGCATGTACAATATTTGTATCATGCTAGGTTACATATCCTATATATGAATTTTAGATTAATTTCAATTAACCTAAATTTCATAAGATCCAATCTTATGATTGGGACTCCTAATCAAATTAGGATCCTGATCACTATCTAATATAGGAACCCTAATTATGTGACCAAATCAATTGCTACCATCCTGATTAACCTTAACTGATTTAATCAATTAAGAGCTTTCCTTAACAATGGATAGATCACTGATAAATGGGGTCCTATTTAGCATACCCTTCGATCCCATTGAATGGGTTTTCTAGGCAGCGAACGGAGCAATTAAAAACCATGATCGCACCTTTATAGACATCATTGTAGTTAAGCCCAATTGATTTGATCAATTATGGAATCATAGGATCAAACAATGATATGGTTAAATCTAATTTTTCCAAAACCTTATCATCTATTACACATTATGATAAGATAAGATAGTGATCTTTAGGGATTTATGATAAGTATCAAATATTTTATAACAATTTATTTTAAATATTTATCTTATCATTATTTGTTATGATAAATTTATTTTCATCACATAAAATCCTAATTGGTCTCTATCATAACATCCATAACATGATAACATGTCAAAATTTAAAATTTTAATTTTAATCTTGATTATCATGTTATCATGATATAATTATTTTAAATTTTAATCATTATTTATCATGTCAAAATTAAATTCTAAACATGATATGTTAAATTTCAGCCTTTATGATTATGTCACACATAAATCATAATTTTATTTTTAACATTATCAAATCTAAATAATTCACGTTTATTATCATATAATAAACTTATTAAATATTTAATCTTCAACAATATAATTATTTCAGATTTTAATTATGTTATTTATCATGTCAAAATTAAATTCTAAACATGATATGTTAAATTTCAGCCTTTATGATTATGCCACACATAAATCATAATTTTTAATTTTTAACATGATTAAATCTAAAAATTCATGTTTATTATCATATAATAAACTTATTAAATATTTAATTTTCATCATATGGCAATATTTATATTTTATATCACATGTAGAATTTAGATCTATGTATATAAAAACTAGAACTCAGGTAATCTATCAAATTAACTGAATTTGAAGCCTGAGGTGGCTCTAATACCAATGAAGGGAAACCCTTTTCCCTAACCAGCTTTGGCCCTAAGCCTCCATTGTCACATGATCATGGGCCCTGGACCCATGTCACCCGACAATGGTACCTATCAGACCAGTCGACGATCGGATCTGCCGGTCCGTCAACACTAATGGGCGGAGAGCCTGGCTTCGATGAAACAATCACCAGTGAGTTCCCATTGATGCTCTGCCTGACCGTACAGGTCAACTAGCTCTGATACCAATGTAGGTAATTTCGTATATTTTTATATGAATTAAATTCATATAACACGCAGCGGAAGATAAAAATAAATATGAAATTTAATTCCCAAAGCCCAAATCCTCAGGAATAGATTCAGTTAACAAGAAATAACACATGATTTAATAATAGATCATACCTGTGTTCTTTATTGGGGATAAGCCCGATGAAGCCGGTAAACGATTTACCACTAGCCGTCCATGCGTCCGGCCTCTAATGGTGATCCATGCGAAGATCTTTGATGATGTCCTCTCAGATTGGATAATAACCATCTTGCGAGGGGTGTAGCCTCTTTTCTTTTCAATTGATTTCCAAATCAAGAAAGATAACAATTTCTTGATCAACATCAGATCTTGATCAATCAAGAGAAAATATTTCTTGATTAAGATCAAATCTTGATTTATCAAAGAAAATAATTTCTTAATCAAGATCAAATCTTGATCAATCAAGAAAGAAAAGATTTCTTGATCAAGATCAAATCTTGATCAACCAAGAAGAGAGAGAAAGCCTTCCTTCAATAACCCAGAAAGAGGGAGAGAGAGAGAGGAGCTTTCAACCCTTCAAGAGAAAGAGAGACGTTTTAGATAGAAAAATGACATTTTAGAGAGAGAAAGTGGATGTTAGGCATCCAAAAGAGAGAAAAAGAGGAGTCAGGCATATCTCTCGAGGGGATATCTTTTTTTTTTTTATACAGAAAAGGAGGTTGTATGGTTCCATCAAAAGGGATTTTTTCACAACCACCTAACCATTCAACCATATCAAGTTGATAAGAAATTATCCTAACAAATTTAAGATATTTGTTATAATAAATTATCCTAACAAATTTAGGATATTTGCTATCATGATAATGTTAGGATTACAACCACCAAACCACATCCCTAAAATTAAAAATTGGTTATCCCATGAAACCAACGTTGCAACCTTGAATTTGGCTTCATGAGAACGCCCCAAATCATGGGTTCCCTCCTCTATGACGTGGAGATGGGTCATGTCCATCACATGGGCATGGATCCATCCTCCATGTGGCACGATCTCAGCCCTCAATTTAATTGGGTTTCCACGAATCAAATCATACCATCATATGGACCCAATTAAATACCATATTATTAATCTCAATTAATCTAAGCCATCCATCATGGATCAAGCCTAATTAATGATTTCATATGTACATCTTATATACAAAAGGTCTCTCTCTTGAACATAAAATTTATTTCTCTACGATGAATTCTATTCATCAATTTCATGTTCTCTCATAAAATTGAGTCAAACCCAATCCTAATTAATTGATTATCTAATTTGAATTAAGTCCAACTTAATTCCCATTTTAACTTCATCCAAAATCTTCTTAATGCGTGTGACCCATTAGGTCCCTTGACACGTTGATAATAATCATGTCCCTAATATTGACCCTAAGGATGACTTATCAACACCTTGTAAGTCAATTCTTTAACCAAATCAACTCTTTGAGTAAGTCAAAGAATCCATGATTATAGATCATGAGCGGCCTCTAGCAAAGCATCATAACCACCCAAGTGTTAAGGGTTTGTTGACGTGGTCATCAATACATGTCCATGAACGGTTACCGTACGATTCAATCCCTTCGTCACATATCCCAGATCAATCAGTGGTATGGAATGTGTCAACCATGTAATTGATCTTTGTTTACTTGATCTCAAAAAATTGACTCATATGAATTAGAACTTTGAAACCATTTCGAATTCTAACTCAACCTTGCAAGGATTTAACAGTCAATTTAATCATCAAGTGGCCGTGGGACATACCCCTTTCTATCAAGGGAGACGAATTCTATCTTGATCAAACACCACCTTCATGTGCTTCATATCATACCCAATCGACACCATATTTTCCACCGGTGGCTAGAGCGACGTTTGCATGTCGTCAAAGGATGATATTCCACACATAAGGTGCAATAAAGATCTCAACTCAAAGGATCACTCGCACCACCGTCATCAAAGATCAACCATTGACACTATATAGAATATCCATATGGGATCTCTGTGCGGGTCATCCAATGCATCGTTACAATAACGAACATCCACATATAATATCGAAATATCTTCATACTTCAGCTTGCAAGATCAGCTTCTCACCACAAGGATGAAGACATGCAATGTGTGCTAGTCTCAACGGCGTTCAACAGTGTCCAATCCTGTCTACGCATTGACTAGGGAAGTTTAAAAAATCGAACCATAATGTGCAATTTTGGATCTCGCAATTTGTAATCTCTATTACAAATTCATATGCACAGTTCGCATTCTTTTGGACTTTATCTCACAGGTTAAATATATCTAATATATATAAATTAAACCCGAATAGATAAAGAAACCAATAAATTTGATTTGCATTCATAAAGAAATGTGTACAAACTAGCATCTAATCCGATTGAATCTAGGCACACACCAACAATCCCTTGGCTATCCCATTGATCATATCAAATGCAAAAAGATAAATCCATAAGATAACTTTTTTTTACTCTTATTTGGAAGGATAACCAGCTATTTCTGCATTTTCTAAAGAATAAATTGAGGGAATAACCTATGATTAACCATGAATTATCCCTTTGGTTAACTTTATTCCCAGCTATCCCTTATAGTTATGGCTTTTGGGAATAAGAGGGAATATATTCTAGATATCCTTCTTATTTTCTATTTCAAACACTACTTAAGAAGATTAAGACAGGCTCTTAAGCCCAAATCAAGACTCAAATTAAACAGAAGAGTTTTATGTGAAGATATACGTAACAACAACTCTCGATGTATCTAATTCATAAATCACATATCATATGAGATTTTACAAAAACGGATGGCAACTTTTAGGAACCAGCAGCTATATGCAGATTTATATATTTCAAAATAACATGTATATACTGATAGGGCCAGTTGACCCTTTCCTCTATAATAACCATGTTTGGGCTTGACTTCGGCAAGTCGGCCCATCCTCGACGGAAGGCCCAGCTTATCCCAGGCGGCCTCTCTTTTTGGGTGGACCCTCTCAGACGGCCCCATCCAACACGGCATCCGACTCACTAGGGGACTCCCACGGCGGTCCCGAGCTCCCACAACGGTCCCAAGTTCCCACGGCGACCCAAAGCTTCCTCAGCGGTCCTCAGTTCCCATGGCGGCCCCGAGCCGCCTGACTCCTCCGGCCTTCGTCTCGACGGCCCCGGTTCCAGGCAGCCTCCATCTCCAAGCGACCCCGGTTTCAGGCGGCCCCGCTCCAAACGACCCCGGCTCCAGGCGGCCCCGGTTTTCAGGCGGCCTCATCTCCGGGCAGCCCCGATTCCAAGCGGCCTCGTCTCTAAGCGGACTCCCACGGCGGCCCCCAAAGTTCCCATGGCGGCCCCAAGCCACCCGACTCCTTCGGCCTTCGTCTCGGCGGCCCCGTCTCTAGGTGGACTCCCAAGTCAGCCCCAAGCTGCCTGACTCCTTCGGCCTTCATCTCGACGGCCCCCGTCTCCAGGCGACCTCGGTTCCAGGCGGCCCCAGCTCTAGATGACCCCTATTCCAGGTGGCCCCGTCTCCGAGCGGCCTCGATTTTCAAGCGGCCTTGTCTTCGGGCAGCCCAAACTCCAGCCAACCTCATTTTCAGGCGGCCCCGGCTCCAGGCGGCCTCATCTTCAGCTTCTCAGGCAAGCCTTTGTCTCTGTCTAGGCCAGGCCCACCAACCGCCTCTACCTCACAGATGAGCCCTAGAAAGTCATCATCTGCTGTAAAAAGTACCAATCACCAAGTTCAGACAAGATTCCTACTATTCTGCAAAAGGTCATCATTCATCATGAGGCTCCACGTGACTCATTCCATCACTAAATGACAAGGCTCTAGGCTTCCCAAGCAAGCCAGACAAAGTCCAAAGATGAATAAATTGGGTAAGAGGAACCCCCGATCAAGTAATCACAACACTCCTAAACGCTCATTCTTGCTCACAGAGAGCTCCTCTCTAGGCCTCTCTCTCTTTTTCAAGCTTTCTCAAGCACACGGCTATTGTCCAGAGCACTGACTTGAGCGTCGAAGGATCCCCACTGAAATATCCGATCCTCGAGACTTTTTGCAGACTCTCGACCGAGAGAAGCTCGCTGGAAGATTCCAGGCTCGCTAGGAGGCAACCGGACGCTAGTGAATGTTCAAAGAGGGTAATCTAGCATCAACAGATTGGCGCGCCAGGAAGAAGGGCAGCACAGATCGTCAGCGATGCTAATTGTAGATCCTCACCTCCCTTAGATCAAAATGGTAGATCAAAAAAATGGTGATAACAAAAGCCCAAGCAGCTTTCACTAGTCATGCTGAGGGGGCACCCTCAACGAGTTGAGCAATAGGACACTAGCCCTCTACTTTACCATCACCACTATCTCATGCCATTCAAGCAAAACATCATGTCATCCTCACCCTACAAATCCAAGCATTAATGGCAGCTATCCAAAAGCTGCGAAAGCGATATTCCATGGCCACACAGCAGCAAACAAGAGCTTTTACTTTTTCTATAATTGCTGCTTAAGTCAGCTATTATTCATCCCATGAGAGATCTCTCCAGCAAGAGACTCACTACCGTCATGCCTCTCCGAAGCTTTTCAGCAAGAGCATCATCAGCTCTCCAGCAAGAGCATCATTAAAAACCCCCCAATCGAATGCACTAGCACTTCCCCACCTTTAGTCGATAATTCTCTAGGGGGCAGATCGTCAACATATTAAAGTATTCGAATCAGCAGAAGTAGATAAATTGCTCTAACAAAAAGCTACGAAAGTTAAGTACACTATGCCTAGACAAAGTATTTCTTTCATTGATACTTAAAATTATGATACAGGGAAGCTGACTTGAGTCAGGTAACATCAAAACACAAAGACAAAAGGACCCTGAGCATGGTTTCAATACTCTCAGGTCATCCTCCAGGGTTAAAGGCTTTCGAGCATGGTCCCATCCCAGCGACTCTCGGGTCACCCTTCGGGGTTCAAAAAGACCCTGAGCATGGTTTCAACACCCTCAATCACCCTCCGGGATTAAAAGCACCCAAGCATGATCCCATCCCAGCGACTCTTGGGTCACCCTTCAGGGTTAAAAGGAACCTGACAACTCTCAACTCTCAGGTCACCCTTTGGGGTTAAAAGGAACCTAACGACTCTTAACTCTCAGGTCATCCTTCGAGGTTAAAAAGGAACCTGACGACTCTCAACTCTCAGATCATCCTTCAGGGTTAAAAGGAACCTGACGATTAAAAGGAACCTGACAACTCTCAACTCTTAGGTTACCCTTCGGGGTTAAAAGGAACCCCACGACTTCAACAACTCTCGGATCACCACTCGACCACCCAAAGAAACCCCCGAGACTATTCCATCTCAGCCTCAGCGACTCTATTAGCCTCAACAGCTCTATCAGCCTCAGCGGCATTATCATAGCCTCAGCAGCTCTATCTATCAGCCTCAGCGGCATTATCTCTCAGCCTCAGCGGCTCTATTAGCCTCAACGGCTCTATCTGCCTTAGCGACATTATCTCAGCCTCAGTAGCTCTATTAGCCTCAGTGGCTCTATCTGCCTTAGCGGCATTATCACAGCCTTAACGGCTCTATCTCTCAGCCTCAGCGGCTCTCTCTCTCTGCCTCAGCAGCTCTATCTCACAGCCTCAACGGCTCTATTAGCCTCAACGGCTCTATCTGCCTCAGCAGCTCTATCTGCCTTAGTGGCATTATCACAACCTCAGTGGCTCTATCCGCCTCGATGGCATTATCGCAGCCCCAGCTGCTCTATCTCTCAACCTCAGTGGCTCTATTAGCCTCAGCAGCTCTATCTGCCTCAACGGCATTATCACAGCCTCAGCAACTCTATCTGCCTTAGCAACATTATCACAGCCTCAGCGGCTTTAACTATCTCAGCAGCATTATCACAGCCTTAGTGGCTCTATCTGCCTCAGCAGCATTATCACAGCCTTAGCGGCTCTATCTCTCAACCTCAGCAGCTCTATTAGCCTCAACGACTCTATCTGCCTCAGTGGCATTATCATAACCTCAGCGGCTCTATCTATCTACCTCAACGGCATTATCTCAGCCTAGCGGCTCTATCTCTCAGCCCCAGCGGCCTCATATCTGCCTCCGTGGCATTATTGCAGCCTCAGCGACTCTATCGACCTCAGCGGCTCCACTCCTCTGCCCTCATGGCCTCATTACAACTTCAGTAGCTTTCTCACACCCTGAACGGCTTCACTTTAACCTCAGCGGCTCTAACTTTACCTCAGTGGCCAATGGCCAATTGGCTTATACTTAACGGTACTAGCCGATCTCAGCAGACCCCGAGCCAGTCTCAGCAACCCCCGAGCGGTCTCAGTAGCCCACGACAGCCTCGACGCCCCAAGCTTGCCACAACAACGTTAAGTCAGTAGTTGGCAAGAGACCTCCCGACTCCAAGTTAACGGATAGCAATAAAAAGATTTCTCCACCAGAAAGGAATCAGAGCCCTAAGCTAGTATGAAAAGATAGATGCAAAGGTAAAAAGCTTTACACTCCTTTCGCTTAGCTGATGCAGAGCACATAAGTTCAAAGAGTGTAGGGGATATCTGATGGGGCCAGTTGACCCCTTCCTCTATAATAACCATGTTTGGGCTTGGCTTCGGCAAGTCAGCCCATCCTTAGTGAAAGGCCCAGCTTATCCCAGGCGGCCTCTCTTTCTGGATGGACCCTGCCTCCTATACAGCCCCATCCAACGCAACCTCCGACTCACTAGACGGACTCCCATGGCGGCCCCGAGCTCCCATGGCAGTCCCGAATTCCCACGGCGGTCCCAAGCTTCCTCGACAACCCCAAAAGTTCCCACGGCGACCACGAGCCGCCCGACTCCTTCGGCCTTCGTCTTGATGGCCCTGATTCCAGGCGGCCCCGGTTTCCATGCGGCCTCGTCTCTGGGCGGCCCCGGTTCCAAGCGGCCTTGTCTCTAAGCGGACTCCCATGGTGGCCCCTAAAGTTCCCACGATGGCCTCAAGCCGCCCGACTCCTCCGGCCTTCATCTAAGCAGCCCCCGTCTCTAGGCGGACTCCCACGGCGGCCCCCAAAGTTCCCACGGCAGCCCCGAGCCGCCCGACTCCTCCGGCCTTCGTCTCAACGGCCTCGGTTCTAGGCGGCCCTCATCTCCAGGCAACCCCGGTACCAAGCCCCGGCTCCAGATGACCCCGATTCCAGGCGGCCACATCTCCGGGCGGCCTCGTCTTTGGGCGACCCCGGTTCCAGACAGCCTCGTCTTCAGCTTCTTAGGCAAGCCTTTGTCTCTGCATAGACCGGGCCCACCAACCGCTTCTACCTCACAGATGAGCCCTAGAAAGTTATCATTTGCTGTAAAAAATATCAATCACCCAGTTCAGACAAGACAGATTCCTATTAATTCTACAAAAGATCGTCATTCATCATAAGGTTCCACGTGACTCATTCCATCATTAGATGATAAAGCTCCAAGCTTCCCAAGCAAGCCAAACAAAATTCAAAGATGAATAAATTAGATAAGAGGGACCCCCAACCAGATAATCACAACACTCCTAAATACTCATTCTTGTTCACAGAAAGCCTCTCTCTTTTTCGAGCTTTCTCAAACTCACGGCTGTTGTTCAGAGCACTAACTTTAGCATCAAAAGATCCCCACCAAAATCTCTGATCCTCGAGACTTTTTGCAGGCTCCCGACCAAGAAAAGCTCACCGAAAAATCTCAGGCTCACTGAAGGAGGCGACCGAACGCTCGCAAACGTTCAAGAAGGATGATCTGACATCAACATATACCAAAACTAAAAATGTTGACAATAGGATCATATAGGAACTCACGGTTCTATTCAAGGGTCATGTTACACTCCATTACCTTCTTCAAATACCCAAGCCCAACCTTATAATAAAAATGATGTAAGCTATTAGCCTCAGCGGCTCTATCTGCCTCAACGGCATTATCACAGCCTTGGCGGCTCTATCTCTTAGCCTCAGCGGCTCTATCACAGCCTCAGCGGCTCTCTCTCTGCCTCAACAGCTCTATTAGCCTCAACAACTCTATTTGCCTCAGCAGCTCTATCTGCCTTAGTGGCATTATCACAGCCTCAGTGGCTCTATCCGCCTCGATGGCATTATCGCAACCCTAGCTGCTCTATCTCTCAACCTCAGTGGCTCTATTAGCCTCAGCAGCTCTATCTACCTCAGCGACATTATCACAGCCTCAGCAACTCTATCTGCCTCAGCAACATTATCACAGCCTCAGCGGCTTTATCTGTCTCAGCGGCATTATCACAGCCTCAGCGACTCTATCTGCCTCAACGGCTCTATCTACCTCAGCGATATTATTACAGCCTCAACGGCTCTATCTATAGCGACATTATCACAGCCTCAGCGGCTCTATCTCTCAGCCCCAGCGGCCTCATATCTGCCTCCGCGGCATTATTGCAGCCTCAGTGACTCTATCGGCCTCAGCGGCTCCACTCCTCTGCCCCCATGGCTCATTACAACTTCAGTAGCTTTCTCACACCCTCAACGGCTTCACTTTAACCTCAGTGGCTCTAACTTTACCTCAGTGGCCAATGGCCAATTAGCTTATACTTAACGGTACTGGCCGATCTCAGCAGACCCCGAGCCAGTCTTAGCAACCCCCGAGCGGTCTCAGTAGCCCACGACAGCCTCGATGCCCCAAGCTTGCCACGACAACGTTAAGTCAGTAGTTGGCAAGAGACCTCCCGACTTCAAGTTAACGGATAGCAATAAAAAGATTTCTCCACCAGAAAGGAATAAGAGCCCTAAGCTAGTATGAAAAGATAGATGCAAAGGTAAAAAGCTCTACACTCATTTCGCTTAGCTGATACAGAGCACATAAGCTCAAAGAGTGTGGGGGGTATCTGATGGGGCCAGTTGACCCCTTCCTCTATAATAACCATGTTTGGACTTGGCTTCGGCAAGTCGGCCCATCCTTAGTGAAAGGCCCAGCTTATCCCAGGCGGCCTCTCTTTCTGGATGGACCCTACCTCCTAGACGACCCCATCCAACGCAACCTCCGACTCACTAGACGGACTCCCACGGCGGCCCCGAGCTCCCACGGCGGTCCCGAATTCCCACGACGGTCCCGAGCTTCCTTGGCGACCCCAAAAGTTCCCACGGCGACCACGAGCCGCCCGACTCCTCCGACCTTCGTCTTGATGGCCCCGATTCCAGGTGGCCCCGATTTCCATGCGGCCTCATCTCTGGGCAGCCCTAGTTTCCATGCGACCTCATCTCTGGGCGGCCCCAGTTCCAAGCGGCCTTGTCTCTAAGCGGACTCCCACGGTGGCCCCTAAAGTTCCCACGATGGCCTCGAGCCGCCCGACTCCTCCGACCTTCGTCTAAACAGCCCCCGTCTCTAGGCAGACTCCCACGGCGGCCCCCAAAGTTCCCACGGCAGCCCCGAGCTGCCTGACTCCTCCGGCCTTCATCTCAGCGGCCTCGGTTCTAGGCGGCCCTCATCTCCAGGCGACCTCGGTTCCAAGCGGCCCCGGCTCCAGATGACCCCGATTCCAGCGGCCACATCTCCGGGCAGCCTCGTCTTCGGGCGACCCCGATTCCAAACGGCCTCGTCTTTAGCTTCTTAGGCAAGCCTTTGTCTCTGCATAGACCGGGCCCACCAACCGCTTCTACCTCACAGATGAGCCCTAGAAAGTCATCATTTGCTGTAAAAAATACAAATCACCCAGTTCAGACAAGATATTTTCCTATTAATTCTGCAAAAGATCCTCATTCATCATAAGGTTCCACGTGACTCATTCCATCATTAAATGATAAAGCTCCAAGCTTCCCAAGCAAGCCAGACAAAATTCAAAGATGAATAAATTAGATAAGAGGGACCCCCAACCAGATAATCACAACACTCCTAAATGCTCATTCTTGTTCACAGAAAGCTCCTCTCTAGACCTCTCTCTTTTTCGAGCCTTCTCAAACTCACGACTGTTGTTTAGAGCACTAATTTGAGCATCGAAGAATCCCCACCAGAATCTCTGATCCTCGAAACTTTTTGCAGGCTTCCGACCGAAAGAAGCTCGCCGAAAAATCCCAGGCTCACTGAAGGAGGCGACCGAACGCTCACAAACGTTCAAAAAGGATGATCTAACATCAACATATACCAAAACTGAAGATGTTGACAATAGGATCATATAGGAACTCACAGTTCTATTCAAGGGTCAAGTTACACTCCATTACCTTCTTCAAAGACGCAAGCCCAGCCTTATAATAAAAAAGATATAAACTAGCTATCTGAAAGAAAAAGAGCAATGCGTGCATGCCAAAACAAAAAAAGAAAGATTTTGCCTCTAAAGTCGATGCCTTATAATAAGAAAGATGTTTCTCTCATATCAATGGTGCTATATAAAGGTGGGCACTAGGCCGTGCCTAGCACGACACGACCCAAGACCATCGGGCCACACCTCCAAACGGGCCGTCAGGAAAAAAAAAAAAATCGGCTTGGCAGGGCATGTGCCCACGTGCCGCAACAGGCCAGGCACAACCCATCAGGGCCGTGCCAAAGGCCCAGATGGTTCCCCAATATTTTTTTCCTTTCTTTCTTTTTTGTTCCCCTGGTTCACCCGAACCAAGGGCGCTCGTGCCAGCGACCAGGGTCGCCGCCAACCTCTCCCCGAGGCTGCTCGACCATCGAAGACCGACCTAGAGCCGATCATCATCTGGCCTTCCTCCCTCTCTTTCTTTCTCTTTCGTTCTCCAACGACGCCATTACTGTGCCGGTGGCACAGCCGATGAGGCGAGCGATAGAGGTCGTCGACCGCTTTCTCGGCACGGCGAGGCGACAAGCACGCCGCTAGACCTGACCAATGCAGGAGCCGAACCGGTTCAGCTCCCGCCCAAGAGAATGGCCGCCTTAGCCCTCTCCTTCTCTCTTCCACACTCGGTCCCCCATCGAACATTGTTCGACACCGATGTGGGTCATGACTGCCTCCTAGGCCCGGTGAGGCGGCAGGCACACCACTGGGTCTGAACCAATGCGTGAGCCGAACCAGCTTCCGCTCAAGAAAAGGACCGCCTGCCTTGATCCTCTCCTCCTCTCTCTCATGCCCAATCCTTCACCGAATGCTCGTTCAGCATCGATGAGAATCATCGATCGCCTTTTAGGTTTAGCGAGACGGCAAACACACTGTTGACCTTGGATCGATGCGAAAGCCAAACTTTGACTTTCATTCAGAAAAAGAGCCATTTTAATCCTCTCATTCTTTCTCTTTCTCTTTCTTATGGATCATATTCAGTACCAATAAATCAAATTTTTTGAACTTAACATGACACGACTATAGCATCGTACCATGTTAAATGCGAACGGATTCCTATCAGACCGTACCAATTAATGAACGGCATGGCTAGGTGAGATAGTGCTACAGGGCACAAGATGCTGCTCTCCTGCCCAGTACTGCTCAACTCCAAAATTCGCTCAGCTATATCTTGCAGTAGTCTTTTCGCAGTCACTGCAGCTTTGACGGGACCATCAACCCGAGAGGCAATGTCATAAATAATAGTCTCCAAGTCTTCTGACGTCGCTCTCCTTCGCTGGAAGCCATCCCTGAGAATATCTAAAAGTATACGGGCTCTTCCCTGGCCTTTATTTGTGCCCTCCACGGTTTGCAATAAAAGCCCCGGAATAGCCCCTTCTTTAGGATAAGCTCCCTGTATTTCACCCGACAACTCCTGCGCACAAGGAAAGCAGCACTCCCACTGCATATTCTGTGCTAAGCAGAGAACCCTCTTCGATGGTCTCAACTAGTGTCAGAATTCCTTCATCAAATTCTGAAATTGAGGTCCTTCCATCTTTACTTTTTGAGATTATTTCAAGGAGGGCGGCAGCTTTTTCAGCAAACTTGGAGTATTTCTTGGAATCTTTTAACAGGATGAGAAGAGGTTTGACTGCTTCCACGGAAAGAGTAGGATTCACACTCTCCTTGCAAGTGGAGAGATTATACTAGGCAATGACAGCATCAACCTTTCCTTGGATACTTCCAGAAATGAGGATTTGAACAAGGGGCACTGCACCAGAAGAGGTGACGGTTGGTTTGTTGGATGGTGAAGCTGAGAGCGTCAGAACTGCTGCAGTAGCTAATTCTCTCAGGCTGCTGACCTCAGATATCAGAAGCTCTATGAGATGGGGGATGACACCACTCTTCACTATCTCATCCTTATTTCTGACAGAAAATTAGGTAGATGAAATTTTAGTAAGATGAAGTATTCCATCAAAAAGTAAAGCCAATTACAATGACCCACCCTTATCAAGTAACAACGTCAATGGGTATACACTAATTACGTAAAATAACTGAAATTATATATTTCTGCAAAATTTACAATTACAATTATAAGAGCATGATAAACGATTAATTGCTAAGCTAATGGTATCAATAGTCTTCTGACTACTATTAGCAATAAAATCTAATAACAAATAATACTTACACTCAAGGTTTTAGGTTATAGCAGGACTGGACATCCCAACCCAACCATCCATGTTTCTATGGAAAAACAGGACCAAGATAGGGGTGGGACATCGAAGGAGGAAAGAAAGAAAAGGAGGGAAAGATGGAAAGAGAAAAGGAAAGGAAAGGAGGATGAGGAAAGAAAGGAATGGAGAAGAAAAAGGAAGAAATGAAGGAAAAAGGAAGAAAGAAAATAAAGAGAAAAAAGGAAAAAATAAAGAAAAAAGAAATAAAGAAAGAAAGAGAAGGAGAGAGAGAGAGATACTTACTAGAATGTGCTACTGAGATGGCCACCATTGGGAAAGGATGGGACAGGGAGGATTCTACTGTGGGAAAATCAGGATATCCTCATTCTATAAGATTTAAAACTTCGCTTACACTAACAAATTAGTAATTACAATATTTTAAGTAATAAAAGTGACAATAACAGTAGCTCTACTTACCATAAAAGTAATATTGACAGTAAATGATAAAAAAAGTTGTCAACCCCTAGATATAATTATATACTCAATTGCATGCAACCTTTAACTAGATTCTAATGACATGCATTCACAGCCACACAGACCACAGTATAGTGGAACATTTATGCCACAAAAAGAAACCAGACCCATAATAACAAACTCTAACTAGAAAGACATTAAAACCTGATTGAATTTATTATTGTTTTTATTTATCATTTTTATATCAACAGTGATGGTGAAAACAATAATGCTTTTAGAAAGGTGGCACTTCACAACCTTCAGTTAAATTTCAAACTAAAGGTTTGCAAGCACATATGTACATCAAATTATCTGAGCACCAATACACAGGGACATCTGGAAATAACAGAACAGCCACAGACAAACCAAAGAAGCAAACCCCACACCAGAAAAAGGTAGACTAAAGTGGCAGCACAAAAATAGCACCAACCACAGGGGAAGGAGAGAAGAAGGCTAGAACCCTACAACACAAAATCAATGCCTGTGAAAAGAAGACTGCATAAATATGACTGAATGATAGCACAAGCTAATTTTTACACTGCGAGGATTCATGTGAAGATTGCCCAGCACACCCCATGCATATAACACTCAGTCTTCTGGGGGTTTTCTGCTAATGAGGGCATCAAAATTGCGGAGAAAAGAATATTCTCTGGGGCATTTGACTGGCATATTTTATTTTCTTCTATTTTAAACTTCCCATTTCCTTTTAATTTTTTCAGGGATGGGAGGCCATGTGTGGTGGGGGCTCCATGTGGTGGCTTCAAAAACAAAATGACCACCAAACAGATATCAAATGATTGTAATATATTACCAAATTCATACTATCATTTGTTTCACTAGGCTAGGATAGTTTTAGAGGTAACCCAGAATAAGTTCCAAAAGTCTTGTTGTTTTCATTTGGTATATTAGAGATTATTGAAAATATCATGGGTTATTTGAGTAACATTACCGGTAACAGTTTTATGCCGGTAACAACTTTATGAATGTGAGAAGTTCCCTCTGCTATGCGGCATGAGGGGATTAATGCAATTCAAGTAAATTGGTGCAATACAGAGATGATAGCTAAATGCTGGGTTGCCAAGGCATCATTATGTGGGTCCAAGGAATTCTTTTTGGTACACTAGTAGATGATCCAAAGCATTTTCTAGAATATTTACTATTCTTTGGGAGAAAATCCCACTGATAAACCCATATCTAGTTTGAATAATTTCCTCAGAAAATGGTACCATAATTTCTTGTCATATCTGACTTATTTCGATTTGAAAGCGTCTATTTTTCTAAATAAGTACCTTGTGGCATACATTGAGAGTAAGAATAAATGATTTAGTAACCCACAAAAAGCCCCAAAAACAGACACCTTAGTCACCAGAAAATGTGGTTATCCAGCTGGAAGTGATGCCACCCAATCCAATTGAGTGGGGTGACTATTTTGGGGGCCCTTTTCAGGTGTTCTAAAGCACATCGGTTGAGAGTTTTCCTTAATTTAGATTTTAGAAGGTCATAGTATAATATGATAAGCTACATAACAACTGCAACTAGATTGCTAACCCACTATTAGATAGAAGCAAAAGCTTTTGAGTTATATCAAAGATCACAAAATCAATACAATTTCTCCTTTCTCCTATAACCTATTTCGCTTTACCCAAAACTGATGGATAATGCCTACTTCAATAAGAAGATAGACAATGACTCTTCTCTCAAGATTCACCAGTCGCTGCCCAACCATGCATCTAATATACACCTTTTATCAGATGCAAGCTGAAAAGGACAAATAATCATGGAATGTTGAGTGGTAAAGGGGCACCTCACAGAAAAAAGGCTAGGCAGTGGAATGGATTTTGGCATCCAACTCCCTTTGAGTTAGGAGAACTTTTAGTACCTAAAAGACTTGGACTAGTGACTGAACTGAACCAGCCATGTCATTAATATACAATGATGGTTAGAGACTTTTTGTACCTAAAAGACTTGGACTAGTGACCGAACTGAACTAGCCATGTCATTAATGTACAATGATGGTAAGAGAATTTTGTACCTAAAAGACTTGAACTAGTGACCGAACTTAACTAGCAATGCCATTAATGTAAAATTACGGCAAGTTCTTGACATACGAGATGGCCATTTGATATTATATCAAGTTTTTTATATATTTTTATCTTCATTTGCTTGTTGGATGTCCCACATAATAAGTTGTCTGCCTACCTCTATATCTTATATATCAGAGAGGATGGCTATTGTGTAGGAAGAAAAATTGAAAGATAAATCAAAATGCCCCCATCCCCCCAACCCCTCCTTTTCTACTTCTGCATCTGTATCTACTACTATTTTCCTTTCATCTCCTCATCTTTTATTTGTTGCTACATATTTGATTTTAAACCTGTGATTGTTCTTTGCATCTTACTAAAAGATGTCTCAAAAGCTAGTAGAATAAAGAAAAAGGATTCATGTAGCGCCCCCCCCTCCGGGGCACAGGAGCCTTACAAAAAAATTTTAACATAATATGCTTGGATTAAACCCAGCAAACCCTTCTTTTCCACCTTAATCTTCAACCTTTTATTGACTTCAATTAAGGACACTCACTGGTGCATCTGATTTCTTGCAGAAACAATGTCACCTATCAAAGTAGGCCCTTACGTTGCTAAAATCTTCAGCCTGTTACAATCTCTTCCTACTTTATTTACTAATTTCCAAGTCTGCTGATGCAATATGCTAGACCTATCTTTTCCATCATACCCTCACATATAGTATGCCAGAATATTGTGATGTCACCCCAAGGATGACAACAATATCCAATAGCCAAAACTTTTAGTTCTTTATAAATCCTAATGGCACCTATCTTTGCCATCATACCCTAACATATAGTACGCCAGAATCTTGTGATCTCACCTGAAGGATGACAACAATATCCAATAGCCAAAACTTTTAGTTCTTTCTAAATCCTAATGACATCATCTTGTGCTTAGTGCTACATGCTTTCTTAAAGTCAAGATTTTAGATTCATAAATAAACAATTATTATTAACAGCAAAAAAAACTTAATATGGACCTTTTTTAAAAAAAAGGACAAATGAAAAGCAAAATTGAACATGAAGAACCTTTTTTTTTTTTTTGCCCGGGGGGGGGGGGGGGGGGGATACCAATTATACATTATAATTCGAAGGGAATTGAACATGCTTCCATTTTTGGTCTAAAATAACATACTTTCAGAACGAAGAAAAATTCATGCAAATAGAAAAAGACGGGCCACTTCCAGGTTCTAAATTTAACACATTCACCTATGAATTCATCTTTTGCTTCAGTGAGGAGATTCTTTCTTAATATCAGGAGCTAGAATTAAAGAAAAACTAATTTAATAAAGAACAGAAAGGAATTACGAAGTATATGGAAGAAAAGCAACAACAACAGGACAGAAATTTGAAAAAAAAAAAAAAAAAAACAAACAAACAACCTTATTTCAACATAATCGACCAAAGCTCATCGAGAAAGGGTATAGTTACTTCCAAAAACAATCTATAATCCGATGGATGACTGCTAGAGAGGAATAAGAAGAGAAGCCCAGAAGCACACACCGTTCGTTGCGGACGGCGAGATTGAGGAGGCGAGGAGGGCGGCTCCTGGGCCTCGGGGTCGGGCGAGGGGAGCATGGAAACGAGGGGCTGGACAACGGCGGCGACGGCGAAAGCGGAACGGGCCTTGGCCGAGGCCCGGGCCAGCTTGCGGATGTCCCGCGCCGCCTGGACCCGGGCCGCCGCGTCGCCGTTGGCGAGCCTCCGGGCGAGCTCCTGGACCTTGGCCTGCTTCTTGACGTCTCGAGCTTGCTCCTCCACTCTAGGGTTAGCGTTAGGGTTTGTATTGGAGCTAAGGCTAGGGTTCCGGCACATCCTCTCTCTCGTTCCTGAGTTCGCGGGAGAGCGAAGAGGGATGACGGAAAAAGAACGGACGTTTTTCTTCGTTTTTTTCGAATCGGGTGTTTAGCACGTAGGCCACGTAACAAATTGTTGTTTTGTATGGGCAGTCCCCCAGTTCTCTCTAAATATATATCCAAATTTCTTAAATAAAATTTATTTACACAAATATAACTCATCACATTGAATGCTATGCGTTTAATGCCCAAGTAACCAAACACAAACAGATCCATCTATCTATCGTGAAGCCAACTTTGCAGTGATTGGATGACGAGTTTTGTGATCCATCATATTAAATTTTAGATTTAAAATCAGGATGATTCTGTCCCCTCGTCCTTAAATAAATTTTGATATTAATTATTATTATTTGTATCAAAAAAAAATTAAATATAATCAAATATTGTCACACAGCATTGAATCCCTTCCCTACTAAGACCACACTTCGTAAAAGTGGTATAACGAATGAAGTGAGCTAGCATGCTCCTTAAATAACTAAATAAAGAACTTAAAAGGTATGTAGGATGATCTTATTCTTTAAGAAATATCAAATTATTTAAAAATTTATATCTTTTAAATAAGTATTATTCATGCAATATTTAGATAAAAATAATTTATATATTTTTATATTAAAAATAATTATGATATATGTTATTGATGTTTTTTATATTATAATTTTTATAAATAAGTTATCAAAATTTATTTATCTTTTGATATAGGATGCTATCTTTTAATAACGAAGTCTTAATTTTTTCTTACTAAACTATATTTTTGGCATACATTTGATATATACATTATAAACAAATTTTATTTTTAAAATAAAATAATTTTTTATAATTACAATTTACTAAATTAATAATAATAATATCTCTTTATAAATATAAATTTTATTATAAAAATATTTTTATTCAACTATGAAATCTTTCACATATATTATCTTCTTACTTTTTCTTTACAAAATGCATTGAGTAAAAGACAAAAGTATTAATAGAAGAAAGAATCATAATCGTATTGAGATATTTCTTAACTTAACTCAACTCATCTAAGTCTTTTCCAACTACATGGGATCGGCTACATGAATCTTCTTCCTCTACTTTGCTCTATTCAGGACTAAGTCAATATTTAAATTATAAATAATTATATTTTTTAATAATTTTTATTTATATTATTGTAGGCCAAATATCTTAAATAATCGTATTGAGATATTTGAGAAAGATAAAAAATATATAATTATATAGTTTGTTAGTGTTGCCGTTGGGATCCGTCCTCCGACTCAGGCGCAGTCGATCTCCAGGAAGAGGGGGGCGGACCTGCACAAGAAGTCCACACGCGGGGGGACGCTGAGGGTGGCCCTCCGCGGAAGACCCTCCGACGCTCAAGTCAGTGAAGAAGAAATCGATGATCAACCAGACAATGAGGAGGTGGATCTCTTCGGAAAGCCTCTCCAGGGGCGGCCAATCGGTAGCTCCAGAGGGCAGGAGCACCGACGAACTGCCGAAGAGAGAGAGCAGTGGGGGGTGCCCGTGCAAGAAGATGTGTGTATAGAGAGAGGCGCCTGCGTAAGGAGATGCGTACCTGAGGGAATCTAGGGATGTCCAATTTATAGATTGTCACCTGGACCTTGAGCGTCTTCTGGAAGGTTCAGAGGTTGTTGGAACACGGAGGTGGATAGAATCAGGCCGTTGTGGGGCCATGGAATCCGTATCCTGTTTGTTAGGGGATCGACGGCTGGGAGAGCACCTTGATGTTTCGAGATCCGGTCGAGTAGACTTGGGGCGGTTACGATAGGTTTTAGGCCACGCCTCGACATGATCCTTTGCCTAGGGTGCTGTTTGGGTAAGCCTGGGCTCTCCCGCGCCAGGTTCCGCAGAGGTATGTAGGTCGCTCGATGAAGCCGAGCTATGGAAGCCCGGAAGGGCCGAGCTATGGAAGCCCGGAATGGCCGAGCTATGGAAGCCCGGAAGGGCCGAGCTATGGAAGCCCGGAATGGCCGAGCTATGGAAGCCCGGAATGGCCGAGCTATGGAAGCCCGGAATGGCCGAGCTATGGAAGCCCGGAATGGCCGAGCTACGGAAGCTCGGAAGGGCCGAGCTATGGAAGCCCGGGGGAGACGGAGGGAGGAGGTTAGCCTTAGCCATCTCGCACGGATATTAATGTAATAATGATTTTACCCCCCAACACATGCCCTCAACTCCCTAGTTCGAAGCGTAGGTTCGGGCATAGGAAGTACAAGTCCAAATGGCGTGTCCCGGATGGGACGTCTTGGTTTAGACAGCTTGTGCAATGATGCCCTAATTAATGCTACAGGGCCGTGCTGCCCTCGGGGCTAAGGCTTTGTCGAAAGTGACGGTTGGGATTACGCCACGTCGTGAATCCCGATCGATCGGGCGTTTGTCGAGGCGATTCGGATGCCTCGGGTGAGATGCCCTATCTCCTCAAGGCGGCTTCCTTGGCGGGGAAGCGAAGTGACAGCCGCATTGTGTATATATATATGCGCGCATGCTCTCGGCGTCCTCTCGTCTTGCTTTCAGAAGAGTTCTGGCCTTCATCTCTTCGACGCTCATCGTTTTCGTTTGGTACTTCTTTCAATCGAGATGGCTATGAGCCCAGACGACGTGGCCTCAGAAATCGTTGCCGAGGATTTGGGAGGATTCACCAATGGTATGGCATGCCCCCGGATGTCGTTCTGCGGGCGCCGGAATCCGGAGATAGAGTTACTCGGGATTTAGAGTCTGGGGTTTTTGTTTATGAAGATAGTTTGAAGGCGGGTCTCCGTTTTCTCTCCACCCCTTGGTGAAGGAAATCATGACCCACTATAATATCTGCCCGTCAATGGTGGCTCCAAACAGCTGGCGGAGCATCATCGGATTTATCTCAATGTGCTACCAGATTCAAATCGTCGCTACTCTCCCCCTTTTCCGTACCTGCTACCATTTGATTCCTGGGAGGAAATCAGAGTGGCCCTACATCAGACCCCGGAGATCTTTCAACGTCATTGCGGATAAGCCATCTTCCATCAAGGGGTGGAAGAGTCGGTTCGTTATCGCAGAGGGGAATATCGGTTCCGGCTTCCCTCGGAGATGGGGGGATTTGTGAGGGATGCGGAGACGCATCCAATTTTGTCGGCGCAGGAGGAGAGGGACTTGGACGTCCTTCGTAATGGACAGGTGTTTTCGGCCAACGACTGCTATCGGAGGGGCCCTTTTCGCAGCAGGGCTCAGCCCTCTGGACCCGCAAGGTGAATCTTCTCTTTTAAATTTTTTGCTGTGTGTTTTCTCGATGAATGTGCTTGGATCTGATCGTGTATGTTTTGTTCCTTCAGCCCAGAGGTCGCTTTGACGAGCCTCTCCAAGAGGAAGAGAGGAAAGCGCCCCGGGGAGAGCAGTGGCGCGGATAGTGGCAGGCCCGAGAAAAGGGCTCACATCTCCGCAGGAAGCCCGCCAGGCACCGGTGCAGTCACGGCAGAGGCCCGGGGGCGAAGGAGGATCTGAGGAGAGCGGTTGTGGCCCCCGGCCCTTTCGTGTTGGAATATCAGACAGCTCGGACGAGGCTCCGTCGGCTCGTTCGACCGCGTCCCCCTGAAAGAGGAACCACCGATGGATTTGGCGGAGGTGGTCATTGCCGAGGAGCCTACTGTCCCCGCGGGATCGCCATCGGCTCCGGCAGGAGAGGGAGAGGCGGCAGCCGCAGCCGGGGAGGTTCAGGGGGAGCCCTCTCTCGGTCTCTCTGTGGTGGAGTCCGATAGTAGTGAGGCAGGTCAAACCGAGGCTTCGGGGGAGCCTGCGGAGGAGATGCAAGTGGTAGGACGGGCCGAGACCCCGGGAGGCCCAGTGGCGGAGACACAGATGGTGGTAACCGGGAAAGGTGAGTCAAAGGAGGAGACGCAGCAAGGTGGGAGCTCTGCGGGAGCTCCCTCGAAAAAGGTTTTGGGGAGGCTGGCGCTTGGGCTAGCCGAATTATCCGAAGAAGTCCAAGCCAGGGCCTTGATAGAGGAGGCTGGGAAATTGGGGGCCTCTCAGACGGAGGTTGCCCAGGTCGGTCCCTCAGGCGGGGACGGTCAGCCCAGTAGTTCGAGCGCTGGTGTTGAGGAGGCGTTTCCGCCTTAATGAGGTCGGCCTTGCATCCGGTGCAGACCCTTCGGCGGACAAGTTTGCGGACTTGGAGCTGGTCAATGCCGCGTTCGGTCAGCAAGGCGTGGCCGAAAGTATCCATCTCCTTCCCGACATCGATAATACGACCCTGATGAGGATGACTCGGGCCTATGCCTCGCGGGTAAGTTATTTCTTTTGTGCGGTAGATGTCTCCTGAGTGACCCCATCTGGGTTTTTATTCATCTTTTGTCTCGCAGAGCGTTTTGCTTTCTCGGGCGATGTGCTGGCGTCTGAGTTTGGCGACGGGGGCCAGCATTCAGGCCAGGAAGGATAATGCCGAGCTCCATCACGACTGAAGGTGTCTGAGAAGTTCGAAGAGCTTATGGATATGAGTGATAGGAGCCTTGAAGGGAATAAGGGCGGCACACCAGGTCGCCCTGGCCGAAGGTGTCCAAGCAGAAGCGTAGGGTGGAGGAGTTGCAGGAACTCCTGGCGAAGAACGACAACGCGTGCTTGGAGCTGGCCAGAATCGAGTCGAAACATTCCGCGGAGGTGAAGGCGATGCGGAGGAACATAGCGAGAGTTGGGTCGGCTGGGGAAGGAAGCTGCCGACGAGAGAAGCTTTGACCAGAATGCTCGGGAGGTGGAGGAGAAGCTGAAGCGGCGCGATGCGAAATTGCTCACTTGAGGGAGGGCGCTAAATGGCAACAAGGGGTGATAGCTCGAGTGAACAACGAGCTGTCCCAAGCCCGGAGGAATCGGAGCCAAGCAGTTGAGGATCAACAATCTGCAAGAGAGAGTTGAGCTGGTCGGGGCTGACAGGACAAGAGCCAGGGGTGAGGCTGAGGAGCTGGCCAAGAGGTTGGCCAGACGAGAGGAGGAGGTACGATCTCATTTCCTCCCCCCTTTTTTTTAGCTTTTCTACTAGTTTCTTGTGATGCCGACTTACTTTGGCTTTTCAGATGGCGAAGTTGGAGTTGGAGGTTCGGGCTCTTCAAGGCGAGCTTGTGTCCAGCCGCAACAAGAGCTCAGAATTCGAGACGCGGGCCGGCGAGTTCGAGGAGCAAAATATCATTCTGCGGGCCCAAGTCGCGGAGGCTGAGAAACAGGCTGCTGAGGCCAACATGCAGCTCGCCATACTCAAGGGGAGGCAGGATGCCATCGTGTTGGCGCCTTCCAACATGGGCAGCAGGAATGCAAAGAGAAGATATCCAGCGAGCATCCGGAATGGGATATCTCTTTCCTGGATGCTGAAACTCCCGATGAGGGTGAGTCCGAGGGGGAAGAAGAGGACGAATATGTCGACGTCTCAGACACTGACCCTGGTGTCGTCCCGGGTTCCAGCGAAGCCGCAATTTCTGGGGGACGGTCGCAAACTTCCGCTGAGGGGGCAAAAGCATTAGAGAAGGGCGAGTCTAGTCACGCTTCTGTAGATGTAACCGAAAGTCCTCCAGAGCCGATGTGGTTCCTGACCACTTAGGGCCACTCTTGTATTTTGCTTCTCAGAAGTCTGTCTGACGTTTCTTAATGAATGAATTTTCCCGTTTTCACTTAAGTGTTTTCCTTGCGTGACCTTGTTGTCGTTTCCGCCTTGATTGTGAGCGACCTATGGCTCACTGACGCTCTTAGGTCATCCTTATCTCGGGATTGAAGGAAACGTACTGGCTAGGGCCAATGGGCAAAACAGGTCGGCTTGGGCCGACGAAGAAGGTAGGTCGGCTGGGGCCGACAAGAAAAGTAGGTCGGCTGGGGCCGAATAGATCGGCAGGAGCCGACAAGCGAAATAGGTCGACTGGGGCCGACAGGCAAAGTAGGTCGGCTGGGGCCGACAAGCAAAGTAGGTCGGCTGGGGCCGACGAATAGAAGGTCGCAGGGCCGACAAGCGAAATAGATCGGCTGAGGCCGACGGGCAAAGTAGGTCGGCTGGGGCCGACAGGCAAAGTAGGTCGGCTTAGGTCGACCGGGACCGACAAGGAAGATAGGCCTTCGCGCTTTCTGCTATTCTTCCAACGCCTGTTGTCCCGCAGGTGATTCGGTTTTTATTTCACCAGAATTGATGATACGGCGTAGTGGGGAATATAAAGCTGTAGCAGAGCTTTCCGGAAGGTGCTCTTTTCCCATGCAGGTTACTTGTCGTGCCGTGCACGCAACCGTCTACCATTGGAGAACGTTATTTTCCCAGGACGATATTCTGAACCTGCAGTTTTCGTAATGCCAGTGGTCAATCCTTCGCATTTAAGGTCGCGATTCGGTATCAGAGGGGAAATCATCGCGCGCGTCTCGATTCAAGCGGTGGGCTTGGCGCGCAAGGGTCGTGCGCCTATACTGAGGGGCCACGTGGAGGTATGGGCCAAATGTTCGAATCTCGGGACTTTCAGCTTGGGTAGTTTTTCCCGGCTCTTTTCTGCCTATAAAAAGGGGAGAAAGGGGTCATGTTTGGTTATCCCCAAAGTGTCTTTCCCATTAGAGCTTCCATTATGCTCATTTTCTGCTGTTACGAGTGGGAGGACCGAGCTTTCCTCTCATGGGCTCCTTGCCGCCGGATAGCTGGGGACCGGGGAGCTGTTGAAGGATGGCTCACCCTTAGGGGATGAGTCCCGGAGATCACATGGAGAGCGCACATGGAGGGCGCAGAGATCACACGGGGAGCGCACATATACTCTTCCCGTGTGACCTTTGTGGCCTGTTACGGGGGGCTTACGGTAGGAAGTGTATCGACACCCCCGTAGCACGCACAGATTCTCCTCTTTCGCTGGCCTGGATTCCCATCCCTTCTCTGAGGGGAATCCTTGCCACGGGATGGAGAAAATGGGAGCAACCGGGGTCTGATGGTCCCCGAGCCTCTCGGTCGGGCGGCGACCTTGATCCGCACCCCCTCCTTGGGGAGCGGGCTGGTTGTCCGAATCCTCAAAATCAGCATCCACGGGCCGTGCCACCTTCTGAATCTCTTCATTCAGCGGGAGCCGTGGAGGGTCAGCTTTATCGACCATCCAGGCGGGCTGACCGTTTCGTGGTTTGCTGATTTGTCGATCCGGATGTCGGGGCATCACAGTTGCCTAGGTCTGCTTTGGAGCAGTTGCCCGAGTTTTGTATTTGCCTTTATTTTATGCATTTCAATGCTCTTGTAACGCTGTGAGGCATTTGTAACTGATCTTGATCGGCAATAAAGAGAGTTATATTCTGTTTTTCAATCTCTATCTTTTCTGTGCCGAGTTTGCTGTTATTGTTGTTGGTGGGGTACAAAGGCGTCCCGCTCGTCCTTAGACGAGAATCCCACGCCGTCCGAACCAATCGAGGTTCGCGTGGCGTTCAGAGACCATTCGGCGAAACATGCTCCTTACTTTGGTCAGAAGCCTGATATTTTTGTGCTTCGCTTTTACCGGAGCTCGGTTTATCGTGGGTCGGCTTTGGCCGAAGTTCAGGGAATCCGTACTTTTTCCCTTCATGGTTCAGGGAACCTGTCACTCGGGTCAGCCGAGTTTTGGAGATATTTTGACTTGGCCCTGCCAGGGTTAGGAGATTCAGTCGCTCGGCCCAGCCGAGGTTCGGAGATAATTGACTTGGCCCTAGGTTCGGAGATTCATTCACTCGGCCCCGTCGAGGTTCGGAGATAATTGACTTGGCCCCACCAAGGTTCGGAGATTTATTCACTCGGCCCCGCCGAGGTTCGGAGATAATTGACTTGGCCCTGCCAAGGTTCGGAGATTTATTCACTCGGCCCAGCCGAGGTTCGGAGATAATTGACTTGGCCGTACCAAGTTCGGAGATTCAGTCGCTCGGCCCAGCCGAGGTTCGGAGATAATTGACTTGGCCCCGCCAAGGTTCGGAGATTCATTCACTCGGCCCCGCCGAGGTTCGGAGATAATTGACTTGGCCCCGCCAAGGTTCGAAGATTTATTCACTCGGCCCAGCCGAGGTTCGGAGATAATTGACTTGGCCCTGCCAAGGTTCGGAGATTCAGTTGCTCGGCCCAGCCGAGGTTCGGAGATAATTGACTTGGCCCTGCCAAGGTTCGGAGATTCAGTCACTCGCCCAGCCAGGTTCGGAGATAATTGACTTGGCCCCGCCAAGGTTCGGAGATTTATTCACTCGGCCCAGCCGAGGTTCGGAGATAATTGACTTGGCCCTGCCAAGGTTCGGAGATTCAGTCGCTCGGCCCAGCCGAGGTTCGGAGATAATTGACTTGGTCCTGCCAAGGTTCGGAGATTCAGTCACTCGGCCCAGCCGAGGTTCGGAGATAATTGACTTGGCCCTGCCAAGGTTCGGAGATTCGTTTACTCGGCCCCGTAGAGGTTCGGAGATAATTGACTTGGCCCTGCCAAGGTTCAGAGATTCGAGCTCAAGGGAGCAACTCAGTTATGAATGGGCCACAGCGTCAAGCCCACGCGGCGCTTGGTAAGGGGCGCCAGGGCGGAACGAGCGGTATATCGTTACGCTTTTTTTATTGGTGTCGCTACTCTTCCCGAGGGGATAGGTTATTGGCCGAATGCCGGACTTCCGCGTTTCCCGAAGAAGAGACCAGCATTAAGAGGCTCGGGGAAGCGCCGAATGCATTTATTGCGAGGGCCGACAGATCGGAAAATGTTCTACTTGGGGAATTCCCGAACAAACTGCTCGCGCTTACCGATCTCGCTCGGGATGGGGCGCGACGCTTCGGATTTCGCAGGCACTGAAATGGTGACATGTGGCGAGTTCTTATGGGTCGGTGGTTACGGCGTGACCGATAGAGATACCTGCCTGGCGAGTATAAATATGACCGAGGGGCATCGGTTTCGGCCATCCCTCGGTTTAAGTTCCAAAAAAATGGCCTATCCAGGACGATCATCAGGCGAGTTGTGTTCCTCGCTCGACAGCCTGCTGCGTTCGGAGGGGAGGCGTACCTCCATTACTGTCGATGGTTTGGGATTGGCGTCGACTCTCGCGAGCAATCAACAGCTCGTAAGGGTCATCGAAGAGTACATGGATGTGTGCTCAAGGGAGGCTGAGGCCCAGCGCCGGGTGGTGGACCGGCAAAAAGAGGAGATCACGTTCCTTCGTCGGCAAGTGGCCGACCTGACGGAGCGCCTGGAGGAACTGCTAGCCCTCGGGAGTGACTTCGGATTCTGATTTAGGGCCGCTCTTCCTGTTTCTGTTTGTTTTTTTTTACTGTCTTTTTGTAGTTCTCTTTTTCTAAATGAAAAATGGATCTTGCTTTGGAAGTCCTCTTCTTCAAGAATTTATGGCCTTGATCCGTGTGATGAATTTAGGGTGTTGGTGTGGCCTCATCGTTTTTGTGCGTTGATATAGACGCTTTGAACGATGGGTTATAGGAGCGTTACCCAAAGGTTTTCAGTAGCAGAGGGGGATCTCCTAACTCTGCTTGGGGCCTCTGGCTGATTATGCGGGGCTTAATGGCCTTTAAAAAGGGGTTTGCCAATGGTGGCTTCTTTTTGTGTGTCGACGGTTTTTGCTTAACGCGCTCGTTTTCAAACCGGACGAAGTCCTTCGGGGACTATTTGGAGGCTGCCCGGCTTTAGTCGGGGCCTGTGTACTTCGGTTTTTATCTGGGATTTTAGCCCGAATGATTCTTACCTGGCCCTGCCACGGCTCGGAACATTCGTTGCTCGGCCCGGCCGAGGTTCGGAGAATATTTTACTTGGCCCTGCCAAGGTTCGGAGATTTTGTTGCTCGGCCCAGCCGAGGTTCGGAGAGTATTTTACTTGGCCCTGCCAAGGTTCGGAGATTTGTTGCTCGGCCCGGCCGAGGTTCGGAGAATATTTTACTTGGCCCTGCCAAGGTTCGGAGATTTGTTGCTCGGCCCGGTCGAGGTTCGGAGAATATTTTACTTGGCCCTGCCAAGGTTCGGAGATTTTGTTGCTCGGCCCGACCGAGGATCGGAGAATATTTTACTTGGCCCTACCAAGGTTCGGAGATTTTGTTGCTCGGCCCGGCCGAGGTTCGGAGAATATTTTACTTGGCCCTGCCAAGGTTCGGAGATTTGTTGCTCGGCCCGGCCGAGGTTCGGAGAATATTTTACTTGGCCCTGCCAAGGTTCGGAGATTTTGTTCTCGGCCCGGCCGAGGTTCGGAGAATATTTTACTTGGCCCTGCCAAGGTTCGGAGATTTGTTGCTCGGCCCGGCGAGGTTCGGAGAATATTTTACTTGGCCCTGCCAAGGTTTGAAGATTTTGTTGCTTGGCCCGGCCGAGGTTCGGAGAATATTTTACTTGGCCCTGCCAAGGTTCGAGATTTTGTTGCTCGGCCCGACCGAGGTTCGGAGAATATTTTACTTGGCCCTGCCAAGGTTCGGAGATTTTTGCTCGGCTCGGCCGAGGTTCGGAGAATATTTTACTTGGCCCTGCCAAGGTTCGGAGATTTGTTGCTCGGCCTAGCCGAGGTTCGGAGAATATTTTACTTGGCCCTGCCAAGGTTCGGAGATTTTGTTGCTCGGCCCGGCCGAGGTTCGAGAATATTTTACTTGGCCCTGCCAAGGTTCGAAGATTTTGTTGCTCGGCCCGGCCGAGGTTCGGAGAATATTTTACTTGGCCCTGCCAAGGTTCGGACATTTGTTGCTCGGCCTAGCCGAGGTTCGAAGAATATTTTACTTGGCCCTGCCAAGGTTCGGAGATTTTGTTGCTCCCGGCCGAGGTTCGGAGAATATTTTACTTGGCCCTACCAAGGTTCGGAGATTTTGTTGCTCGGCCCGGCCGAGGTTCGAAGAATATTTTACTTGGCCCTGCCAAGGTTCGGAGATTTCCTGTTCAAACAGACAGCTCGGTTGTGCCGAGGATTGGTAAGCAGTATCTGTTTCTTCTTGCAATTTATGCAATGCAGTGCATAATGATTCACGCGACAGGTTTTGAGGAAACAGATAAGCAGGAACGTGTAGTGAGGCATGTGAAGATGAATTCAGAGAGGACATACCCTATTGATAATATTTACGAAGGTTGTCCGCGTTCCAAGTCCGGGGAATGGACTTTCCCATCCAGATCCTGCAGCTTGTAGGTTCCTGGTCCAATAATCTCCGCTACCTTGGTACGGGCCCTCCCAGTTTGGCGCCAGCTTTCCTTGCTCCAGCGGTTTGGAAACAGAAGCCTTTCGGAGGACAAGGTCGCCAGGCAGGAAGGCTTTTCCTTTGACCCTGGAGGCATGGTAGCGGGCCACCCTCTGTTGATAAGCAGCCGTTCTGATCCGGGCCTTCTCTCTGACCTCTTCCACTAGGTCGAGGTTGGTGCGGAGCTGCTCGTTGCTGGCTTCCTCTAAGTAACTCTCCACCCGCAATGATGGGAGGCCGACTTCCACAGGGATAACGGCCTCCGTACCAAAAGCCATTCGGAATGGGGTTTCGCCCGTCGGGATTCTCGGGGTGGTGCGGTAGGCCCATAAGACATGATGTAGCTCATCCGCCCACCTGCCTTGGGCTCTGGAGAGGCGAGCTTTGATTCCTTGGAGGAGGGTCCTGTTGGTCACTTCGGCCGCTCCGTTGGCTTGTGGGTGCCCGACCGAAGTAAGGTGGTGACGAATTCCGTGCTCCTCGCAGAACTGGCGGAACTTGGAGTTGTCGAACTGCTTGCCGTTATCGGTGATTATGGTGTGGGGGAGGCCGAACCGGCAGATGATGGACCTCCAAACAAAGTCTCTGGCCCGTGCTTCGGTGATTTGTGCAACCGCTTCCGCTTCACCCATTTGGTGAAGTAGTCGATGGCGACAAATAAGAATTTCCGCTGTCCCGTTGCAAGCGGGAATGGGCCGAGGATGTCCATCCCCCACTTGGCAAAGGGCCAAGCGGAGGATATAGAAACTAGCTCGGCGGAAGGGAGCCTTTGGATGCTTGAATGTCTCTGGCAGGGGTCGCAGGCTCGGACTAGATCGTCCGCGTCTTTCTGCATGGTCGGCCAGTAATAGCCTTGTCGTAGCACCTTGTGGCATAGGGACCGGCTTCCCAGATGGTTGCCGCAAATCCCTTCATGTACCTCCGCAGAGCGTAGTCCGCTTCGGATGGGCGAAGGCATCTAAGCAGCGGCATGGAAAAGACCGCTTGTAAAGTTGGTTGTCAATCAACACGTAGTGGGGCCTGCAGCTTCAGCTTCCTAGCCTCTTCGGTCGGACGGAAGCGACCCTTCTTTGAGATATTTGAGGATAGGGTCGAACCAGGATGGTTCGGCCTCGACTTGCATCACCCGGTCGGCTTCCGTGATGCTCGGCTTTTCCAGAGTCTCCAGGTGGAATTTTTGTTCGGCATCCATCGTCTCCGCGGTTGCCAATCGGGAGAGTAGGTCGGCACGGGCGTTCTCAGATCTGGGAATCTGAATAATTTCAAACTCGGAAAAATGGGGAAGCAGTTACGCACCTCTTGGAGATATCGAATCATGTTGGCTCCCGGGCTTCAAACTCTCCCCGCACATGGCCGGCCACCAGCTGAGAGTCGGTGAAGGCGCTTAAGCTTTTCCACCTTCAGGTTGCGGGCGATCCGGAGACCGGCTAACAGGGCTTCGTACTCGGCTTCGTTGTTGGAAGCCGGGAAGGAGAATCGGACGCCATATTCGAAGATCATCCCCTCAGGACTGGTGAGAACTAGACCCGCACCGGAGTGATGGGCATTGGACGACCCGTCGACGTGGAGGAGCCACCGGGCTTCAGGCTTTGGTCTTCGGAGTCTGGGGTAGAGCCGTCCTCCGGGATGGTACACTCGAGGAGGAAATCGGCCAGCACTTGGGCTTTGATGGCCGGGCGAGGCTGAAAATGTATGTCATGCTCGCTTAGCTCGACGGCCCATTTGGTCATTCTCCCCGATGTCTTCTGGACGGTGGACCACCGCCTTGATGGGTTGGTCGTCAGGACCGTCACTGAATGTGCTTGGAAATACGGTCGTAGCTTCCGAACTGAGGTGATCAAGGCCAGCACCATCTTTTCAATCCTGCTGTACCTCGTCTCCGCATCGCGGAGCAGCCTGCTCACATAGTAGATCGGCTTTTGGACCTTGCCTTCTTCTTGACAGCACCGAGCAACTGCACCTTCCGAAACGCCAGGTACAAGAATAGGGTCTCTCCTGGGGTCGGACTGCTGAGAAGCGGGGGCGAGCCGAGGTACTTCTTGAGATCTTGAAATGATTTCTGGCATTCGGGAGTCCACTGAAAGTTTTTGGCCGATCGGAGGGTTTTGAAGAAGGGGAGGCATCTCTCGGCCGACCGAGCCACGAAGCGGTTAAGGGCCGCTATCCTCCCGGTTAAGCGCTGGACCTCTTTAAGATGCTGGGGGCGCCATTTGTTGGAGAGCTTGAATCTTCTGGGGGTTAGCTTCGATACCTCGCTGGGAGACCATGAAGCCGAGGAATTTCCCGAGTTGACGCCGAAGGCGCACTTGGTTGGGTTGAGTTCATCCCATACTTGCGCAGCGTGGCAAAGCTCTCCGCGAGGTCCTCAACATGCCGAAGCGCTTCCTTGCTTTTGACCAGCATGTCATCCACGTACACCTCCATGTTCCGGCCGATTTGCTCCTTGAACACCTTGTTGACCAGCCGCTGGTAGGTCGCTCCTGCATTTTTAAGACCAAAAGGCATAACTCGGTAACAGTAGGTACCTCGGTCGGTTATGAAGGCGGTCTTTTCTTCATCTTCGGGGGCCATCCGGATCTGATTGTAGCCCGAATAGGCATCCATGAATGACAGCATTTGGTGGCCTGAGGTGGCGTCCACGAGCTGGTCGATCCGAGGGAGGGGGAAGCTGTCCTTCGGGCAGGCCTTGTTGAGGTCGGTGAAGTCGATGCAGATCCTCCATTTGCCGTTCGACTTTTTCACCATGACGACATTTGACAGCCAGCTCGGGTAATTTACCTCTCGGACAAAATTGGCTTTGATGAGTTTGTCGACCTCTTCTTCAATGGCTTTTGCCGCTCTGGGGCGAAGCTTCTCTTCTTCTGCTTAACAGGCCTGTGCATCTCGTCCACATTGAGACGATGGACGAGGACCTCGGGGCTGAATCCCTGGCATGTCGGAGGCGGTCCAGGCGAAGATGTCCGCATTGCTTTGGAGGAATCTGATCAATCTGCGACGAGGCTCTCCTTTGAGCAGCGACCCGATCCTTATGGTTCGGTCGGGCCGAGCTTCGTCCAGCGGTACTTCCTCCAGCTCCTCCGCCGGTTCTCCCCGTTGTTCGGCGAAGTCCTCCGAGCGTCTAGCCCGTCAACCTCGGCATTCTGGACTGAAGGCTCGTGACAAAGCATTGCCGAGCCATGGCCTGACTTCCCCGAACAACTCCAACTCCTCGCTCGGTGGGGAACTTCATGGACAGATGCGGGATGGAGACAACCGCCTTAGGGACATCAGCCGGGCCTGCCGAATATGGCATTGTATGGGGACCTGAGGTCGGTCACTAGGAAGTCGTCTGAACAATGGTCACAAGGGGCCAGGTTCCCGCGCGGACCGTCAGGGTGACGATTCCTTCTGGGATGATGACGTCGCCGGTGAATCCCATCAGGGTGGAATCCACGGCTCGAAGGTTTTCCATGAGCAATTTCATCCTGGCAAACACACCGAGGTACAAAACGTTTACCGAGCTTCCACTATCAACGAGGATTCGGCTTACATCATAATTGTTCAAATTAAGGGATACAACAAGTGCGTCATCATGGGGGAGCTGTATCCCAAGAAGATCATCATCAGAAAAGGAGAGTTCGCCGTGCGTGCCTTCTTTGGCACCGATCCATCTTGTCGCCTGGAGCTCGATCCGCCGGCCTCTTCAATCATGTTGATACGGCCAACCACGGCGGATTTGGTGGAGGAGGGGTTGTGGGAGCTCGGGCTGGCGGTCACCTCCTTGTTGTTGTGGCTCGGGTGCCCTTCTGAACTGATCCAGTCCGTCCCCGCCGAATCAGCCTCTCGATCTCATTCTTCAGCTGCCAGCATTCTTCAGTGTCATGACCGTGCTCCCTATGGTAGCGGCAGTACTTGGCGGATCTCTTCGGGTCGGGTTCCCTCGGAGAGGCACTGGCCGGGGAAGCTGGCGCTCTATCTCCATGAGGATTTGCGCCGGGGCACAGTCAGCGGAGTATAGCGATCGAATCGCCTAGGAGGACTCCGGGAGCGATTCCTTGGCGGCGGCGGAGGGACTCTTTGGCGGCGGGGCGGACTTGGCCGACGGGCAGGGCGGTGTCTGTCGGGACTTTGGGCTCCTTCTTCTTTGCTTGCTCAGCGCGGGCCACTCTCCGCGACTCCTCGACCCTAGCGTACTTGTCCGCAAGGGCCATCATATCAGACAGACATGGGGGGTAGCTGACCTCCATAGCCAGGTAGAAGTCGCTCTCCTTCGAAACTCCCCCCGCCAGGGCGGACATAGCCACCTCATGATTAAGGTGGTCCACCTCCAACATGGCCTTGTTGAAACGGCCAAGATAATTTCTCAAGGACTCCCCCTCTCTTGCTTGACTTCGGAGAGGGAGTCGGATCTCCGTCGGTGGCGGCGGCTGCTGACGAACTGGCCAATAAAAAGGTGGCTCAGCTCGTCGAATGAATCAATGGAACCCGGTTTCAAGGCGTTGAACCAGGTTCGGGCGGATCCTCTGAGGGTGGATGGGAAGGCCGGCAGAGGATCGCATCAGATGCTCCGTGGAACATCATTATTGACCGGAAGCTACTGAGATGGTCGTCCGGATCAGTGGAGCCGTGATAGGGCTCGACGGTGGCAGCTTGACATGGGAGGGAATCACTTCCTCCATGATCCCTTAGAGAAAGGGATGCCCTGCTCTGCCTTGGGCTGGGGCAGATGGGTCTGCTTGGCGGCGTCCAGCTCCTGACGCATCTCCTGGATCTCCTCCTCACCGGGTCAGAGGAGGAGCTGGGCGTGAGAACGCAAGGATGGTGTGGAATCATGGTGAGATGTCGCCGGGGAGAGGGAGCGGGCTCGCCGAGATCTGGGAGGATCTCTATCATAACCGGTTCGAGGGACTGGTTTGTCCCCCCTGGGGCGATGTGGGGGATCCGCTGATTCGTGCGGATCAGAGGAGGAGGTTGCCGGTGAAGAAGGAAGTCGCCGCCTCTTCTGAAGGTGCGAAGCAGGAGGAGGCGCAAGGCGCTCCTGAACCAGGTGGGTAAGAGCCTGGACTTGTTGGACCAGCGTAGCGAACTGGTCCTGGGTCACCGGATGGCGGGCGGTGACGGAGTTTCGACTGGTGGTGGCTACGGCGCTGTGGCGCCGTCGGATCAGGCCTCTGGGAAGCGACCTGATCTTGGGCTTCAGATGCTGCTCTCCTCCGGTTGGCCATTGAAGAGGTTCTTCTCCGGATTTAGATCCTTGTCTCCTTTCTTCAAGTTTTAATGGGACTTGAGGCCCTTCCTCTAGCGCCAATCTGTTGCCGCCGGGATCCGTCCTCCGACTCGGGCGCGGTCGATCTCCAGGAAGAGGGGGGCGGACCTGCACAAGAAGTCCACACGCGGGGGGACGCTGGGGGTGGCCCTCCGCGGAAGACCCTCCGACGCTCAAGTCAGTGGAGAAGAAATCGGCGATCAACCAGACAATGGGGAGGTGGATCTCTCCGGGAGCCTCTCCAGGGGCGGCCAATCGGAGCTCCAGAGGGCAGGAGCACCGACGAACTGCCAAAGAGAGAGAGAGAGTGGGGGGTGCCCGTGCAAGAAGATGTGTGTATAGAGAGAGGCGTGCGTAAGGAGATGCGTACCTGAGGGAATCTGGGGGTGTCCAATTTATAGACTGTCACCTGGACCTTGAGCGTCTTCTGGAAGGTTCAGAGGTTGTTGGAACACGGAGGTGGATAGAATCAGGCCGTTGTGGGGCCATGGAATCCGTATCCTGTTTGTTAGGGGATCGACGGCTGGGAGAGCACCTTGATGTTTCGGATCTGGTCGAGTAGACCTGGGGCGGTTACGATAGGTTTTAGGCCACGCCTTGACATGATCCTTTGCCTAGGGTGCTGTTTGGGTAAGCCTGGGCTCTCCCGCGCCAGGTTCCGCGGAGGTATGTATTAGGTCGCTCGATGAAGCCGAGCTACGGAGGCTCGGAAGGGCCGAGCTATGGAAGCCCGGAAGGGCGAGCTATGAAAGCCCGGAATGGCCGAGCTATGGAAGCCCGGAAGGGCCGAGCTACAGAAGCCCGGAAGGACCGAGCTACGGAAGCCCGGGGGAGATGGAGGGAGGAGGTTAGCCTTAGCCGTCTCACACGGATATTAATGTAATGACGATTTTACCCCCCAATAGTTAGAAATTTAAATTTTTTTTGAATGGTTAAGTATTACTTTTAATTTGATGGGTGAATAATAATTTGAAACTATAATTTATCTTTTTTGACCTAAGAATATGGATAAGTTGGCAATGAAAAAGTTTGATGAACCTTCCTATAAAATTTTTTTCACCACAATATAAATTTTAAGATGCAACCGATGATCGAATTACTAATAAAAGGCTTGAGTGAAAATTTATTAAAGCAATTTTGTTATGAAATTTCAAATGTCAAGCTCTGGGTAAAATAGGATGCCATGAAAGATTCAAACTTAAAAAGAGTCAAAAAAAAATCGCAAAATCACAAGTTGAATAATTGACCAAAATTAATGGTTAAAACATAATTCTATCAAAAACTCACATATTCCATGTAGTTTCATGCTAAAAGAATTACACTTAATAAATTCCTCCTAAACAACCTAGACGAGATTACATAAAACCTTGCATTCCTTGTATATTACTTAGCCAAGTGTCCAGATAAATTCTCATCTAGAATTTGAATAAGACCATATATACACCACCTAATCAGGACTCCACTAATTCAAATGGGGCTAAAATGCCTGACCTTTGAGTCAAGGGTCAAAACAGCTCATGAAATATTATATATATATATATATGTATTATGAAAGGGGGTCAAATACCTTCTAGCTAATTGTTGTAAAAATGTAAAAATTCGAAGGCATTCATACCATGATAGTGTAACAAGTCACATTAAATAATCTAAACTAAAAAATTGTAACATAATAACGTAATTTATGTGAGACTTTAACAAGGAATGTCAGATGCATTTCATTTGCAATTCAGCAACTTAATAATTTTATGAGAGTTGAGTTATTAAACAAAATGATTTTAAAAGTAAACCTGCGGCTATCATGTTCTGAAATTTTATCTGTAAGCAAATCTAATATTCTGACAAGCACAAAATTACTTGAGCAACAATAACTCTTTTCTGGCAATACAGATCATCAAATTTAACTTATAGGAATCTGATGACGCCAAGTCACCTTCTTCAAACATCGAAAAAGACAGACGTCCTTCTCTCCGGACTCCTACAAGAAAAGTTCATGAAGACCTGTTATTCCGGTGGGGACCCTCCGACGCTCAAGTTAGTTACTTGGGATCAGACAAGAACCGCTCAACCAAAAGGAGCTCAGACAATTAGGATTTGCTAGAAGGAAGAAAGCTAGAAAACCAGAATTCAGATCCCTACTTACAGTGCGGGCGTGTGTTTTTATACCTGTCCGAATATCCCATCTTACTGTTCTGGAAGATTGCCGTCGTACCATCATGCACGCCGGAGGCATCCCGCTACCTGTCAATATGATGTTACACGTGTCTAGCAGCCGTGGTTGTATTTGGTGTGCGCCGTTGCTTGACATGACCGCGCACAGTTGCAAGTGGTAGCGAGTCGTACTCCATAACGGGGCACAGTCATGCACAGGAACATGCAGAGCACCATACGCCGTTATGAGGCATGGCCGCAAGCAGCCACGGGCGCACGGAGAGTCACGTGGAGCGCGAGAGTCACGTGGGCGCACCAGGTGGCCCGGAGCTGTCATTTGGTTCGAAGGCTGGTCCGCGTGCTAATCGCTGATGAAGCCCGTGCATCTCGAGACCGAGGGGGTCTCGGGGTCGAGAGATGATCTCATCCCGAGACCGGAGGGGGTCCCAGGGGTGAGATAATGCTGGTGCACCCCGAGACCGGAGGGGGGTCTCGGGGTCGAGATATGGTGATCCCACCCCGAGACCGGAGGGGGTCTCGGGAGTGAGATAATGCTGGTGCACCCCGAGACCGGAGGGGGGTCTCGGGGTCGAGATATGGTGATTCCACCCCGAGACCAGAGGGGGTCTCGGGATGAGATAATGCTGGTGCACCCCGAGACCGGAGGGGGGTCTCAGGGTCGAGATATGGTGATCCCATCCCGAGACCGGAGGGGTCTCGAGGGTGAGATAATGCTGGTGCACCCCGAGACGGAGGGGGTCTCGGGTCGAGAATCTCGGGGTCGAGATAATGCCACCCCGAGACCGGAGGGGGGTCTCGGGGTCGAGATATGGTGATCCCACCCCGAGACCGGAGGGGGTCTCGGGGTGAGATAATGCTGGTGCACCCCGAGACCGGAGGGGGGTCTCGGGGTCGAGATAATGCTGGTGCACCCCGAGATCGGAGGGGGTCTCGGGGTCGAGATATGGTGATCCCACCCCGAGACCGGAGGGGTCTCGGGGGTGAGATAATGCTGATGCACCCCGAGACCGGAGGGGGTCTCGGGGTCGAGATATGGTGATCCCACCCGAGACGGAGGGGGTTAGGGGTGAGATAATGCTGGTGCACCTCGAGACCGGAGGGGGGTCTCGGGGTCGAGATAATGCTGGTGTACCCCAAGACCGGAGGGGGGTCTCGGGGTCGAGATATGGTGATCCCACCCCGAGACCGAGGGGGTCTCGGGGGTGAGATAATGCTGGTGCACCCCGAGACCGGAGGTGGGTCCGGGGTCGAGATATGGTGATCCCACCCCGAGACCGGAGGGGGGTCTCGGGGTCGAGATACGGTGATCTTCGTTAGCTGTTGTTACCTTTATTCTAACAACGATGGATCAGTCATATCAGATGCCCCTCACCCCTGAAGCGAAGCGGGTCCCACTGATGAGGCGAAAGGGGTGTTCTCCTCCACGTGGCTGATCCCTGTCCACATCTCTTATGCGGCCAGCCTGGGAATGTGAGAAGGCGGCCTCCGTACACTGTGCCCGCCACGATCGACCTCGAGAGAAAACTAGCCCTTCGAAGTATGCGCAAAAAGCTGCATCATCATTACCTCTCATAGCGGCGACGTCAGCGGAGTCCCATCATTGGCCGGAGGCGTACCGCACCATGCGCTGGGTGTCCCTCGAGGTGAACCAGCCTATGGTGGGGGGCCATGTGGCTGATGAGACGAGGCGGGACGATTTGAAAACCCAATAAACCCAAACGAGGGGTTGAATCTGGCCATATCGCTTCCGCTATCGTCGTCTTCCTCTGTGCATGTGCTCTGATCTCCCCTGTGACCCGAGAGCTTGTGCTTGGCTTTCCTTCCTTTAGGTCAGTTCTTTGTCCATTCCAGACTTCTCCATCTTCTTTTGCTCATGAGGCTCTCCATCCTGGACTTCGGGGGACGATTCAGAGAATCGTCCTCCCTCTGAGAGGCACTGTACCTCTCCCGCACCTTCTCCTTCTCCTCCGCTTGAGTGGTCCACTGATTCAGAGGACCGCGTCCCCCTGGCCCTGGCGATGGGTCGCCGATGGAGCCCCATCGAGGAGCGCCGGTCGAAGGGGTCCCCAGAGGGGACTGCCTCCACGGTAACAGGTCTAGATTTGGCAAAAATCCGGGCCCGTTACCAGATTCCGTGGATGTTAGCTTTTTCTGCCAACTCCCGATGATAGGGTCATCTCCTCCCGACCCAGTCGGGTGGCCCTTTATGAGATTTGCCTGAAGGCATGTCTCCGTCCACCCTTTCCGCCCTTTTTCATCAACCTTCTTGACTACTACTCCTTGACTCCATCCCAACTGGTCCCGAACTCCTACCGTGTCGTTAACGCCTTTGTCATTCTCTGCCATTGTCTGGGTATCACCCCTCGAATCTCTCTTTTCCGATCCTTCTATATCCTCCGGTCCCAGAAGGGTTGGTGGCTGTTCCAGCCCCGACCAATCTGGTCCTCAAACTTTTCCTTCCTTCTTCAATCAAGGGATGGAAATCCCGATTCTTTTTCGCTAACCTTGACCAAGTTAGGCCCCGGTGGGAAGATCCCGACCTCCGAGGGAATGCGAACTCCACATCCATCTGGGGATCGGGAGGCATCGGGTCAATTGCTGGCTGCCGAGATCCCTCGGTACACCTTGCTCTTGACGGAAGATAATCTCGAGTCGACGGGTCTTATCTCCCATCGGGGTAAGCCATTTCCACTCTTAGCTAAAAATTTTGCCTACTTCTCCTCTTTTTTTTTGACTTTGACTGATGTCGCACAGCTATGAAGATACCGATAGAGAAACTCCTGAGGGCCGCCTCTAAAAGAGGGCCCGGGAGGGGCCACCTGGAGGCCAGCGAGCCCAGCCCCAAAACGCCCGATGGCTCGGGCTTCCCAACCACCGGTACCACAAGATCCCCCGGCTACTCTAGAAGTTGATCTCATAGCCGACACCCCGCCAAAGATGGCGGCGCCGCGAGAGTCCCAATCGAGGAGCCAGTCGCAGAGGAGCCGGTAGCAGCATAGCCCATAGTGGCCGAAGAGCTTTCCGCCCCTGGCGAACCGACCCCGCCAGAGGCTGTCATGGATTGGGGCGAGGGGCCATCAAGGGCCGCGAGCCCACCCCCCGAGAGGTCACCTAGGAACAGCCCGCACGAGCCGAAGACTGCCGAGACGGCCAAACAGAGTGGGGCCAAGCCAGGGCCGCCCCGGGACTCCTTGAACGATGGTCGCTGGGCTAAGTGGGTCCTTGCCCCAGTTTTTATGCCCGAGATCCTGGAGGACCTCAGCCACCAGAAGGCGAGTTCATTCTTCCAGAATTTCTATGCGGCTGTCGTCAGGGTAAGCTGCCAGGGATGCAATCCATGGTGGGAAGGCCCTTCTGCGGGAGGCGCAGAAGGAGGCTGAGGATGCTCAGCGCCACGCGGAGGCGGCCGAAGAGGCGCTGGAGTTGGCCAAAAGCGCCTGGGCAAGTGAAACCAAGGCCGCTGAAAACCGAGCGGAGGCCGACGCCAACGCGTGCGCGCGGCACTCCACCAAATGATGGAGGCCGAGAATGCTATGATGGCCAGAGATCTAAACATCTCTGAGCTGACCTTAGCCCTTCAGGAGGCCGAGGGTCGGGCGGTCGCGGTGGAGGAAAAAGTGAAGGCCGCAGATGAAAAAATGAAGGCCGCAGAGGAAGAGGCGCGGGCGGGAAGGAGGAAGCAAGCCAATCCGGGGAGGAGGCGAGCGCGCCCGGGAGGCCGAGAGGGCTGCATGGCAGCCCTCGCCGTGGAGGAGAAGGCTCGGGCCGTAGAGGTGGAAGCTGCCATCGTGGCCAGGACCGCTGGGATTATAGAAGAGTATAAAGCGTCCGAGAGCTTTACAGATGATTTGGTAAAAGCCTCGGTGGCAGTGTTCCTTGAAGGATTCCAGCATGGGAAGGAGAAAGTTGCCAGGGATTTGAACATTCCCCAAGCCCTGGAAATTGAGCTAGACCGCTTCTCAGATTCGGCCCCCTCCGACGATGAGCTCGCGCCAGCAGAACCGTGAGCTTGTATTTTTGTTTTTGCAAGTCCGACGATGTCGGCATTTTGTAATCCCTTCAAATTAATGAGATAATCTTCTTCAAAATACATTGTCTATTTGTGACTCTTACCCTGAATTCGTTGGTTGACAATACGCGGCCCTATGGTCCCATTAGTCCCGCTAGTGCCAGGGGATAACTCTCAACTCATACGAGCTATTCTGCCTTAGCCATCTAGGATCGAAACTTGGGGCCAGGAAGGATAAGTGCCTTGGGGTTGAAGCCGGTTGTTGGAGGTTGAGGTAGACGGGTTCCTCAGACCGACGGTGCACCGCTCTGCCAGGAATATGTCAGGCCTTGCGCCAAGTAGGCATGCGGCTTTTGGTGCCAACGGGGGTCAGACTTTATCTGGCCAGCGGGACTTTATGTGCCGTCAGGTGTCGGGCTTTATGTGCCGTCGGGTGTCGGGCTTTATATGTCGTCGGGTGTCAGGCTTTATGCCTGGCTGGCCTAGGGCTTTGAGTGCCGACGGGTGTCGAGCTTTATGCCTGGCTGGCCCAGGGCTTTAGATGCCAATGGGTGTCGGGCTTTATGCCTGGCTGGCCCAAGGCTTTAGGTGCCGACGGGTATCGGGCTTCATGCCTGGCTGGTGTAGTGCTTTGAGTGCCGATGGGTGTCGGGCTTCATGCCTAGCTGGTGCAGGGCTTTGAGTACCGACGGGTGTCGGGCTTCATGCCTGGCTGTGCAGGGCTTTAGGTGCCAACGGGTGTCAGGCTTCATGCCTGGCTAGTGCAGGGCTTTGAGTGCCGACGGGTGTCGGGCTTTATACCTGGCTGGCCAGGGCTTTAGGTGCCGACGGGTGTCGGGCTTTATGCCTGGCTGGCCCAGGGCTTTAGGTGCCGACGGGTGTCGGGCTTCATGCCTGGCTGTGCAGGGCTTTGAGTGCTGACGGTGTCGGGCTTTATGCCTGGCTGGCCCAGGCTTTAGGTGCCGACGGGTGTCGGGCTTTATGCCTGGCTGGCCCAGGGCTTTAGGTGCCGACGGTGTCGGGCTTCATGCCTGGCTGTGCAGGGCTTTGAGTACCGACGGGTGTCGGGCTTTATGCCTGGCTGGCCCAGGGCTTTAGGTGCCGACGGGTGTCGGCTTTATGCCTGGCTGGCCCAGGGCTTTAGGTGCCGATGGGTGGGCTTTATGCCTGGCTGGCCCAGGGCTTTAGGTGCCGACGGGTGTCGGGCTTCATGCCTGGCTGGTGCAGGGCTTTGAGTGCCAACGGGTGTCGAGCTTTATGCCTGGCTGGCCCAGGGCTTTAGGTGCCGACGGTGTCGGGCTTCATGCCTGGCTGGTGCAGGGCTTTAGGTACCGATGGGTGTCGGGCTTCATGCCTGGCTGGTGCAGGGCTTTGAGTGCCGACGGGTGTTGGGCTTTATGCCTAGCTGGCCCAGGGCTTTAGGTGCCGACGGGTGTCAGGCTTTATGCCTGGCTGGCCCAGGGCTTTAGGTACCGACGGGTGTCGGGCTTTATGCCTGGCTGGTGCAGGGCTTTGAGTGCCGACAGGTGTCGGGCTTTATGCCTGGCTGGCCCAGGGCTTTAGGTGCCGACGGGTGTCGGGCTTTATGCCTAGCTGGCCCAGGGCTTTAGTGCCGACGGGTGTCGGGCTTCATACCTGGCTGGTGCAGGGCTTTGAGTAAAAAGAACTCAGGAGCTAAAATTGAAATTTGTTAATATAAAATGAGGGGTGAAAACCCAAATGGATACAGGCATGATATTTGATGTGAGAGGAGGAATACATTACTGATAGTACCGGCAAGGTTATCTGCATTCCATGTCCTAGGGAGTGGCTTCCCATCGAGCTCTTCAATCTTGTAAGCTCCGTGATGAAGTGTCTCGGCAATCCGATAGGGTCCTTCCCAATTTGGAGCTAGCTTGCCTCCTCTGCTGGCTTTGAGACCTCAGCCCGTCGAAGGATCAGGTCTCCTGGTAGAAAGTCCTGGGGCGCACACGGGCGTTGTAATATTTGGCGGCCCGTTGCCGGTAGACCGCCATCCAAGTCGCGCTCGGTCTCGCACCTCCTCCACCAGGTCGAGGTTGGCTCGTAGCTGGTCTGGGTTGCCTTCCTCATTGTATGATTCCACCCGAGGGCTTGGTGAGCCAACCTCCACCGGGATGACGGCTTCGGATCCAAAGACTAAGCTGAATGGGGTCTCGCCGGTGGGGGCTCGCGGCGTTGTGTGGTAGGCCCACAGCACATTGGGGAGCTCCTCCACCCATCGCCCTTTATAGTCATCTAATCGAGATCTCAGCCCTTGGAGAATGATCGATTAGTCACCTCGGCCGCCCCATTGGTCTGAGGGTGCCCGACGGAAGTGAACCTCTGATGGATGCCCAGCTCGGAGCAGAACTCGGAAGGGCGTGTTGTCAAACTGCCGGCCATTATCAGTGACCAGGGTGTGCGGTAGCCCGAACCGACATATGATGGACTTCCAAAAGAAGGATCTCACTTTGCTCTCTGTGATCTTGGCAAGGGCCTCGGCTTCAACCCACTTGGTGAAGTGATCCACAGCCACCAAGAGGAACTTTCGCTGTCCGGAGGCCGGGGAAATGGTCCCAGATATCCATACCCCACTGGGCGAAGGGCCAGGGTGCTACTAAGGGGGTTAACTGAGACGTCGGCTGTCGCTGGATATTAGCGTGACGCTGACAGCTATCACATCTCTTAACGAGCTCGGCCGCGTCCTCCTTCATTGTTAGCCAGAAGTACCCCTACCGCAGGGCCTTGTAAGCTAGGGCTCTGCCCCCCAGGTGACTCCCACAGATGCCTTCATGGATCTCCCGGAGGATGTAATCTGATTCAGGTCCCACGCACCTGAGGACTGGGTATGAGAATGATCTCCGATAAAGCTTCCGTCCATCATCAAGAACCTCGGGGCCCTCCGCCTGAGTAGCTTGGCCTCAGCGGGGTTCTCTGGGAGAGTACCGTCAGTCAGATATCGGATGTAGGCGTCCATCCAGGAGGGCTCTTGTTCCACCGGCACGCTTCATCGCAACTTCAATGCTTGGGGCTTGTAGGTGCTCCACATATGTTCTTCCCAGCGTCCCGTCGGCCGAAGTGGCTAAGCGGGATAATGCATCGGCCCTGGCATTCTCCGCTCTGGGGATGTAGCTGACGCAGAAGTAAGAGAAACGAGAGGCTTGGGATTGCACCTTGCTCAAATATCGGGACATGGTCGGGTCCCTAGCTCATACTCCCCGATCTGCCCAGAAACAAGCTGAGAGTCCGTGAAGGCCCTCAAACGCCCGCGCCTAACTCCTCAGCCAACCTCATCCCCGCTAGCAAAGCTTCATACTCCGCCTGATAGTTAGTTGCCGGGAACTGGAATCTGAGAGCATACTCCATGCATCTCCCTTGGGCTCGCAAGAATGAGTCCAGCTCCGCTTCCTTGAGAATTTGCGGCTCCATCCACATGCAAGATCCAGTCCTCCTTTTCCTCCTCGTCGAGGGAGGGTTGCACACTCCTCCGGGCGTACCTCCTCCACACCCTCTCGGTCCAGGAACACTCAACCAAGAAATCGGCTAACACCTGAGACTTCATGGCCGACCTTGGCCGGATGGATAGGTCAAACTCACTTAGTTTAATGGCCCATTTGGCTAGCCGACCGGAGGTGTCGGGGCGAGACAAGATGGTTCGAAGAGGTTGGTCCGTGAGCACCACGATGGGATGAGCTTGAAAGTAAGGTCGGAAGCGTTGAGCAGAGACCACCAAGGCAAAAATAATCTTCTCGGTTCTAGAGTACCTGGTCTCGGCATCATGAAGGACCTTGCTGGTGTAATAGATTGGCTTCTGAACCCCATCAACATCCATGCGCACGAGCACAGAGCTGACAGCTTCGGGGGAGGCTGCAAGATATAAGAAGAGCTCCTCTCCATTCTTAGGCTTGGACAACAGTGGGGGAGTGGATAGAAACTGCTTCAACTCCTCAAAGGCACCCTGACACTCCTTTGTCCACTCGAAGCCGTTGACCTTGCGCAGCGCCTTAAAGAAGGGCAGGCACCTTTCTGCCGATCTTGACATGAAACGACTCAAAGCTGCCACCCTCCCAGTCAGGCGTTGCACCTCCTTCTTGTTAGCTGGGGGCCTCATCTCCAAGATAGCCCTGATCTTGTCAGGGTTGGCTTCAATCCCTCGCTGGGTTACCATGAAACCCAGAAACTTGCCTGCTGCCACTCCAAAGGCGCACTTATGGGGGTTAAGCCTCATCCGATACGGTGCAGGTTATTGAAGGTCTCCTCGAGGTCGGCGACATGGTCAGCAGCACTGATGCTCTTGGTCAGCATATCATCCACATATACCTCCATGTTACGCCCTATCTGGTCCTCAAAGACCTTATTCATCAACCTTTGATAGGTGGCCCGGCATTTTTCAACCCAAATGGCATCACCTTATAACAGTAAATCCCCTTTTCTGTGATAAAGGAGGTGGCTTCTTCATCCGCCGGGTTCATCCTGATCTGATTATATCCCGAGAACGCATCCATGAAACTAAGGTTTCATGCCCGGACGTGGCGTCCACAAGCTGGTCGATCCGGGCAGCGGGAAGCTGTCCTTGGGGCATGCCTTGTTGAGGTCGGTGAAGTCCACGCACATCCTCCAGCTCCCGCTGGCCTTGCGAACCATCACGACATTCGCCAGCCAGTCCGGGTAATGCACCTTGCGGATGTGACCGGCCGCCAGCAGCTTCCGCACCTCCTCATCCACGGCTTTTTGTCGGTCGGGGGCGAAACTCCTTTTCTTCTGCCGGATAGGTCGCACCCCGCCCAATATTGAGTTGATGGGTAATCACCTCCTCTGAATCCCTGGCATGTCGGATGCCGACCAGGCGAAGACGTCCGCATTAGCTCGCAGAAAGGTGAGGAGCCAGTCACGAGCCTCCTCTGGGAGTAGGGCTCCAATCCGGACTGTTCTTGCTGGGTCCTCCTCGAGGGGGAAGGTAAGCAGTCACTCGGCCGGCTCTCCTCTTCTCTCCAGGTCTCGGGGGTCCAGTGTCTCAGGTACCGGTGTGGGCGTCGCCCCCTACGGACTAGGAGCCAAGTGATAGCAAAGTGTAGGTGGATTTTGCTCTCCCCGCATCTCCCCGACTCCTCTGCTGGTGGGAAACCTCACGAGGAGCCTCTTAGTGGATATGACAGCATCCAAGAGGTTGAGCCGGGCCTCCCGAGGATCGCGTTGTATGCGAGGGGCACGCGAACCACCAAGAACTTCATGAAAACAGTGCTTTGGCATGGGGCTGTGCCAGCCGTCACAGGGAGAGTGACCTCCCCCTCAACTTTTATAGAATCTCCCATAAATCCCATCAGAGGCATGGTGATAGGCCGGAGTAGATCAGGTGACAGGTTCATTCAAACAAAAGCGTCGTAGTTCAAAACATCCACAGAACTCCCACTGTCAACTAGAATTCTTTTTACAGGATGTTTAGCGATCGTCATGGACACGACGACACTATCATCATTTTTGTTCACTACCCATCTAAGTCCTTTTCAAAGAAAGGAATTACAGACTCCGACTCCCCCTCCCCTCTTGGCCTCTTCGATGGGCCTCCTGCCCCCCAGGAAATCATTGCCACCGTCTTCTCCATCGGGGCATTGTCGATCATCGGCGGCAGGGGCGCTGACGGGCCAGGAGCTCCTGGGTTGTTCTCTGGATGAACTTTCCTAGGTGGCCCCACTGGATAAGGTCTTCAATAGCCTTCTTCAGCTGGCAGCACTCGTCAGTGTCGTGACCATGATCCCGGTGGTAGCGGCAGTAGAGGTTCTTGTTCCGAGGGATCTTCTGGTTCATGGGAGGAGGGCGCTGCAGATAGGACTCCCCTTCAATCTCGAGCAAGATCTGAGATATCGGGGAGCTGGGGTGTAGGGTCCGTCTCTTGGTGCAGGGGCTTGGGGGCGGTTGTCTGGCCGGCGAGGAGGCTCAGGTCTCCCGGGGCGAGCCTCGGCAGGTTCCGGTCGGGCCGGCTTCTTGGGGACGTTCCCACCAGCCTCGCGCCAGGAAAAGTCGGCCTCGTCAGCCCGGATATACTTCTGGACCCAGATCAGAAGCTCGGCGTAGGAACCCGATGGCTTCTTGTCGAGGGAATACGCAAGGAGACAGACAGAGCCCCCGCTTCAAGGCCAAGGTGGCCACCGAGTCTTCAAGGTTGTAGACCTCCAAGCTACTTCTTTAAATTGAGCGACGTAGTCCCGCAGGGACTCACCTCTCTTCTGCTGGATGGCGAAGAGGATGTCTGCCACCCTTGGAATCTTCCGGCATGCATCAAAATGGGCCAAGAAAGCCCTCTCCAACTGGCGGAAGGAATCGATGCTTCATGGCGGCAGACGGGAGTACCAAGCTCGGGCGGCCTTCTTTAGGGTGGCCAGGAAGGCAATGCACATAAGCGAGTCAGTGGCCCCCTGGACTTGCATGAGAACTTTATAGCTTTCCAAGTGGTCCAGGGGGTCTGTGGTTCCGTCGTATGGATCTAGCTGGGGAAGGCGGAACCTGGTGGAGATGGGCTCCTCCATGATACGGCGAGACAAGGGAGGTCGGCTGTCGTAGTCCATTTCTGACAGGTGGGTGATCCGATGGCTAAGCTCCTCCAGCCTCTGATTATATTCATCGAGTCGACGCTCGGCTCGACGAGGCATCCGGCCATCAAAAGAGCCCTCTCTCGAAGATTCGGAAGACAGAGAACGGGGACGGCGATGCCGGCGGGGACGCTCTGCCTCCTTCCCGTGCTGCCGCTTAGGAGAGACACTAGCATGGCGGGAAGGAGACCGGTGTCTCTTAGAGGCTTCACGGTGGTGAGGCTTGGGCGGAGATCGATGGTGGCAATCCCCAGGCACTGGTGATCTCCGCCGGGAGGAATGCTGACTGGGTTGCACCACCCCTGGGACAGATGGATTCGGCTCCGGTTGCTGCGCGGCTGCCTGCTAGTGCTGCAGGCCCTGAACCGCCGCCGCCAAAGACTGGACTTGCGTGGCCAGGGCGATGAATCGATCTTCTTGGAACTGCTGCAGAGGAGGCGCGGGGACTTTGATCTGAGGAGCGGAAGGCCCAGCCTCCCGGGGGTGCAGTGGCTCCGGAATGCTGGCTGCGAGAGCCGGGGGGGCCTCCGCGGGTGGACCGACCCCGCGGCGCTACCCCCCAGCGCAACCGGCAGAGACTCCCTTCGTTCAGGTCATCACCATGGCTTCGAGAGCTTGAAGAGAGAAAATGTAGATTGCTGGTTCGATATCTTTCTCTTTCCTCCCCCTTCCTGGCGCGCCAAGCTGATGATGCCAAGTCACCTTCTTCAAACATCGGGGAAGACGGACGTCCTTCTCTCCAGACTCCTACAAGAAAAGTCCCCAAAGACCGGTGTTCCGGTAGGGACCCTCCAACGCTCAAGTCAGTTACTTGGGATCAGACAAGAACCGCTCAACCGAAAGGAGCTGAGACAGTTAGGGTTTTGCTATGAGGAAGAAAGCTAGAAAACCAGAATTCGGATCCCTACTTACAGTGCGGGCGTGTATTTTTATACCTGTCTGAATATCCCATCTTACTGTTCCGGAAGATTGCCATCGTACCATCACTGTGCGCACTGGAGGCGTCCCGTGCTACCTGTCAACATGATGTTACACATGTCTAGCAGCCGCGGTTGTATTTGGTGCGCGTCGTTGCTTGACATGACCGCGCACAGTTGCAAGTGGTAGCGAGTCGTACTCCGTAACGGGGCACAGTCATGCATAGGAATATGTAGAGGGGGTCTCGGGAGTGAGATAATGCTGGTGCACCCCGAGACCGGAGGGGGTCTCGGGGTCGAGATATGGTGATCCCCCGAGACCGGAGGGGGTCTCGGGGGTGAGATAATGCTGTTGCACCCCGAGACCGGAGGGGGGTCTCGGGGTCGAGATATGGTGATCCCACCCCGAGACCGGAGGGGGTCTCGGGGGTGAGATAATGCTGGTGCACCCCGAGACCGGAGGGGGGTCTCGGGGTCGAGATAATGCTGGTGCACCCCAAGACCGGAGGGGGGTCTCGGGGTCGAGATAATGCTGGTGCACCCCGAGACCGGAGGGGGGTTCGGGGTCGAGATATGGTGATCCCACCCCGAGACCGGAGGGGGTCTCGAGAGTGAGATAATGCTGGTGCACCCCGAGACCGGAGGGGGGTCTCGGGGTCGAGATATGGTGATCCCACCCCGAGACTGGAGGGGGTCTCGGGGGCGAGATAATGCTGGTGCACCCCAAGACCGGAGGGGAGTCTCGGGGTCGAGATATGGTGATCCCACCTCGAGACCAGAGGGGTCTCGGGGGTGAGATAATGCTGATGCACCCCGAGACCGGAGGGGGGTCTCGGGGTCAAGATAATGCTGGTGCACCCCGAGATCGGAGGGGGGTCTCGGGGTCGAGATATGGTGATCCCACCCCGAGACCGGAGGGGGTCTCGGGGGCGAGATAATGCTGGTGCACCCCGAGACCGGAGGGGAGTCTCGGGGTCGAGATATGGTGATCCCATCCCGAGACCGGAGGGGATCTCGGGGGTGAGATAATGCTGGTGCACCCCGAGACCGGAGGGGGTCTCGGGGTCGAGATAATGCTGGTGCACCCCAAGATCGGAGGGGGGTATCGGGGTCGAGATATGGTGATCCCACCCTGAGGCCAGAGGGGGTCTCGGGGGTGAGATAATGCTGGTGCACCCCAAGACCGAAGGGAGGGTCTCGGGGTCGAGATATGGTGATCCCATCCCGAGACCGGAGGGGGTCTCGGGGGTGAGATAATGCTGGTGCACCTCGAGACCGGAGGAGGGTATCGAGGTCGAGATATGGTGATCTCTGTTAGCTGCTGTTACCTTATATTCTAACGACGCTGGATCAGTCATATCAGAATTCATACCCATTAGGCAAATCCAGCACCTCTGGAAATCAAGAACCCAAATCTCATGTATATGGGTAATAGGATTCCAATCGCCCGCCAAAAACAGGAAATGAATGATAAGTAATGGGCTAGATCAATTTAAAAAGTACGTAAATATGGATTACTGCATCCAACCATCAAAACAGTGATGTGCAATTGTTATATTTGAAAACATAGCATGCATGGATTCACCCTGCACACATATACTTAAAAAACTAATTAGAAGCTATTAAGTATAAAAATCATAGAATATCAATTTTCCACAACTGGGTCTCATTTGATTCCTCAAATCATTATAAAATATTAGATATTAATAGTTGATATGACCAAGAAATCTAAACTATAAAACAATTCAAGAGTTCAGCTCCAAAATAGGCTTGGCAAGTTCACAAATAACATGTTGCTAGGTATAACCCATCCAAGATGTCAGCCCCCAATATATTGGACTATATGATAACAGATAGAGCTTAGCACAATATTAGAAGCATTGAGCTCATTACTGACATGTTAGGGTTACAAACAAACAAATAGTATATGCATGAAATGAAGGCCCATAGTTGCAAGACTGTAAGATAAAAAAGTCACATGATAAACCAAAACCTGATATCTAATGCGGGAGAAAAAACTGTGAGCATTGATATAAACCAAGGTTCATTGTCTCCGTACCAGACTCATACTGGTGCAACACCGGTACAATGTTGGTATGCTTGTGTAGGATGGTTCGATGTACCAAGACTTGGTACGCATCGGTACCAAGTTTTGGTTTAGTATCGGTCTATGACAATATAGTACATCCGATATGAAGCGGTATGCACCAATACGGCATACTATTACAAACAATGTAGAGAGATGGCAGCACAAACATGAAAAGGCCATAGATATAATACCTTTCCGCAAACCAGTTAGCTGTTGTGATCGGCTGCTGTAAGTAGAAGACAGCCTGCTGCCTGTAGGGCCAGAGAAGAAAGAAGATGCAGCATGTGATTTATCTGAGAATTGGTTTGTTTCAGATCCTAGTGACCTAATTTGCACCTTACCATGTACCAAAGAATGACTCGTTTCAGAAGAACCTTTTCCTCCAACAAACGATGACTCGGGTCCACATCCAGACAAATCACGAGATGCAACTTTGTTCGTTGTTTCAACAACAGTCCGCTGACTTCCAACCACACGTTTGATAGTAATCATAGTACCCACTTCACCTGGGTTATGTGCATCAAGAGATGGGCACTAGCACTGGATCTAATGATGAGGTATATTGTGAGGCCCTCTTAAAGATCCCACATTGGGTAGAGAAGAAAAGGATAAGTGATTTATATGTAATAAAGCAAGAAAATAAGGAACCAATTCGATCCCTTTTGGACTGTGGTGGCCCAAATTGGTGTGAACCTTGTCTGTCTTGCTTTCTTATAACGAAATGGGCCCGGGGCTCGGATCGTTACAATATGGTATCAGAGTCATGCATCAGCCGGAAGTGCATGATCTAAGTGCCACACAAGGTAAAGTGCTACATCCATCAGGATGAAAGCCATCTCTTGACCTGTGGGGGCCATCTCTAAATTCCTACCTATGCCTCTGGCGATGAGGACGTCGTCTCTTTAAGGAGGGTAGATTGTGAGGCCCTCCCTAAAGATCCCACATCGGGAAGAGGAGAAAAGGTGAGTGATTATATGTAGTAAAGCAAGAAAACAGGAACCAATTGGATCCCTTTTGGGCTGTGGTGGCCCAAATTGGTGTGGACCTTGTCCGTCTTGCGGGGCAATGGGAGCAGGCTGAGTGGACATGGCCTGCAAATCTGATTCTGCATGTCCCGTGATCAGTCCCAACTTGAGTGACAGGGCCAGAACCACCAGTAGCTTCCTGACCTCCCTGCTGACCAGCATTAGGAGTCTTTATCATTTTGTTGACTCCTAATGCGACGAGCCATTCCTATCTCCTGCTAAATTAGTTTGTCATTAATATCATAATAAATTTTGCATTTCAGGCTTTCAAAGCATAATACCTTAAATTCATATAAAGTTATAATTGTCCCAATGTCACCCTACTAGTTTGCCTAAAGTGTCATCATGTAAGTGTCTCTAAGGTCATAACCTAGGCCTTGATACCACTAAAGCTGTCACGCCCTAGACCCAAAAATTTTGAGCTAGGGTGACAACCCCCGCATACCGGGCATGCAAGGCGTCCCAAATTTTGACACAACAAATAATTTAAGGTAATATGTATAAATAGTCAATCCAAATCCATACTTTATTACAAACCATAATTAAGTTTGGGCTACAAGCCCTACACACAAGCATAACCGGGGTTACATCAACATTATGGAACTATTTTATTTAACTAGAAGCTCCATCAACCCCAAAAATCATTCTTAACTCATGAGGCTCTTAAAAACATTATAAGATTTACATGAGCTCACACTCAATAAGTAAGCCTAATATAATGTAAAATAGTCATATGTCATCATATCTATCAAGATATTTTCAAATCACAAAAACTTCCAAATTTCAATACATTTATCATGTTATCAAGATATGCATATTATCAACTCAAATAATTTGGAAGCTTATATAATAAATACTAGAATATGCAATGTATACAAACCCACTTTCCATATAATCATTGTTTTCATATGTCTTATGTTTCCACGGCCCTACTACACCCAACTTGGTGCATCATTCTTAAATATCCCCTAAGAGGAGGGTCCTGGTACCAGTGTTATGCCATATCAAAATCACTCAGAACACATTCTCTAGATGTGTGTCCTCCACATATCTTCTCCTGTGGAGGTGGGTCCCGTATCATAAACAATCAATCTGAACACATCCTCTAGATGTGTGTCCTCCACATATCTACCTCTATGGAGGTGGGTCACGTATCACTTGGCATTTCACATCACATGAGAACCGCGGCGACACATATAAGTATGTTTCAATGTCATCATAAAATTTGCATGTCACACATTATACATCATCATAATCTTTTCACATCACATATACAGTGGTTTGTACATTTTTAACAATTGCATATAATATATCAATAGTACCAATTCATTTTGCAAAGTTAAAATAACCATATTTCTTAATGTTTTGCATAAACATATAAAACCATTACTTTGCAAAATATCACTGGCTATAATAATTATAGCAAATACTCAATTATATACTCATGGTACAATTTATCAATTTTCAAAATAATCAATACCAATAAGACTTCATTTTATCATATTTCATAATTATGCATAAAACTATAAATACCACAATTTATAAATTACATAATTTATGAAATTATAACAATTGGCTTACTTACCTCAGTACATAAATTCCAAATGATAAACCAGCTACTTGGACATCTGGGCACCTACAGCATCATTTTCCATAATTAAATCTCTATAATCTAAATAATAAAATGACTCCTAAACTCTACCTAGACTAATCCACGGGCCCAACTTTAGGCTCGAATCTCCCAATATAAACGCCCAAATGGGGAATCAAAATTACCCCAAGAAACTAGAATCAACCTAGATTCGGGCCATATTTTTATTTTGCCAATCTCGGCCCAATATAGGGCCCAAAAGTCTAGCTCAAAAAGGCCCATGAACCAACCCAGTAGGGCCCAAAACTTGGACGGCCCAGCCGGCCCATTAAACCAAATCCCAGCTCCTCTATTTCATTCGAAACAGAGGAGAGCAATACCGGCGGCCAGGGTCACCGCCAGCTAAATTCAAGGTGGCCCGACCGCCGTTAGCTGACCGGAGCCGGCCACCGCCGCGGCCAGTCCCTCCCTGTCTCTCTCTTTCTCCAATTTTCTCTCTCTCTTTTTCTTTCCTTCATCACCCGCGCGGCACTTATTGTGCCGGCGGCACAGTTGGCCAAATTGGAGGTGGCCCGACCGCCGTTGGCTGGACCAGAGCCGGCCACCACCACGATCGGCCTCCCCCACACACTCTCTCTCTAATTTCTCTCATATATCTCCCTTTCTCTCTTATGATCCGTCGCGGCCTGTTACAGTGCCGGTGGCATGGCCGGCCACCATGGTCGGCCGGACCTCCACCAGACGCACGCCCGGCACCGATGGAAACCACTGATCGGAGCTCAAGCCCGGCGAGGCGACGGGCACGCCGTCGGGCCCGAACCAAGGATCGGACCGGCTGCACGGTCCGCTCCTCTCTCTCTCCCTCTTCCTTCCTTTCTCAGGCTCTCTTTCTCTCTCTCTAGCATTAGGAGGACGGGCAGGGGATTACTTGAAGGAGGTGAGCATCCGGATGAAGGAGGGAGTCACCCTCCATCTCATTTTAATCTCCCTGGTGACGCCTCGGATCAGGAAATTCAGGAAAATCAAAACGCCACGCCGAGAGCGAAGCGTCAGCATGGAGAAACTCCCATGCCACTAACATGGTTCACATGACCCGGGTAATTAAGATCCCGGGGGTTACATTCTCCCCTCCTTATAAAAATTTTGGCCTCGAAATTGATACACTTTAATTAAACTATAGAATCCAAATAGGTTCTATTCAAAGTCAACAATCTGGGATAGATAATTTACCTGCAAATAAATGTGGATACTTCTCTTTCATTTCTTCTTCAAGTTCCTAAGTAGTCTCCCTCTCAGAATGATTGCTCCACTGTACTTTGACATAGAGAATAGTATGCCGTCTCAGAATCTGATCCTTGCGGTTCACGACACGCACATGATGCTCATCATAAGATAAATCTTTCTTCAACCGAATAGGCTCATATTTTACATGGCTGGGGTCGAAAATATACTCCTCAACATAGAGACATGAAACACATTGTGCACACCTGATAGAATCAGAGGTAGTGCCAGGCTGTAAGCTACCTCCCCAACTCTGCTCAAGATTTCAAAAGGTCCAATATAACGTGGACTCAGCTTCCCTCTGATCCCAAATCTCATCACATCCTTGGTTGGTGATACCCTTAAGAAAACATGGTCCCCAACCTGAAATTCCAGTTCTCTCCTTCTGACATCAGCATAACTCTTCTACCTGCTCTGAGTTGTACGAAGACGCTCCCTGATCAATTGCACCTTATCAACTGTCTGCTGAACCAGCTTAGGGCCTAGCAATTTCCTCTCCCCCACATCATCCCAACATAAATAAGATCTACACCTCCTACCATATAGAGCTTCGAACGGAGCCATCTGGATTTGGCCTAGTAACTATTATTATAGACAAACTCCACTAAAGGTAAGTGGTTATCCCATGCTCCACCCAAATCCATCACACAGGCTCGCAATAGTCTTTCAGAATCTGTATGGTCCTCTATGATTGTCCATCTGACTGGGGATGATAGGTTGTACTGAAATTTAATTTGATTCCCATAGCCTTATGAAGACTCTTTCAGAATTAAGACACAAACCTAGTATCCCTATCAGATACAATAGATACAGGAACACCATGGAGTCTCACGATATGCTCAATATACAAACTAGCCAATCTTTCACTAGAGACCCCAACTCTGAAAGGTAAGAAATGAGCTGATTTGGTTAGTCTGTCCATAATAACCCATACTGCATCATTACTCCTAGGAGTCTTGGGCAGACCAGTCACAAAGTCCATTGTGATCAATTCACATTTCCACTGAGGAATCATTAGAGACTGAAGAGGTCCCGCAGGCCTTTGATGTTCGGCCTTCACTCACTGACATACCAAGCACTTGGTCACATACTGAGCAATCTCCCTCTTCATACCTTTCCACCAAAAATTTTCTTTTAAGTCTCTGTACATCTTAGTGCCACCTGGATGCACAGTATAGGGAGAGTAGTGAGCCTCCTTCAAAATGTCAGCCTTTAGCTCCTCCATGTTTGGCACATAAAGTCTTCTTTCAAATTTCAAGGTTCCATCCTCCATTACATAAAATTCATTCTGAACTCCTGACTACACAGCTTCTTTAATCTTTTGTAAATCTGGATCATCATTCTATGAGGACTTGATCCTGTCCACTAGGGTCGGCTGGAGTACCAGTGCTGCAACAAGCCCATCAAACCGCTGTACTCTCAATCCAACCTCCCACCTCTCAAGGTCCCTCAATATGTGAGGCTGGAAAGTAATCATAGAAGCTAACTCATAAGAGGATTTTCTGCTCAAAGCATCAGCTACTACATTGGCCTTTCCAGGGTGATAGTGCAGGCTCAGGTCATAGTCCTTCAGTAGCTCCAACCACCTCCTCTGCCTCAAGTTCAGCTCCTTCTATGTGAAAATGTACTTTAGACTCTTATGATCTGTATACACATCACACGACACTCCATACAGATAATGCCGCCAAATCTTCAGAGCAAAAACCACAGCAGCCAATTCCAGATCATGAGTAGGATAATTCTGCTCATAAGGCTTCACCTTCCCATTCTGCATCAGAACACAACCCAATCCTTTCCGAGAGGCGTCAGTATATATAGTAAATCCCTCAAATCTTGTCGGAAGAACAAGAATGGGAGCTGACACCAAGCACTGCTTTAACTCCTAAAAACTTTTCCCACATTCCTCTGTCCAATCAAACTTCACTCGCTTTTGAGTTAAGCGAGTTAGGGGTAGAGCAATGCGAGAGAAGTCTTCCACAAATTTACGTTAGTACCCAGCTAGGCCCAAAAAGCTTCTGACTTCTGCCACATTGGAAAGTCGGCTCCAGCTAATGATAGCTTCAATCTTTTTCGGGTCCATAAATATGCCATCTTTAGAGATTATATGACCCAAGAAAGATACTTGCTCCAACCAAAACTCACACTTCTGCAGCTTGGCATAAAGCTTCTTCTCCCGAAGCATCTGTAGCACGATCCTCAGGTGGTCCTCATGCTCCTTATGGCTCTTGGAGTAGATCAAGATATCATCAATAAAAACCACCATGAATTGATCCAAGTATGGTTTAAAAATTCTGTTCATCAAATCCATGAATACTGCTGGGGCATTAGTTAACCCAAACGACATCACCAAGAACTCATAGTGGCCATATCTGGTCCTAAATGCGGTCTTAGGCACATCCCCTTCCTTGACTTTGAGTTGATGGTACCCTAACCTAAGATCAATCCTTGAGAATATCCGAGCTCCTTGGAGTTGATCAAACAAGTCATCAATCTTCGGCAAAGGGTACTTATTTCGCACTGTTACTTTATTGATTTCTCGGTAATCAATGTAGAACCAAAGACTGCCATCCTTCTTCTTAACAAATAAAACTGGAGCACCCCAAGGAGAAATACTGGGTCTGATAAATCCTTAATCTAGGAGCTCCTGCAACTGATCCTTCGGTTCCTTTAGCTCAGCCGGGGCCATGCGGTAAGGGGCCTTGGAAATAGGTCCAGTTTCAGGAACTAAATCAATGGAGAATTCGACTTCTTGATCTGGAGGCAACTCAGTCAAATCATCAGGAAAGACATCAGAGAATTCTCGAGCTATAGGAATATCCTCCAACTTGGTCTCTTCCTGCTGAAGATCCTTGACTATAGCAAGAAACCCTTGACCACCATTCATCAGATACCTTCCGGCCTACAACGCTGATATGAACACTAGAGCTAGGTGTTTCTGACCGCCAGTAAAACTGAATTCAGGCTGATTAGAAATCTTGAAATTGACAATCTTCCTGAAGCAGTCAACTGAAGCATGATAGAAGGCCAACCAATCCATTCCAAAGATAACATCGAAGAACTTCAGTGGAAGGACAATTAGATCAGCATTCAACCTCCTATCCTTCAAGACCATTGGGCAGGATTTACATACTGTGTCAACCTTAATAATATCTCCATTTGGAAAAGCAATATACAACTCTTGTTCCAAAGGAACGGGTGTCAATGATGCATTCTTATCAAGATAAATGTCAGATATGAAAGAATGTGTAGCATCCAGGTCAATTAAAGTTTGAGCATAAGCAGTGCCTACTTTAATCATTCCTGGACATAAGTGTAATTTATTTTAATATTAAAGAATTAAAGATTATCTATCAATGTATTGCACTAAGAATGTAATACCATATATAAAATTAAATGGTATATCTGTCACCACAGAATTAGAGGCGGCAGCATCCTGCTGAGTGAGGGTAATGTTAGGAAATGTGTCCTACAGCCAATCATCTAGCTTGTAGATGGTTATGAGTTGATGTAAATGTACATGATTTATTCAATAAATAAAAGTCTATTTTGACAGTACAGCATATAGTTTACATCTTCCAGTAGAATTCCAATATGTTGTAGTCCTTAGAGTTACATGTATTCGACAATGGAGGAATTGTTGAGTAACTCTTAAATCTGTTCGCGATCAAATGATATGTTGTTACCTAGGACGACGACGTAATCAAGTGTAGGTCGTTGTGTGCCATATGGGTTGGTTTATTCTCTTAAACCAAGGAGTGTATAACACTGGTATGACATGCGGGTGAGTGTAGGAGTATATTCACTGAACAGTGACTCACCTCTGTTGAGTGTTCAACTGCCTGGAGCAACTCACAGAAAGGCAATGGGTATAAGTGTCCCTTTGATATGAGACTATCATGTTGACTTGATAAGCAACTCACTGTACTTAAGCACTGGACCACCCGGATTTCTAATCTGGTGACAGAAGGTTGCTGGGTGCAGTCAAGTACTTATTAGGTCAGTGATGAGTCAAGATGGGATTGTCCACTCTAAGTGTTAGAGAGAGTGCTCGAACTATGTTTCAATTTAGCAAAACCTTGGCCAAGGTAATCTTTCTGAGGTGTCACAAGATTCATTGCATTGAAACATACTTGGGTGATTTACTCGGAGTTGGCAGTTAACTCCGTATTCGCCCTGAGTAGTAGGACAAGGGGATGAATTATACGGTAACCATAGCTTAGGTTCCTGAATATTGCTTTGCATATATTCGGTCTATTCAGACGTCGGATATCATTAATAGATGGTCACATCGATTAGTATAGAAAATGTTCCCATTCTACCAACTTAGATTCGAACCTATGGAGTCACGCACATAGTCAGGTGACCTAGAGACATGCTTTATCCATGATCTAAGTGGGACTTGGTCATATGGGTAATACCGAGTTTGTACTAGCAATGTCTAGCTAGCACTGGCTATTAGCGGTAGTACTTATTCTGGGGATGAACTTGAGTTAGTTTGTAACTCAAGTGAATTTTTGGGATTTATTCAGACCCATTGTGGGATAGGACTTGAACCATAGACCAATGGTTGGTTTGACGATAGAGTGGTTTAGATTTAGTTTTAAAGTGGTTTGAATCGGATATCCAATATAGCCTCTGATCGTTTATTTATGAATTTTGAAATAATAAATTACTTTAAATTGAAAATTAAATAAGTCTAATGCGAAGTATGGTTTGAGATCTTCGCATGGGTTCTTTCGGATTTCAATTGGACTTCAAACGGATTTAATCTGATTTTTTGTATTTATAAATATTATAAATATTTTTTATTATAGTTGCGGGCAGCCAACGAGATTTTAAAACTTCAAAAAATTTACGATTCTACCATTTCATGTAAATTATGATTCTACCATTTTGATTAAATTATGGTTCTGCCATTGAGATGGCATAAATTTGAAACTTCATATAAATTATGATTTTACCATTTCGATAACGTGAATTTGAAACTTTGTTTAAATTATGATCTTGCCATTGAAATGATATGAATCCGTAAATTTGTTTATAAAATTTTCTTTACGTGTTGACAACGCGTGAACACCCGTAACCCATCCACTTTCGAAGATCGGATATTATCGTATCATAAAACAAATTCAAAAAGATTGTTTTGGATTGTTTTACGATGAGTTTATTTAATAAACTTTTCTCAACTGAGAGAGAGAGAGAGAGAGAGAGAGTAGCAGAGAAAGAAGAGTCCAAAAATTAAAAAAGTCCAAATAGAGAGAGACTCCTCTCTTAGAGAAGAGTTTTCCATCCCTTCTGATTCCATATCCCCTTTCTCAAGGTTTCCTGGCGTGCCTGTGATATATAGGAGCGGCGCGTGTGGCTCTTGCAAGGCATGTGTAGGAACTTCTTCCTGCAGATCGGATCTGCTACGTTCATCATCTACGGCTTCCATATCGAGAGGTATTGTTTTAAAACTTATTTTTACATACTCTTAAATTTCAGATTTGCTAAATGCTTCAATTTATATTCAATGTGAATATTAAAATTGAATTACATGCTTTCCACCTTGAGATCCTTGATGGGAAAGAATCCGTGTACGAGCAAATACTAGTAGACCGTAATATGCAGCGGAATAATAAATAAAAATGCGCAAACCACACAATCACAGAAACACCAAGATTTACGTGGAAAATCCCTTCAAGATAAAGGAAAAAAAAACCACGGGCAAGCCAGAGAAGAAGATCCACTATAAAATAATAAATATCCAAGTCTCAAAGTCCCTTGCCAGAACTTGAGAAACAATCACAAGAGAATAATAGGGATATAAGGATTACGTCACCGAAAAATACGGTCTCCTGCGTTACCTCCTTATTTTCTTCCCTTCTCTTCTTCTTCTTCTTCTCTTGTTTTTCTTCTGCAGCACCTTCACGTGATTCCTGGAGTGGAAGTCCTCCCACGTAGTTAAGCACCAAGCAGCAGCCCTTCCTTCTCTTCCCCTAGCAATCCATGCTCCTAGAAAAAAGAAATACCTGCTACATGCTTCTCCTCTTTTTCCAGACGGCTGCTCCTTAAAAAAGAGAAAACCAAAAAAGGAAGGCGGCTACTCCTTTTATAAAAGAGAGAGAACAAACCTGGTGAAAAAGGAGTAGCGCTCCCTTTTGCCCTAATGGGCTGAATAAGTGGGCCATGGGCCCAACAACCTCCCCCTTCAGCCCATAAGGGAGGCTGTCTCATGCTTCCTTAGTGTGAAATCATGCCGACCAGCTGTCGGCATATCTCTTGCCTTTCTTTTGATAAGGTCTTTGTCAACATGTCTGCCCCATTTTCATCTGTGTGAATTTTCTGAAGCTGTAACTGCTTCTCTTCAAACACATTTCGAATCCAGTGGTATCTCACATCTATATGCTTTGACTTGAAATGAAAAGTTGGGTTCTTGCACAAGTGGATGGCGCTCTGGCTGTCACAATGTACCACATAATTTTTCTGTTTCAATCCCAATTCATGTAAGAATTCTTTCATCCACAGCATCTCCTTACAGACCTCGGTAGCAGCAATATATTCTGCCTCTGTGGTAGAGAGAGCTACACACCTTTGCAATCTGGATTGCCATGACACAGCTCCCCCTGCAAAAGTAAGTATGAAACCTGATGTGGACTTCCTTGTATCAATATCTCTCGCCATATCTGCATCTGTGTAACCAATCAGCACAGCTGGACCACCCCCAAAGCTTAAACAAACTTTGGAGCTTCCTCTGAGATATCTGAAGATCCACTTCACTGCTGCCCAATGCTCTTTCCCTGGATTTGCAAGAAATCTGCTAGCAACACCCACTGCATATGCGATGTCTGGCCTCGTACATACCATCGCGTACATCAAACTTCCGACTGCTGAAGCGTAAGGAACCTTCTTCATTTTCTCCTTCTCCTCATCACTTGAAGGACTTTGCTCTGAGCACAACCTGAAGTGACCTGCAAGAGGAGAACCAACTGGCTTTGCATTGATCATACTGAACCTATCCAATACCTTCTCAATGTACTTTTCCTGTGACAACCATATTTTCTTGATTCTTCTATCACGGGAAATCTGCATACCCAGTATTGCTTTGCTGGTCCCATATCCTTCATTTCAAATGAATTGCTCAGCTCCTTCTTCAACCTGTCAATCATAGACATATCTTTCCCAAGAATAAGCATGTCATCAACATAAAGTAGGAGTATGACAAAATCCTCACTAAACCATTTGATATACACACAATGATCTGAAGCCATTCTTTTGTATCCATTTTCAGCCATAAATGAATCAAATTTCTTGTACCACTGCCTTGGAGCTTGCTTCAGCCCATATAAGCTTTTTTTCAATCTGCAGACAAGATTTTCTTTACCTTTGACTTTGAAGCCTTCTGGTTGCTCCATATAGATTTCCTCCTCCAAATCACCATGAAGAAAAGCTGTCTTCACATCTAACTGCTCAACCTCCAAGTCTAGACTAGCAGCAATACCTAGAGCAACACGAATTGAAGACATTTTAACAACAGGAGAAAAAATCTCTTCAAAGTCAATACCTTTCTTTTGACCAAAGCCTTTCACAACCAATCTGGCCTTGTACTTTGGTTGAGAACAATGCTGTTGAGTCTTTAACCTGAAAACCCACTTGTTCTTTAAAGCCTTCCTTCCTCTTGGTAGTTCCACTAAATCATATGTGTGGTTCTTCTGTAAGGCATCCATTTCTTCCAGCATACCTACTAACCACTCCTTTTTCTGCTCACTTTCAACTGCCTCCTGGTAACATTCTGGTTCACCTGCATCAGTAAGCATTATATATTCATCTGTAGAATACCTTTTGGAAGGTTGACGTTGTCTGATAGATCTTCTCAGCTGAGGCTCTGTAGGAGGTTGCTCCTGATCTCCTTCCTGCTCAACATGTCCTACAGGTGAGTTAATACCTGCTCCTGCACTATTTTCTTGCACATCTCCCCTATCACCCTGATTTACTAGAGGAGTAACTGGATCACAGTCTGTTAATCCTCCTGCAGAAGACTTGACTGACACCTCCTTCTTGAAGTCTTGAAGGGTTTGATCTTCAAAAAATACCACATCTCTGCTTCTGAATACCTTCTGCTTTTCTGGATCCCAAAGTCTATAACCAAACTCATCATGTGAGTAACCAAGCAAAGCACATTCTTTTGTCTTACCATCCAGCTTGGACCTCTCAATGTCTGGAACATGTGCAAATGCACGACAACCAAACACTCTCAAGTGCTTATAAGAGACATCTTTTCCTGACCATACACGCTCTGCAACATCACCATCTAGAGCTGTACATGGTGACAAGTTTATTACATCAACCGCTGTCTTCAATGCCTCATCCCAAAATCTTTTAGGTAACTTGGACTGTGAAAGCATACATCTGATCTTTTCCATGATGGTGCGGTTCATTCTCTCTGCAATTGCATTATGCTGAGGAGTACCAGGAACTGTCATCTCATGTTGAATGCCATGTGATCTGCAATAATTATCAAATAACCCTGTGTACTCACCACCATTATCTGACCTTATACATTTCAGTTTCTTTCCTGTCTCTCTTTCAACTCTGGCATGAAACTCTTTGAAGACATTAATAACCTGATCTTTAGTCTTCAAACCATAGACCCAAACTTTTCTAGAAAAATCATCTATAAAAGTGACAAAATAAAGTGCACCACTGATGCCTGGAACATTAACTGATCCACTAGGAGTTTTTGTCCTCAGAGGACCACAAACATCTGTATAGATACGATCCAAAACATGCATTTTTCTAGATAAAGCAGGACTAGCAAAAGAAACTCTATGTTGCTTGCCAACCAAACAATCAACACATGGGTTCAGATGTACACCTTTGAAGTCTGGTAGAACTTCTTCCTTGGAAAGAACTTGCAGCCCCTTCTCACTCATGTGTCCCAGTCGTTTATGCCACAACTCCATGCTGAAGTCGTTCTCTGTAACATTCAACTGTTCACCATAAGCTTTAGCCTGCAACCTGTATAAAGTGTGACATTTCTTCCCACTGGCTACAACAAGTGAACCTTTACTGAGCTTCCATTGCCCTTTATGAAATCTGCTATCAAAATCTTCATCATCAAGTCTTCCAACTGAGATTAAATTTAGCCTCAAGTCAGCTACATGCCTTACATCCTTGAGCACCAACTTACAGCCAAGATTGGTCTTCATGTGGATGTCACCCATGCCAATGATGTCTGCTGTGCCTTGATTTCCCATCTTGACAACACCAAAATTTCCAGTCTTATATGTAGAAAAAAACTCCCTCCGTGGTGTAGCATGATAAGAAGCACCTGTGTCAATCACCCACTCATGATTCTGACACTCACATGAGAAGATACCATCAGAAGTAGACAAAATCAAATAATCATCACTCTGCACAGTAGCTGTGATATTCTCCTTTGACTCTGTATCCTCCACTTCTTTTCCCTTTTTCTTACTCTTCTTAGGCTTCTTACACTGATTCTTGTAGTGCCCTTTCTCACCACAGTTATAGCAAGTAATATCTTTTCTTGACCTTGATTTGCTTCTACCCTTGTATGAATTGTCTCTATTTCTAGACTTTGACCGTCCTCTATTCTCTGAGACAAGTGCCTGTGAATCAATCTGAGAAGTTGCTGAATTTTTCCTTCTTAACTCCTCATTCAACAAACTGCCTGTTACTTGACTCATGGTGATAACACCGTCTGGTGCAGAATTACTGAGGGAAACTACCAGTGTCTCCCAACTTTCTGGCAATGAACTGAGAAGTAACAATGCCTGCAACTCATCATCAAGAGACATTTTCATAGAGGATAACTGGTTATTAATACTCTGCATTTCATTCAAATGCTCAGCAATAGAAGCACCCTCTTTATATTTCAGATTCACTAGTTTTCTGATCAAGAAAGCCTTGTTGCCAGCTGTTTTTCTCTCATATAGACTTTCTAACTTTTTCCAAAGAGAGTTTGCAGAAGTCTCAGTGGAAACATGGTGAAAGACACTATCATCCAACCATTGCCGAATAAAACCGACTGCCTTCCGATCTAACATGATCCAAGCATCGTCTGTCACTGTAGCGGGCTTTGCTTTGACCCCTTCTAAAGGTCCATATAGATCCTTGCAATATAAGAGGTCCTCCATCCTTGGTTTCCATATCATCCAATTGTTTCCGTTCAGACTGATCATGCGGGAAACATTACCGGCCTCCATGCTCGCACACAAAAAAAAATTCACAGGCTCTGATACCAGTTGATGGGAAAGAATCCGTGTACGAGCAAATACTAGCAGACCGTAATACGCAGCGGAATAATAAATAAAAATGCGCAAACCACACAATCACAGAAACACCAAGATTTACGTGGAAAATCCCTTCAAGATAAAGGAAAAAAAACCACGGGCAAGCCAGAGAAGAAGATCCACTATAAAATAATAAATATCCAAGTCTCAAAGTCCCTTGCCAGAACTTGAGAAACAATCACAAGAGAATAATAGGGATATAAGGATTACGTCACCGAAAAATACGGTCTCCTGCGTTACCTCCTTATTTTCTTCCCTTCTCTTCTTCTTCTTCTCTTGTTTTTCTTCTGCAGCACCTTCACGTGATTCCTGGAGTGGAAGTCCTCCCACGTAGTTAAGCACCAAGCAGCAGCCCTTCCTTCTCTTCCCCTAGCAATCCATGCTCCTAGAAAAAAGAAATACCTGCTACATGCTTCTCCTCTTTTTTCAGACGGCTGCTCCTTAAAAAGAGAAAACCAAAAAAGGAAGGCGGCTACTCCTTTTATAAAAGAGAGAGAACAAACCCTGGTAGAAAAAGGAGTAGCGCTCCCTTTTGCCCTAATGGGCTGAATAAGTGGGCCATGGGCCCAACAATCCTGTGCATATGAAAAGCAAGTTTTCCCTTCAAATGGTATCAGAGCCTGGTTAAGGCTTAGTAGATCTAAAGTAGATCTAATGTAGATCTAAAGTAGATCTTATTGTGATTAGTTTAGATCTATAGTAGATTTAAATGTTTTGCATGATGAGAGCATGTTAAATTTATTTAATGATGATTAAATATATGTTTTAGAAGTAGATCTAATATAGATTTTATATGTTGTATTCTATTATATCTTGGATTGGGTATATTCACCAGGCCGTCCGATCATAGGGAGGTTTCACAGCCTCTGTTTCTTATTCAAGAAAGGTTTCCTATGACGTGTAGGGGTGCCACTGTGAAAGAACCCATGAACGGATGTACAGAACAGAAGAAAGAAAGATTAAAATATGTTTTAATCAAATTAATTTATTTCTATGATAATTTTGATTAGATCCAAAATTAATTAAAGATGATATGTTAATAAGATTAACATTAAGACATCTTAATTGATGAAATCTTAATTATTAATGACAGTAAAATTGTTTTACGTAAAAGTCAGATCATAGAAAAAAAGAAAGAAAGTAAAAATGTTTTACGGGAAAATTTTGAAAATGTTTCAAAATCAGAACTCAAAATTAAAATTAGTTCAAATTTGAAAAGGGGTTAACTTAAGATCTAGAATTATGAATTAAAGACCTTAAGACATGATCATAAATCATGGGCTAATTGGGTTAGCATGAATCAGGTTCTCTAATTGGGTTAGACCTAAGGTTAGATGAATTGGACTAAATTAGAAAATTGAATCTAATCAAATGTTGAGTTAGGTCTTTTATTTAGATCCATCTAATTAGATTAGATTGATCAGTCCATGCATCTAAATGGACTTGATTTGGGGCTCAGTGGACACCAAGTCTTTAGGCAAATTTAATTAGGTCTGGTCAACCACTTAGTGTCTAGAAAGGTTCTGATCAAGGTCGTAGCTACCTCTCACCTGGCTAGTTGATTATCATCTGGTGTCTAGGCAAGATGGTTAATGGCGCAACTCGGCCTTTTGATCAAGCCGGCCTGGCTAAGTGGTCCCAGCACTTGATTAGACTAGCCTATTGACTTGAGCTAACCTATGCTTCCTAAGGATAATCAGTTTGACTGATTTAGGTACTCATAGACCAAATTAATGAACCCAACTAAATGGTTTAGTAGGAGAATACTTAAATTGGTCCATGTCATTCATGTGTCACAAATTAATCAAACCCTCTAAAATTAGTAAGTCCCTAAAGTGACTAAATTATGGGATAATTAGGTCATAACCTCCCATTAAGAGAGTGATAATGAGTCCAATGGCTAAGATGATTATTGGAGGCCCAAAGGCCTGGTACTCATCTGGTTTTTGGAATTATCATTCATATTATGATGGTTTAATGCAACTCTCTCAATGATGGTCAGGTGGGCCGGCCAAAGTCGGGCTTGACCAATTCCTTGGTTAGAAGCTTGAACATGTCATGTTAATGGTTGGACCTAACCAGGACACCCAATAGGAGGCCCAAAGGCCGATTGGCATGCAACCTGGGACAAAATAAATTACTAGAAATTGTTTGGGGAACCAATTGTTTATGAACCTACCTTTGGATACATGTGGGTGGGCCGGCCAAAGTCGGGCTCATATGTAGTCTACTGGGTTCTAGTACCCACTAAGAAATTAGGAGTAATTTCTCGGGTTGGAGGTAGGGGCTACCAACCTGAATAAAATAGTGGGAGGGCCTTAGACTATAAGTCCAAGTCTATAGGTGTAAATAAATCATGTACACTAATAAGTTTTTGGTTTTCCTTTCAGAAATGTCTGCAAATATGTCGCTCCGGTCACTGTTGGACAGTGATAAACTGACAAGTCCAAACTTCGATAGCTGGTATCGAAGGCTTAGGATAGTCTTAGAGAATAAGAGGATCCTTTATGTGATAATGGATCATGCACCTGAGCAGCCAGCCCCTAATGTGCGGGGTGTGGTCAGGGACACTTATCTGAAGTGGACCAATGACCGCACCACAGAGCGCTGCATAATGCTGGCTTCTATGAATGATGAGTTCAGTAGGAAATTTAAGGAGGCCCAACCGGAACAAATACTCCAAATATGAAGGAATCTTTCGGGACGCCAGACGATGTTAAAAGGTACAAAATGTCTAGTACCATATTCAACGCGCGTATACGTGATGGGACTTCTGTCACCGATCATGTACTATATATGATCGAGATGATAGAACGTCTGGGCAAACTTGGATTTCCTTTGCATGAGCAACTTGGGAAGGATGCCATACTGAACTCCCTGCCTAGCTCCTACCTGGACTTTCTTAGTCATTATAGAATGATGAAGCATGCAGTAAACTATCATGGTTTACTAGGTCTACTGCAGACTTTTGAGAAAGATCACCAGCTTCAAAAGAAGTCAATGAACTTGGTGGGAGGTTCGAGGGCAGGTCGTCATCACCTTAAGAAAGGGATGAAGAAGAAAAATAAAAGAAAGAAGGTACAACATGCTGGGCCTAGTCAGATCAAGAAGAAGAGGGCTGATAAAAGTCAGGCAAAGTGCTTCTACTCTAAGAAGCTGGGTCACTGGAAAAGGAACTGTCCCCATTACATAGCAACCCTGGATCCTTATAGGCCTAAGAAGAAAAACCAGCAAGGAGTTGCTGGACAAGGTATTTATATGATAACACCTTGTAATTTTTCTATCTGTGATACTACTAATTGGGTATTAGATATCGGGAGTCCAATTCATATTTGCAATTCTTTGCAGGGGCTTCGAATTAGTAGAAGATTCAAAGAAGGTGAAAGATTCCTAAATGTGGGTGATGTAAGCCGAGTTCTAGTACTGGCATTGGGAGTTATGGAGCTTTATTTTGAATTTAATAAAATATTGCTTAGTGAAGTCACTATTGTCCTATATTTTTATTAAATGTCATTTCTGTAGGCCAGTTGGCTATTGAAGGATATAATTTTTTAATAAAGAAAGATATTTTAAATATCATTGTGAATGATGTATCTATGATGTGTGGACAATTGAGCAATGGAATTTACCTTCTATCACAGCTTGTTAATGTATTATGCACTCCAAACAAATGCCCCAAAATAGATGATGTCGATGACTCATACCTTTGGCACTGTAGGCTAAGTCATATAAACAAGAACAGGATAAGCAGGTTAGTCAGAGAGGGCATCCTCAATGACATTGATTGTGAATCAATTAAAACTTATGATCCTGTCTTCTTGGGAAAATGATCAAGTCACCTTTTACTGGAAAAGTGAAAGAGCCAACGAGATTCTAGGCCTCATACATATGATGTTTGTGGACCTATGAATACTGCCTCTATGAGAGGGTTTAGCTATTTCATTACATTTACAGACGACCACTCCAGGTTCGGTTATGTCTTCCTAATGAGATAAATCTGAATCGTTTGAAATGTTCAAACAATATCGTAGTGAGGTAGAAAAACAAACTGGAAAGAATATTAAAATTCTTCGGTCAGATCGAGGAGGTGAATATCTTTCTAATGAGTTTTTGACATATCTAAAGGAGAATGAGATTCTCTCTCAATGGACACCTCCAGGGATACCCCAGTTAAATGGTGTATCTGAAAGGAGGAATCGAACCCTATTAGATATGGTTTGGTCCATGATGGGCTTTGCTAGTTTGCCTATCTCCTTTTGGGACTATGCACTTGAGTCGGCCTGTTACATTCTTAACAGGGTCCCTAGTAAATCTGTTACTAAAACTCCATATGAGATATGGACGGGGCGTAAGCCGACGCTCACACAGCTTAGGGTCTGGGGGTGTCCAGCTTATGTCAAGAGATTATTGATAGATAAGCTAGGACCAAGGTCTGACAAATGCCTCTTTGTTGGATATCCTAAGGAGTCTAAAGATACTACTTCTACCACACTGAAGAACAAAAGTTATTCGTCAATATGAGAGCCACCTTTTTAGAACAGGAATATCTTAATGGAAGTGCTAAGGCTAATGTTGAACTTAATGAAGTTCGACAAGGAGAAGTACCTTTACACTTAGAAACCGCTATGGAACCGGCTTTGATTGGTTCAAACCCGGAGCCCATTGAGGTACCATTAAGGAGATCTGGTAGAGTACCACGTCAGCCGGACACATACTTGGTTTCTTGGTTTGTGATGGGGATCCCATCGAACTCGATGAGAACGATGAGGACCCAATCACCTATATGGATGCGCTGCAGAGATCTGACTCTGAGAAATGGCTAGAGGCCATGAAGTCCGAAATGGAATCCATGGAGATTAATAGTGTATGGACACTAGTTGATCCACCTGAAGGAGTAAAACCCATAGGGTGTAATGGATTTTCAAGAGGAAACGAGGTGCAGATGGGAAGGTGGAGACCTATAAAGCCCGTCTGGTTGCTACGGAGTATCATCAGCGTTATGGTATTGACTATGAAGAGACTTTTTTCCCTGTAGCAATGCTCAAGTCTATTCGGGTTATGCTTGCTCTAGCTGCACAGTTTGACTATGAGATTGGCAAATGGATGTCGAACGGCTTTTCTAAATGGAGAGCTCGAAGAGGAGGTGTATATGATACAGCCTGAAGGGTTCACATTTACAGATGCGTCAAAAGTATGCAGGCTTCATAAGTCCATCTATGGACTCAAGCAAGCTTCTCAGAGTTGGAATAAACGTTTTGATAAATGTATCAAGACTTATGGCTTCATTAAGAATGGAGAAGAACCCTGCATGTATAAGTGGGCAAATGGTTCCATAGTTGTATTTCTTGTACTGTATGTGGATGACATTCTCTTGATTGGGAATGACATCCCTGCACTACAGGGAATAAGGTTTGGTTGCTATCTCAGTTCTCCATGAAAGACTGGGAGAAGCTTCTTACATCCTAGGGATGAAGATCTATAGGGATAGATCTAAGAAGTTGCTGGATTGTCCCAGTCCATGTACATTGAGACTGTGCTGAAGAGGTTCAGCATGGATAATTCAAAAAGGGGCTATCTTCCGATAGGCCATGGAATTACTCTCTCCAAGAAGGATTGTGCGACAACTCCTGAGGAGAGAGACATGAGTAGAATTTCGTATGCCTCGGCAGTGGGTTCTATCATGTATGCTATGACATGTACAAGACCATACGTGGTACACTCACTAGGGATAGTGAGTAGGTACCAGTCTAACCCAGGTGAAGCACATTGGAAGGTGGTAAAAACCATCCTTAAGTATTTGAGAAATACTAAGGACCAATGGCTCATTTATGGAGAACCTGACTTAAAACTAGTGGGGTACACTGACTCCAGTTTTCAGTCAGATAGAGATGACAGCAAAAGCATATCCAGATTTATCTTTACCCTAATGGAGGAGCGATCTGCTGAAAAGTTCCAAGCAGAACACAGTGGCGGATTCAGTATGCGAGGCTGAATACATTGCAGCATCAGATGCAGCAAAGGAAGCTGTATGGCTACGAAAGTTCTTGGGCGAGCTGGGAGTGGTACCTGCCATGGAGAGTCCCGTCCTGTATAGTGTGACAACACGGGAGCAATTGCCCAAGCAAGGAGCCAAAGTCGCATCAATGAACTAAGCATGTGTTGCGCCGCTACCATCTTGTACGAGAGATCGTGGACCGAGGTGACATAACCTTCAGAAGATCGACGGAAAGGAAAACCTAGCTGACCCAATGACTAAAGCACTCGAAATCAAGGAGTTTGAACTATAAGTTGAAGATGGGTATTAGATACTGTTCCGATTGGCTAGTTCAAGTGGGAGTTGTTAGGAATGTGTCCTACAGCCAATCGTCTAGCTTGTAGACGGTTATGAGTTGATGTAATGTACATGATTTATTCAATAAATAAAAGTCTATTTTGGCAGTACACATATAGTTTACATCTTCCAGTAGAATTCCAATATGTTGAAGCCTTAGAGTTACTGTATTCGACAATGGAGGAATTGTTGAGTAACTCTTAAATCTGTTCGTGGCCAAATGATACGTTGTTACCTAGGACGACGACGTAATCAAGTGTAGGTCGTTGTGTGCCATATGGGTTGGTTTGTTCTCTTAAACCAAGGAGTGTATAACATTGGTATGACATGCGGGTGAGTGTAGGAGTACATTCACTGAACAGTGACTCACTCTGTTGAGTGCTCAACTGCCTGGAGAAACTCACAGAAAGGCAATGGGTATAAGTGTCCCTTTGACATGAGACTATCATGTTGACTTGATAAGCAACTCATGTACTTAGGCTGGACCACCCGATTTCTAATCCAGTGACGGAAGGTTGCTGGGTGCAGTCAAGTACTTGTGGGTCAGTGTGGTCAAGATGGGATTGTCCACTTAAAAGTGTTAGAGAGTGCTCGAACTATGTTTCAATTTAGCAAAACCTTGGCCAAGGCAAACTTCATGTGAGGTGTCATAAGATTCACTGCATTGAAACATACTTGGGTGATTTAGAGTTGGCAGTTAACTCCGTATTCGCCCTGAGTACTAGGACAAGAGGATGAATTATACGGTAACCATAGCCTAGGTTCCTGAATATTGCTTTGCATATATTCGGTCTATTCAGACGTCGGGTACCATTGCTAGATGGTCACATCGATTGGTATAGGAAGTGTTTCTATTCTACTGACTTAGATTCGAACCTATGGAGTCATGCACATAGTCAGGTGACCTGGAGACAGGCTTTATCCATGATCTAAGTGGGACTTGGTCATATGGGTAATACCAAGTTTGTACTAGCAATGTCTAGCTAGCACTGGGCATTAGCGGTAGTACTTATTCTGGGGATGAACTTGAGTTAGTTTGTAACTCAAGTGAATTTTTGGGATTTATTCAGACCCATTGTGGGATAGGACTTGAACCATAGACCAATGGTTGGTTGACGATATAGTGGTTTAGATCTGGTTTCAAAGTGGTTTGAATCGGATATCCAATATAGCCTCTGATCGTTTATTTATAAATTTTGAAATCATAAATTATTTTAAATTAAAATTAAATAAGTCCAATACGAAGTATGGTTCAGATCTTTGCATGGGTTCTTTCGGATTTCAATTTGGACTTCAAACGGATTTAATCTGATTATTTCCATATTTATAAATGTTTTAAATATTTTTTTATTATAGTTGCGGGCAGCCATGAGATTTTAAAACTTCAAAATATTTATGATTTTGCCATTTTATATAAATTACGATTCTACCATTTTATTTAAATTAAGGTTATGCTATTGAGATGGCATTAATTTGAAACTTCGTATAAATTATGATTTTGTCATTCCGATAACGTGAATTTGAAACTTCGTATAAATTATGATTTTGTCATTCCGATAACGTGAATTTGAAACTTTGTTTAAATTATGATCTTGCCATTGAAATGATATGAATCCGTAAATTTATTTTATAAAATTTTTTTTACACGTTGACAACGCGTGAACACCCGTAGTCCATCCACTTTTGAAGATCGGATATTATCGTATCGTAAAAACAAATTCAAAAGGTTGTTTTGGATTGTTTTATGATGAATTTATTTAAGAAACTTTTCTCAACTTCGAGAGAGAGAGAGTAGCAGAGAAAGAAAGAGTCCAAAAATCAGAGAAGTCCAAATAGAGAGGGACTCCTCTCTTGGAGAAGAGTTCTCCATCCCTTTTGATTCCATATCCCCTATCCCAAGGTTTCCTGGCGTGCGTGTGATATAGAGGAGCATGTGATATAGATGAGCGGCGCGTGCGGCTCTTGCAAGGCACGAGTAGGAACTTCTCCCTGCAGATCGGATCTGCTAAGTCATCTACAGCTTCCGCATCGAGATGTATTGTTTTAAACTTATTTTTACATCTTAAATTTCAGATTTGCTAATATGCTTTAATTTATATTCAATATGAATATTAAAATTGAATTACATGCTTTCCACCTTGAAATCCTGTGCATATGAAAAGCAAGTTTTCCCTTCAGGTAAGGACCCTCCCCTGGGTTCTCGGTGGCTGCTGCTGATGCTGCTGACTCATCCTTGACTAGAAGAGGGTTGTTGATCCTTCCTAAGGGGACAGGTGGCCATCCTGTGATCAGTCTTCCCACAGAGGAAGCAGACACCAGACATACCGCGGCAAGGCCTTCCTGGGTGGAAGTTTCCACAGCGAAGGCAACGAGTCTCCTTGTTCCGTTGTCCTGCCGGGGCCTGATGTGCACCTCTTTTCTTGGCCTGAGCTGGAGGTTGGCCAGAAATAGGCCCTTTCCTCTTCCTCTACTGCTCCCAATCCCTCTGAACAGCATTCATATCCCTCTCAATTACCAAGGCCTTATTCACCACAGCACTGTAAGTGAGAAGCTCAAATGCATTAACTGCTTGCCTCAATTTGGGTCGTAGTCCCTCAGTGAATCTGGTGATCTTGGCCATCTCATTGGTTACAATATTTGGAGCAAATCGGGCCAATCTGGTGAATTCAGCTTTATATTGGGCCACAAAAAGATTCCTTTGCTCCAATTTGATAAACTCTGATTCCATCTGTCTCTGCACACTCCTAGGGAAGTATTTGTCGAAAAAGGCCTCCCGAAACTCTCCCCAAGAGATAACCTGTCCACCCCATCGCTGCTCCTCAACTAACCACCAATCATAAGCCTCTTCCTGGAGAAGATAGGTGGCAAATCTGATCCGCT